>JBAMHV010000012.1:22084311-22112002 GCA_037177535.1 Pseudomugil gertrudae
CACAGTCCAAAGACATGCACCTTGGGGATAGGCTGATTGGAGACTCTAAATTGCCCATAGGAGCGAGTGTGTGTGTGTGTGTGTGCATGGTTTTTTGTCTATGTGTGTTGGCCCTTCGATGGACTGGTGACCTGTCCAGGGTGTACCCCGCCTCTCGCCCGTTGGCAAGGGATCGGCTCCAGTCCCCCACCCCCCACCCCCCACCCCGCTCAGGGAAAAGTGGTAGAAAATGGATGGATGAACGCAGGATGGGACAATATGAGTAAATAACAATATGTGTTATCCTCAAAAAACCGACCATTGGTCCACCTCTATGTTTTTGTGACTGTTTCAACTACACCTAAAAATTTGCTTTGTAGCTTCCAATGAATAACTATCCAATTACACATGAAATGCAATTAAGAACAAGTTTTGTTCCTACCTGTAAGCCATTGATACAAAGACAGGATTTTAAAAATGTAAATCACCACAGAGTGTTTACAGCTTTTGACACACTGATTCACCATCTACATTACATAAAATAAGATTTTCATATGAAGTCTGACTCGACTAGACACCTTTTCTTCACACAATAAGGTAATTTAATAATGATGACTATAGGATGTATTAGGCTCGTAGCAGCTGATTCACCAAGACACATGCTCTTCCATTCAGAATTGAATGGTGTATGACATTAATACTCTCTTTAAAGGCAGCTAACTGAGGAAATAACTGTCTGCATTTTTAAAATGTTTCATCAGCTTTTGTTGTATTGTCACTTCTTGCTAATAGCTACTATTTACTGGAAAGTATTTATGTTGATATAACTCACACCAGGGAGTGAAAAACTGCTACTGACAAAGTGACTTACAACTGTAGCTTTTTAAATAGAAACCATGTAAAATGAAATGTATAGGGTAGGTTACAAGGTTACAATTAGCATACCATTAAACTGTATATTAACTATTGGTAAAAAAGAATATTAATAATTAGTCACCACAACCTTTATGTCTCCTTATTTTGTTTTTGTTTTTATTTTCAAAGTAATATTTGATTTAAGTAAGCATCAGTTAGATTGCCAGTGTGGCTAATTGTAGCATATGTTGGTGGGAGAAGTGGTAGTTCTGCTCATGTTTGTGTACCATACTTCAAACTATGGATATTTCATCAGATAAAGTGCCTGTTCAGTTGTGAAGTAGCTAATGAGATGCTCCAAATATTAGCAGCAATGTTTGGCTACAGTAGTTGTTTCTAATGTCATGCTATTCATGTGGCAGCTAGCTTGGTGCTAATGCTATGCGTGTTCTGGCAATTTGAGGAGAGGAAATATGTTCAAAGACAAACCAGTATGACTAAAACAATAAACTAACACATCATATTTGACTGAAGGGAGCTTGAATGATTTGGAAAATGTGTACAATCATATTCAGCAGTGTGAAAATGTTCACTCATCTATAGTTATGCAGTGTTATGCCTAAACACTGAATGAGTTTGGCTTTAACATATTTTATGCTCTTGCTGAATTATAAGATGCTAATTTAGCTTTTTCATTAAAACAGAACTAATTTGTAATTAAAAACAATAACAGAAGCATCAGAGGATGAGGTGTGTGCTACAAAACAAAGCAATGCTATCTTTTTGGGTCAGGAGATGGGGAAAGGGGTGAGCCACTTGGAGAGAAATGAAGGGGAAAGAAGAGGATGAAGTCACAGCATGAAATATGGGTAATGAAAGAACAGACATTAGTACTGGTGATGAAAAGATAGAGAGAGAAAGGTGAGGGGAATAGAGAAGGGATGAGGAGGAAGGATGCGCATACAGATGAGGCAGAGGTTTAGACTGATATGTCTGTTTATTATTCATCCTGGTAGGGAGTTTTAAAAAGAAACAAGAAGAAAAACAGACTTGTTTAAGGAGTTGAAGCATTTATTTAGTCTGTGTTTCAATGGAGACTTATAGTATCCCATAATGACTTAAAATATTTCATCTGTGGCTTAAATGCTGTGAAGAGCTCTCCATCAGGGAAGGGAATGAAAACTTGTTATTAAAAAAAAAGAAAAATAGCCCAAAGCGAATGTCTGTCTGCCTTTGAATAAGAAACATTTACAACCTAATGAGACCTGGATATTGAGAAAACCTGAGAAAGACAGCAGTGACTGGGGAAGTGGAAAGCCCAAACCGAATCAGTAATATAGTCAGCGCTGCAGAAAGAGTGAGAAATGACTGGTGAAGAGGTGAGTGATGAAAGAAAACAGACAAAGAGGTGAGAAGGGGAGGCAGAGGTGTCAAGGCTCTGTGTGTTTTGTCCTGCAGACAGCCTGTTTCACTTGTGATGTCTTATACTGTGTAAAAATGCACCACCTGATACAACCCTTAAATGTGCGCTGTGTCTCTGTGTCCAGAACCAGACTTTGTGGGTTCAGCCCTGGTGAGGGAGAGCAGCGGCAGCACAGATGGGGATGACGACAAGATCTATTTCTTCTTCAGTGAGCGGGCTTTGGAGTTGGACTGTGACACAGAGCTCACTGTGGCCAGAGTGGCACGCGTCTGCAAGGTAACACGTTATAATTAAATCTGATCTAAAGCAGATTCCATCAGCACTCCCCTGGAGCTGTTTCAGCTTCACTACATGCACAGTGTACATGGTGGGGTTTATCAATGGGAAAAGCTCAGCTTCAAAGGGTAAAGCGTCTTATAGTGTGAATGCAGATGGAAGGGTTTTAATCTGAAATCATGGTTCCACAAATAATCATTTTTCCAGCTACTGTTCAGGTTTTAATGACATCAGACAGCTCTGACTAACAGCTTTTGCTTAAACAGGAGATGTGAATGTAAGGAAGCAACTGGTTGTTTTCATGAAGGAATTTTTACACATATTCTAAACTGGGATTTACTGGTAATTAAACACATGACTTGAAGTGGCAGCAAACCCAAACAAAGTAAAAATAGCTAAAGTTGTTCAATAAATATGCAAGATGTTCTCTAAGTTTGTTGAATGGGATTAAACCCTTGATGACAATTATTTTGTTTTTATAGCACATTACATGTGTTTAATGTAAACTGCAACAATTTCACGTTATCACAGCGTAGATTGTTTGGAAAAGTCTCTTATCTTCATCATAAAGACATTCTAGCAAATGAAGCAAAGCTATTAGTTTAATTTAATAAAGCTAAAGTTTTTTATTTAAAGATGAGTCAGGAGTAATATATTTTAAAGATTTAATCATCTAAATAGTGCTGCATAAAACGAGATGATCACTGCAAACACGCCTCGATCCAAAATGCAGTGACTCGCCGTGTCTGGGCCCAAAGACAGATCGGCCAACGACTTTTTTCCATAAAATATTTGGCTTGTTTTTTCCTTTTTACGACTTCACAAAGCAATATGATGAGATCACCTTAAAACAAAGGAATTATCCAGCCAGCATAAAGCATCAATACATGGCTACACACTGTGGTCTCCAATGAGCTACGCTGCTCGCCACTTCCTGCTGTGACGTAACGTGAATACAACCAACAACCATTTGTGTCTTTGATGCTTTTTTTTTAAGGTAAACACAAATTTATTCGACGACACAGAAAGCACAGCTCTGCTGTTCGTATTAATAATCTTCTTCTATGTCATTTTTATATCATGTGCATTGATCGGGCCATCTGGGGTTGCTGATATGCAAATGATGGTGATTTTTAAAGCTTTTTGGGTCTGCCATGAAAGAATGAAAAGAAACAATAATACAAAACAAAGTTAATGTTGATGCCAGAAAAGAAGGACAAAGAAATGTCAGCAGTGAGAAAGAAGCTACTTCGTGATTCATTGTGACACACAGTAGCAAGAGCAGGAGAATTTCATTGCCAGTTTACTCTCATTGCATTATGTGCAGACAATTACATTGTCATTGATATATGTGGTAATTAATGATTCATTTGCTTAATTAATGGCCTCGTTTGGATAACCGATTCGGTTTGATATACCACTGTCATTATGGCCGAACATCAGAAGGGCTTTTTGTTGTTAGGAGAATCAATGTGAGTTGAGACAGCAGCTCTTTTTTTTATTCCATGAGGACTTCTCAGCAGAAGTTCAGTGTCATGTAACATTTCATTAATCCAAGAATATAATATCAGCTGCCTGTGAAGGGAGCAAACTAGACGCACTGCAGATGAAGCTGATAGGTGTGTAATTACGTGTAGAATATTCTGAATGCACTGCTTTAATGGAAAGTGCCTTTTAATGTCGGCTTTGTGATGATCACTGCAGTTATACGATATAAGAAACATTTGTGATGTATAACATAGTGAGTAATTCAGTGCTTATTGCTGTTGAAGCAACATTGTGTCGGCTGTTTCTGCTGTAATATCGCTGCTTTTTCTTTGTGAGTAATAGAAACGAGCTTATTTGGTACAAAGAAGAACACATTAAGGGAAGTACTTGTTCTTATTGTTTATATGAGTCTCATTATCTTCATGTCCCATTTTAAATGGGGATATCTGACTGCACTGAAAAGCTACTTCCCACATGACATTTCAGTCAGTGAGTGCACATGACAGAGATAGTTATGAATAGAAAAAGAATTAAGTAGAATGATGAGCCTTAACGTCACTGACCTTAAGGTGATGCCACTAATCATCTGTGGTTTAGACGTAGAAATAGCAGAAAACATTTGAGCAGCAGAAAAAAGAGGGGGACATGTTTCAACATATGTATTTAGGAAAGTCATTCTTTGACCATTTAATGATCAATTATTCACATGTGGCCAGATAGCAGTTGTACTGTCACACCTGCTAAAAATGGTCATGTTGGTTCGAGACCCTCATTTGTTCACTTAAAGGACAACGTCACCGAAACAGCATCATCCATGAAGCATCCTTTAGTCAGTTACTGTTCAGACATTTGGATTGTTGTAAAAAATAAACAAGGAAAAGATAAACCACCACATGGGAGACTAAATTCAGCAGTGTGAGATTTTCTTCACTTGCAATCAGCTATAAAGTATGGGTTAGAGAGGACATGAGACAGACAAAAACTATTCATCCTATCTGATCTTCTGTCTCTCAGGGCGACATGGGTGGTACAAGGACCCTGCAGAAGAAGTGGACTACCTTCCAGAAGGCGCGGCTGGAGTGCTCCCTATCGGAGCGCCACGTCTCCTTCAACAACCTACGGGCTGTCTTCACCCTGCCGGGCCAGGACTGGCGTGGGACCACCTTCTATGGCATCTTCCATGCCCAGTGGTGAGTTGCAGATGTTTGCTCATCAGCCAGATTTCTACAAAACCTACTTTCACTGCAGGATTCAAGCTTTTTTTTAATTAAGTCATAAATATAAATAAAGCCATTATTAAAATGCACTGCTTCAATCAGGTTATTCATATTTCTCATTAACTGCTTTGCTTTCCTTTTTTTTAATAAACACAGCTCCTTATTCCTTTTCTGGCAACAGATATTAAACCCCTGATCTTTTCTAGCCTGTAGTAAACTGCATCTCAAACATCTATAAAGCTAAATATCTTCTGTGCTTAGATATTCAAAATACTTTATTCTTTTTTTTCAGATATAACTTCACCAAACGCTCATTGTATTAGGACGTAATAACGGGCATTTTTCTTACCACAGCATGTTTGAAATGTGCTAATAAGTTACTTATCAGCAAAGCAGTGGCAGAGGGTGAAAGACTTTCTTTGGGAGGAAAGTTAGATGTTCTCCCTCTCTCCAGGCACTGGCTTTTGATGTTTGTCTTTTGTGCTCTTCAATATGATATCATATCGCAAACTGAGCCCGCTTTGAACCTCAAGCTTTGTTTCTTCATTCAGAGTTCCTAAAGCTGCTGAAAAGCCTAATCCTGCTTCTCTGTGTGACCTGCTGGGGATTCCTTATTCCCTTTGATAGAGATTACTTTAAGATATTATGACATTGTGTAAATTATCTCAGAGTTTAAGGCATGATGTGACTGAATAGGGCACTTTTTTTCTTCTTTAGTTACGACATTAGTCCTGTCTATGCTTTTCACATCCACTTCATAATAACTACATGTTTGTTACGCATTAACATTACAAAAAAGAAGAAAAGAAACCCTCTTGCTGGGTAAATTATGATATGGTTTTATAAAAGTAACCTTTTGTCCCGTTACAACGTTGTAAAAGCACAGCAGTATGTCCATTTAAGGGTAAATTTGGCACCATGTACGTCAATAAATGTCCTAGCGACTATTGCCAGGAGCTGAAAAGTGTGACTTTGCTGTCTGGTGTACAAAGTCTGACTGTGTTACCTTTGTGTCAATATTCCAGCCACTCAGTTTAAGAAGTAAGTAAAAACAGATGCTTTAATTCCAGTTGAATGAGGATAGAAATCAAATAAGAGATGATGGCTACAAGTATGATTTAATGTGACTCGGCCGTACGTCAATATCCAATCTTAGTCCTGCTTTAGGGCTGAAAATGCTCCAACAAGCCACTGGATGATTGATTGTGCCCCTCTATAAAGAAGGAGTATTGGATGGATTTAAACCTCAGCTTTCTTTGCCACAGAAAGAGGAGAAACTTTTCAGTAGATAGTCATTGCACTATAACAGTAGAAGGGTTGTGGCTCTGGGACAAATATGCATTTGCAGCCATGAAATTAATGAGAATCCTGCTGGAAGCACATCTCTGCAGTGTTGACCTGTTTGTTGCAACACACATTGCAGGCATTTGACATGCATCTGGCAGCTATAGTTTGCTTTCTTTCATACGCTTCATCCCATTTTGTAGGGTTAGGAAGATGGAAGACAGGTAAGTCATTTCTCAGTCACTGCTGCCCACACATCGCTGATTCCCTTTCTCCCCCGCTGTCATGTTTCAGGGGCGATGTGGATGTGTCGGCTGTCTGCCAGTATCAGATCAGCGATGTAAAAAAGGTGTTTGATGGGTCCTACAAGGAGTACAGGGATACATCCCAGAGATGGGGTCGCTTCACGGGTCCTGTCCCCAGCCCACGGCCCGGATCGGTGAGAAAATTAAGAACCCAGCACATGTGATGAAATGGCATTTCCAAACAACTTTAGAAAGCAAGAGAGTAGTTTGCATCATAATGTGAGAGGGTAGACGGGGGATGGAGCAGTAATGAGGAGGAAGGGAGAAAATAAGAAGTGGGTGATTGGAGGTGGGAAACATCAGGAGCTGGCATGATGCGAAAAGCTGAGGACATAATGATCCAGGACGGAAAGTAATGGAGGGAAGAAGGGAAGGGGCAAACCAGCTAACCATGCCAATTTGTGCCAGCTCCAACTAAGAAGTTTTCTCCTCTTCCTCCTTCTCCTTCCTGACCCCTCTCACTGTTCCCTTCATACTTTCTCCATTCTTTTCTTTGCTCGCTTTCCCTCCTGTCTCTCCGTCCTCTTTCTGTGTTGCAGTGTATAACTAAGTCAGACAGGGAAAATGGCTACAACAGCTCTCTGCAGCTGCCTGATGCCACGCTCAATTTTGCTAAGAAACACCCGCTGATGGAGGATAAAGCTGTAGGTCGCCCCCTGCTGCTAACCAAGGGTGTCAACTTCACCAGGCTGGCGGTGGACCGGGTCAATGCTCTGGACCAGCGACATTACAACATGCTCTTTATTGGCACAGGTATAAATCACACAACGGCATCCCACACCATGAGAAGCAGTTGGTAAACTCTAGATATAGTAAATACAAAAATAATTCAGTTTCCTACTGTTCACATGACATTTTCAGCTATTTGAAGCTCTCAGACTTAATAAAAGATGACATTTCAGATGCACTCCCTGACGTTATCTGTTCAACGCTCTCTTATCAAATGCATCAACAACATCCAACCTGGGACCAAGCAGCAATCCATTCCGGTTCATTACCTCACATACAATAGTTCACATTTCAAGATATTTTCACATGTACCTGCACGCACATTGATAAAAAACTATTACTGATATTATTAAGCTATTAGTTACTTATCGATCTTGCAGTATAGTTCAACAGAACATCCTGGGGGGGGGGTGCATTAGCATTGAATCATCATCTTATATCTACTGCACATGAATTAATTAAGCTTCACAAACTTAAGTTAAAGCTTTTATTTTTGCATGCTTGTTGTATTGTGTTGCAATAAAATGTGTAACATTTGCTCAACCATGGGAGAGGAAAACTATCCTATGCTCATAATCATTCAACACAATCCCCCATTACCTGCCCACTGGTGAGATTTTACATGTCAGCGTGTGCTGAGGAAGTTCCACAGTGGGTTTGTTAAAGAGACGTGTTCAGGCTGTGAAGGCAGATAGGAGCAGGTACTGGTGGCATCAAAACAACATGCCATCTGGTCAGACTTCAACTTGGGTTTTCAATTAAAGCCTTCATTTGCATGCTGAGATCCATCGTCATGCATCACAGGACACATCTACCTTGGTGTATCTGTGACTTAATCAATATGTCCAGTCTGTAGCCGTAGGGCTCATATGTTTCGGCATGGATCAGAGATCAACCCTTTCTCCTAAAGACTTACTCCTGAATACCATAGCTCTGATACTGGATAGCAGTGAATGGGAATTTAAACGCAGTGAAATGAGGAGAGACTTGAGTGCTTACCAGTCAGATTACTGCAGAGGCAGACTGACTGGGGGCAACACGGACAGTGTGACAACAGTGGACTCTGGGCTTCGCTGCTTGGCAAGCAAGGAGGCCGATAGCAACACACACATGAGGTGACACAGTTAGAAACTGACACACATGGATGGACACTTGCACTCACCAAGCCAAGCACAGTCATCCCCGCTTGCCGTGCTTCACAGCACAAACTCAACAGGGCCCTTGGCAGACATGCGTTCACAGTGCCAGTTGGGCTGCAGGCTTGATTAACTATTAGCTGCAGCATAGCGACAGCCGATGTGTGAAGAAAGAGAGACGGAAGAAAGAAAGAGGATGTGAAAGGGGGGGGGGAGTTGCTTGTCCAGACTCATTTTTTGGGAATAAAAATGAAGGCTTCGGAATTGAGGGATTAGCCAATAGTGGTCCCTGACAAGTAGGTGTGATGATATGCCTGCTCACTTTTATGCCTCTACGTGTGTTTACGTGCATTTGGCTGCTGGGTTTGGCTCTTCATATCTTCCGTGACAGTCTCTTAATCGTCAGGACCACACAAGACAGCACATGTCAGCACGTAACTCTATTCCAGAGAAACACCAAGGTCACCCCCACCAGCTGTGCCTGGGACTCTTTCATCACCGGGGATCTAAACATGTTCTCTGTGCCCTACATGAAAGGAGCATAGAGCCTTCGCCTCCACTTCCCCCTGCAGCATCAGCTCCCCACATGCCACTTGCAAAAGTCTTCAAGTTTCTCTGATTATATGACTGTTCCCCAAGGTGCTAAAGGGCCAGGAAGTGCTTCTCCTTTTACTTAAAAATCATCTTTAAATATAGCTTGTTTCCAAGAAGCTCCATAAAGATGTTGGATGTTACAACAGGAGGGGTGGAATATTTTCACAATGAATTTTCTCCAGCAAACTTCACTGTGTGATTTAATTGGGCTTCTCATCTCATCATTAATGCATTTTGTCTTTCTTTTTTAATCTCTCTTTTAAAAAAAAACAACTTTAAATCGAAGATGCACTCAAGCATTTTTGCTCCTGTGCAACAACCTTTCTATTAGCATACTGATGCTTCAGCACAGCTACCCCAAGAGACATGAGAAATTTATTTATTATTATTAGTTTCATTTTACATATGCTTTTCCTGCTGTGACAAGACAAAATAGTCTTGTGTTAACTTTGGGCTCTGAAAAGAAAACTATGAACCGATAACAAATGAACAGCCTCTGTATGTTTCATAAAGTATCAGTGTAGAAAGAAAAGCGGTGATACTTTATTAGCTTTTCCTTTAATATTTAAAATGTAAACATTAAAGCTGAATGTTTGTATATAATCATATTTCATCATTAATATTTGAAGGAATTTCTTCAAAGTAGCAGGTGTGTCTGTGAATTTGTTTAGGCATCATTAATATTTCAAATTGCCATACTTTGCAGTCAGCAGTGATTGTGTATTTATGATTAATATTTAAACTGAGTGTTATGCAGCTGCAGTGCTCCGGTATGTTTACTGTAACTTATCATTAGAATACAAATGAGCTGATTTGAACAGTGCATTAGTGATTATTTAAAATATTGAGTCTATTATATTTAAATAAATTGCTTGGCTATTGCAGGTGTGAGTTTTTCAGGTTTTGTACTGAAGCTAAAATATATAGGAGTTGTGATGGACACCATAAAACATTTATGCATCCCATGAGGGATGAAGAATATGGCACTAAGGGGAAGTTAGATTTAATATTTTGACTGAATAGGAAATAAATACAGTAAGTTATTCATCCTTTCTCTTGCTTTGTGCTCTGCAGCAGAGGGCTGGCTGCAGAGGGTAGTGATCCTGGGCTCTGAGGCCCACGTGATAGAGGAGATCCAGCTGTTTGAGACGGCCCGGCCAGTGGACAGTCTAACCATATCCCACTCAAAGGTAAGAAACGCTTGACACAAAATATACTTATGCGGAACACTTTTAACTCTGGCCAAGGGATGGTCTAAGAAAAAGTCTGTAATGATTTTAACCACAAATAGTAAAAGAAACCAGGACATTTTGACATTTTTTGTGTTGTTTGACATAGAAAAGGTGCATTTTGAGACGAGTTTGCTTCCTTCAAAGTGACTCAAGCAACTACCTAAATCACTGCAGTGCCCTGCTAAAAGATTTCCCATCCATTTACTTCTAAATAGAAACTGATTTACAGCATAACTTAAGACACTGAGTCACTTCTGAAACAAACAAACAAGAGATTTTGAGAAAAGTTCTTTAAGTATGAGCTTCCAGCTGCTCCAGTGATGAAGCACAGGGGGCTTTGATGAGCTCTTAATACCATTTCTTTGACAGATGCTTATATTCATAGATGTTTCTTTAACAGGGGATTCTCAGGCTACTGGTTTTCCGATCGAGTGTTACCTCAAGAATCCAAAACTCCCCTCATGATGACACAAATTACACAGATACACCTCAGCAGGGAATTGAACCTTTGGCCGTGTTTTTTCCATCAAATGCTCTTTGGCGCTGCCGTGTAATCATGGATCTGCATCGGCCTGGCCGCTGATCGATGCACTTTTGACAGGGCGTTCGCAGAGCTAAAGCCCACTGCTTATCTCATTAATACGGGCTTAGCCACGACCAGACATATTTTATAACGGCTTCTGCGAAAAGGACACAAACCAGATTGGATTGGAAGAGGGTCGGAGGGTGTATGTTATTGTAATTGAGAGTGATTATCCCATTATCTCCTCAAACCCATAACTCAGTCACTCTCCCCTCTGTCTATTTATCTTTCCTTTTCTTTCTCATCTCCCTCTCTCTGCTTTCTGTCTCCTGGTGGACGAATGTCCTCTTCTTCTTGCCTGTTCTCTCTGCTGCTCTGCAGAAGTACTTGTACATCGGCTCCCGTTCTGAAGTTCTCCAGCTGCCCTTGGCCAACTGCAGCCGCTATCAGTCTCAGCCAGACTGTCTGCTCGCCAGGGACCCCTACTGCGCTTGGGACAATGAGGGTCGGGCCTGCGTCCGTATCGACCTCCACCGAGGGTGAGATGAGTACCTGTTTGCCCCCGTGCTTTCGTTCTCTGTTCGATGAGGCTCCGCATTGCTGTTAGAAAAGTAGCAGCTGAGGCTACAAGGCTCAAGGAGAGCATTTGACTTTTATATATAAAATTATTATGAACTAGCATTCAGACTAATCTTTTCATGTGAATGCATCAAACCAGTATTATGGAAGTATTATTATAGGTTTTAAAGGAATCTTTAGGGTAAAAGCCTCTCAGTTCATAATTTAAAAAAAATATATATATATACAAAAGAGAATGACATTTACATGATCTCTTTTGAAAGGCCTCTATGTCTCACAGTGGATCAAATGCTGATATTTTTATATATTGGTCTTGTTTTTTTGCCATTAACTGTGCAAGCTATTTCTCCTCTGCAAATCATTGTGACTTTCTCTGTAAATGGCTCCAATATCTTTCCTCATGCAATTCTTTTCCAATGTTTGTCCTGTTGTCCCCAGATCATCCTCTTCCCTCACACAGGACCTCATGTTGGAGAGTTTTAACCATGGCAAATTTGAAAAGCCTGTGTCCATCCCCAGTCCTGGTGAGTATATATGGTCTTATGCCTCACTACTGGCCCCTTGTGGATGTGTGTTATCAGTGCAAGAGCAAGTAGAGTCAGTATCTTTCCTGAAAACCGACGAGAGCTGGCTTCTACAGAAGATTTTATGGATTTGTCATTGATGATACTTAACCCTCCCTCTTGTCTTCTCTTCCTTCCATTTTCCACTGGTTCTCTTCCACAGAGCACTCCCGTCTGAGGAACGTTACCGTGGTTGTGGGATCTGACATGGTGCTGCCTTGTCAGCTGGTGTCCAACTTGGCTCAGCCTTGTTGGGTTTTAAATGACCGTGAGCTCTTACTGGGTGATCCAGAGGCCGGGGGGCCACGCTTTGATCGAGCCCTCAAAGCTCTCGTCATACCAGAAGCCGGCCAGATGCAAGCGGGTCGCTACATCTGCTATTCAGAGGAGCAAGGTGTCAAGTTTCAGACAGAGCGCTACCAGGTGGCCATTGTTGCGAGTGCACCAGTGTTCATGGAAGCCCGGGCTCCAGACAGCAGCATGGGGCTCTTCTGGGTGCTGGTTATCACTCTTGGAGCAGCGTGCCTGTTGCTTCTCATTGCAGCCCTGTACCTGCGCAGAAGGTTGAAGTTGGCACTAGGAAAAGGGGTCGATATGAAGCCTCTTGAGAGCACCTTGGTCTATCCCATAACCCTTCCAAAGGAGCCACCTACCTTTGTGCCCAGCAAGATGCCCAACGACGAAGACCGCTTCTGGGAAACAGGCGCCAACTACTACTACTCAGATGGCTCGCTGAAGATCGTTCCCGGACATGCCCTTGGGCCCAGCAGTGTTAGCAGCACGGCGTCACCCAGCGCCATTCCCGGCCAGCCCATCCACTCCCCGAGCCGTCTCAGCCTCACCAACATTCGAGGCTCAGGTAGCAATGGCTACATCCGCCTCAATCTGAGCACAGCGGGGGAGGAGAGGGCTAGTGGGACCAGTGCTGGGGGCGGTGGGCTGGGAGGCCTGGCCGTGGGCGGGAACGATTACTCTAGCCCCTTCAAGGAGGAGCTGAGACGCACTCTGCAGCAAAGGAGCATCCTGCCCGACGCTAACCCAGAGGAGTCGTCTGTGTAGGCCTGTCCTCCTCCATCTTGGTTCCCTGAGTTGGACAAACAAAACAACCAACCTACCTCCCTCCTTCTGAGGATACATGCTCTTGTTATCTCTCTCTCTCGCTCGCTCTGTCAGCGCCGGATTGGCTCACTGTAAACATTTATAGCACACAGCATGTTCAATATACACATTCATACACCGTGTTCGCCAACATGCGCTCATAATTACTGTGTTTTGGGCAAGATGCAGTCATGGTTGCAACTTTTTCTGCTTCCACTGTGCAGCTGCCACTTGTGTAAATTTTTGTATTTAAAGAAGGATGAACACAGAGGAGACCACCTCGAGCATGGAAATCCAACAAAAACTGTTATTTGTTCTCTGAAGGGCACATTTCTCGTACATTGAGTTTAGCCCCAGCGCTGAGACCAGCCAATGACAATGGGCAACTAACTGGAAATATTGAACTAATTCTGTGCTTGTGTTCCTTTGAGACATTTTTTTCAGCTTACTGCACTTAAAATTATGGAAGCACGTCTTCCCTTTATTTGTACTTGTGAGCCAGGAGTGAGAGTGCGGTTTAAAAGGACTAATTAATCTCCAAGCAAGACGACAATCATGTCCCTGTGTGGCAGGAGCTCTGTGTGAAACCGAAAGGGAGGAGAGAGAGACTAAAAGAGAGGAAATTAAATAGAAAAAGAAGTGAACTGGAGTGAAAGACACAAGAGGGGGTGTTTCTAAATGAAGGACACTGTCTCAAGACTTTTTCTGCTTAATTTATACCTGCTTTCTCCATGTCGGATTTCCCACTGGAGAAACTTCTCAATTCCTTTCTCTTTAATTTGATGTGATGCTTGGTTTGGTTTAAGACTTTTCTTCACTTTCTTAATGAGAGGTGGATGTTATGAACTACAGCAGCGCTCAATCGGTTAGCAAGTGACTAATGGCTCACCTTTGTGAAAGACAATGTGAGGGCAAGCTGCTTAATATTACATCATTCCTCTCTCAGTCCTGCACAGTGACCTTCAAGCCCCATACTGTACAAGTGCACTCCATTGGACATTTATTAGAGTCACTGTGGGTGACAAATGTTTTTATTTTATTTAGATCTTTTGGAATCTTTGTTTATCCTCTTTGAAAAGACTATTTGCATTCAGCTCATAGCAGTGGAACAAAAATTGCACAGCTCTAAATTGAAGACATAAAGCACGGAGAATGTAGTTGAACCCTCATTGTTGCGACCGCTGTGGATGTCTCTTTAAGTGCTTTATATTTTATGTGTTTGGTGACGGTGGTAACCCGCACTGCCAGGAGGATATCTACCACTCCAACGCATACACGCTGGACTACAAAGCATTTGTGATGTTCCCTTAAACCCCATGAAACCCAGCTCCCTCCCTTGTACCGATGCCCAGAGACTGACCCGGGCTACTGTGGATTTATACAGTGGATGAGCACTGTAAAACACACTGTCACACAAAGAACACACACATTGTTGATGAAAGAATGGACTGACAGACACACCGATTGCTGCCATGCTGACAAACGATTGGCTTGAGGCGGGAAGCAGCCGTGAACCAAGGAAAGGTATTTTTTTCCCACCTAATTTGATTCACACAAACAGATTTCAGCAAAGTTCTTAGTTTTTCCAGTTGAGGTTGTTTTGTTTTGTTTTTCAGTGCTGCATTGTTAGGAATTATTATAGGGTGATCTTGTGTGAATTCCTTAATGAGAAACTGATAAAAAATTTAACACCACTATCATTTCGGTCCTATATGTTGCTGCAGCAAAGAGATGGTTCTACTTAAATTTGCATAGAGAGTGAGAACCGCTGACTTCTACTTTTCCCAAAGGTTCAAAAACTCATTAAACAATGTGCAATACCTTGTTCACTTAATCCACCACCCACACCCCCAACCAAAAAAAAAAAACGTGCAAAAATGCCAAGCTGTATTCTTTTAAATGGGCTTGTGTGTTGCACTTAAGATGAGTGAGTGTCTTATCTGCAGGAGACAGCAGTCAGAACACTCTCACTTTGGGGAGTCAGAAAGTTTCCCCAGCTAAGCTAAAAGTTATGCAGAAGGGAACCTCAAAAGTTTCACAGTGGCTTAAGCACATATTATACAGTGAATTTTATACGGAGACACTTCGGTATCAGTAATTACATGGATTGTGTACATCAAACGTTTTCCATAATGCGAGTTAGTGTTGCAGCATTGACCATGTTTGAACGGATTGTGCACTGCTCTGCTGTCCACTGATGAGGAAAGTCAGCATGTGTCTAACACAGTCTGGATGCAGGTTGAATAAGCCTTTAGCTTCAGAATAGCTTTTAGCATGGCTTGATTGTCACATTGTTAATGTCTTGGGAGCTCTATGATTGCTGTCTGTTGCTATTAAAACAGACATTCAACCTTCCTAAAAGAAAACTGTTCAAATAATAAGATAAGCCAAAATAATAATAATATTAATAATAATAATTGTGCCCATGTTGCATTCACAATCCCAGACACTGTTGCATCATTGTGTTGTAAGACCAGTCCTATAATGATCCGGTATTGGAAAAGTTCTGAGCAGAGATCTGTTACAGCAGGGTGAAAGCAGGTGGACATTATAACCAAAACAAAAAGTCAGATGGAGACAAGTCAAGGATGCACTGATGCTCCACTACCGTTCATGTAGTCCTGTTCTGGGAACATTTTTCCTCCTATTGGCATGAACATGAAAGAGCCTGTAGAGTTTATAGTTTTGTCTTGAGACTCTGGTACCTCTTATCTAAAGGACCCTGGCTCTAAGGGACTTGTGATAATAGTCTGGGACTCAGCGTGATCTTTTGCCTGTTTACACACACAAAAAAACTCTGAAGATTAGTATAGTAGAGTTAGCTGATGTGAAGCTTAGTCTGGATTATTCATGGACACATTAATTAACATGAACTTTGACTGTTATTATATCTAAATGAATTATCCAGCACACTACTGAACTCAGATCACTCATATTTTTACACATATTGGGGGCGGCTGTGGAACATGTAGTAGAGTGGGTTATTTCCTAACCAGCAAGTTAGTGGTTCAAATCCCGGCTCTGGCGTCCACATGTCAAAGACACTATGTCTTATGTCCTATGTCAAGACACTGAACCCCCAGTTGCTCCCGGTGCTGTGTCACTGGTGTGTGAATGTGTGTGTGTTTGTGTGAGTGAATGGGTGAATGTGTCGAATAGTGTTAAAGTGCACTGATGTGTAGAAAAGGGCTATACAAGTACAAGACCATTTACCATTACCAGGAAAATCATAAATAGTTACAGAAGTTTAATGGGAAAAAATAAATATATTGCATAAGACAAATCTAAAAAGCTTAAAAATCAATATTTGGTCCGACTGCCCCTCTCTCTTCAACATGGCCTGAACCATCTCATAAAAGGGTTCTTGTAATTCCTTCAAGAAGCTCAAAAAATATATCTGCTTGAGAAATTACAAAAACCAAAGGCAGCCAACATCCAAAGCTCTTATTTTTGATGTTTGTTGCTTTTTTCCTGTTCTCTGTCAAGATGATCCCACACTGCTTGAGTAATGTTGACATCCAGGCTCTGGGGGGGATGATTCATCTCTCTCTATAAGACCTGTTGCCACTGATTTTTAGTCCAGTCCTCGTTTCATTTGGCATACATCAGCCTTTTCTCTTCAAGTTAATCTCTTAAATTAGGTCTCGTTTATGCTTAAATGAATCATAGGTCCATTTGAAGTGGCTCGACAAATAGGAGGAAAAATGCTTTTTTTTTTTTTAAATGATCAAGTCCAAAAGAATGAACTGAAAAAAGTGAAAAGCAACTAATTTACAGAGAACTTTGTAAGACGTTCAGAAAGCTCAGAAAATGATTGCTAACGACTGCTTTCAATGAGTGTAAGAAGGTCTGGCTTCTCAAAATGTTACCATTCATAAGATGGCGAACATTAACAAGACAATAGTATGTCACGTGAGACTTTTTGCAGAGAGATGAACATACTCCACATTTCTGTAGGTTTCAGCAAGGCTGTACCTGTGTTCAGCCTCACTGAGTAACCATGACTGCAGGCACAGCCATTTTTAACCAGTCTTCCTTTCATTGAAGATGTCCTTGTGCACGGCTTTTTATGAAGGCCTTGAGGTACAGGTGCATTAGAAAAGCTTCTTTCCTGGCAAAAGATAAGAGATGGGCTTGCACGCAGCCTGAAGCAGAAAACTATTGTGTTTTATTAAAACAAAAATTTCCACTTTTATCTGCTTGGAAATAAAATAAACCAATGAACCAAGAAAAACTCTCCATCTGACACAAACATGTGTTTAATAAAAATGTTCCACTTGCAAGATTCCTGGCAGTCTCTTGCTCAGAACAGCTGCTAGCAGTAAAATGTCTAATTATTTGGCCCTTTTTCTTGTATAAAGTAGCACATTCTGTGAAATTCTCCAACATGTAGGTTTGATTATGTAAGATGACATTTGACTGACTTTTTTTTAGCCATTACTTGCTGTTTCTAATTTCAGATGTGTGTCTTCTTTCAGTGCTTTGTCCATCAGACGTGTCCTTTACTTCTTTTTGTGGAGACCAGAGGAGCGCAGCATGAAAGGACGAGGATGGAAACACCTTGTTTTGTTCTCACTGTGCACAGACAGAGATGTAGAATATCAAAATGATCCTGAAGGGGGAGGAAATGGCCCGCCGACAGCACTCCATCCTTGTGTTGCATGAACCTCTCTGAAAATGGACTGCACACCTTTGATATGATCACCCTTGTACAAGTGCAACGTTTCAATCAATCGTTTTTTTCTGACTCTTTTCAGATACTAATGTTGTGCAACACTAATGCTCTCTTTGAAAAAAAGATAAAACATGTCAGATTTCATGGCTCAAGACGTGTACAGGAATTTGTGGCTGCATTTCAATGTTTACTTTTTCTGTGCCTCTTCACCTTTTGGATAAGCCAAAGTAGACTGCATTTGTTCATGTTGGTTTTATTTTTTAAATTTGATTCCAGATTAATATTGAAATCTCAGCAGTCCGTCCACTTTGCTGAACTGGTGTGAGCAAAACTCCTGAATATTTTATCAGTAACTAAACTTTCCCTCAAGCAAAAGGCGAGACCAGGCTTGAAACTGATGGAGGTTCTGTTTGTTTTCTGTTTACGTGTCAGCAACGATCTGCTGGATGAAAATGTTGGCTTTTTTAACTCTCATACTATGAAAAAGATTAATAAAGTAATTTTTCAAGCTTCTGAAAACCAAATATACGCTGTAGCTGCTAACTTCTGGCAGCTCAGTGATAAAAAAAAACTTCATTTTAGATTTAAAATTTCTGTCAAGACTGAAAGCTAAAAACTAATTATCTCTTTACACTGGTACTTATGTCTTAATATGTTTTCCTTTAACAATCGGACTTTTCTTTAACTATGTCATGTTGCAAAATCTAAAAATAAGTCAACAAAAATTGGTCTCAAGCTTGAAGAAAAATGCATGAGTTACATTTTTTGGTGTACAGTGGTTCTTCCCTTCCACATTCATTTTCTCTGAATATTTTTCTCACACATGGCTTTAAGTTCCACAGTTTTCTTGTGTTATTTGTATTATTCTTATTTGATCACTGCCCCATTTTTGACTTTGTGTTATTGGTCTATTATGTTTGTTTTTAAAATATGTTAAGTAACTTATTTCACTTGTACAAACATGTGGATATTTATTATCACTGTACATATTTCCTTATTTTTTATATGTGTACATATACACAAATAAAAATAGAGCTATACTTCAGGTGTGAGAGTTTGTTTGTTACCACTTAGAAGCCTCGAAAGATATTGAGAATGAAACCATATTCAGTTTATCTGAAATTGTTCATCTTTGACATAAAACAGAAAAAAATAGTTGTGGGCTATCCAATAAATAATGTTGATGCTGAGACATAAATTAAAACTTTTTTTTTAGTATATATAATTTTCTTTTTTCATCTTGGACTGGGATGTGGTTACATCATTTCTGGTTATCTGTTTTATGTCCCAGTACTGCTTTACACTGCAACAACAGCCAACACAGGAAAGCGTGTGTTTCATGTGGTCAGCGGTCCCAGCTGTGGAAAGAGATTCACTGTTGTATCTGATGTCAGTGTACTCAGCTGCACAGCAGATTAAGGGAGGAGCTCTATGTGTGTGTGTGGGTGTGTATGTGCGTGTGTGTGTGTGTGTGTGTGTGTGTGTGTGTGTGTGTGTGTGTGTGTGTGTGAAAGAGAGAGAGAGGGGGAGAAAGAGAGAGAGAGAGTGTGTAGGGTTAGTGTTTCCTGAGATTAGACTACAGTTCAATCACTTGGCAGGGTTTCGAGATATTTTTTTTATAAATTACACAAGTCATTCATTGTCTATAAGTCTTTTTTATACAGTCTATGGGCTTAATGCAATGCAGGGTCGCGGGTGGGGGGCTGGAGCCGGAGAGGGTGGAGCGTTGTGGATCTTGGAGGTTTTATTACTATTAAATAGTTACTTTTTATTTTACAACAGAGTCTTTTCTTATAGGAGTATAGTTTCGGTAGTTTGGGGTTTGTTCAGTATATTATAGACAAATCAACTAAATTCCAATAAAGAATTTAAACTTTGTTTTTATACGCCTTTTAATATTTTTCTTCCTCGTCATAGTCATGTGATCTATGATCCTTTACACTATTGGTCGATTCATATTACACAAGTTCTGGTTCTTTTCAAATCGTTTAACACACGGAAGTTAGTTCCTATGAATGATAATAGGTACATTTTAACAGTATTGTTCATTTTTAATAATTGATTAATATACACGGCTACGTAAAATACAATGTATTTTACATTGTAAATTGGTCGCGTGCTTACGAGCGCTGTTGGAGTTTGCGCGCAGGGATCCTACGCAGCTGCTGCTGGCTAACGTGGAGGGTGATTTGAATAACGTGTAGCTCGTGCCCTTTCAAATGCTTTTACTTTTTATAAAACTTTTATACAAGCGTTCGTGGTAAAAACTACTAGCTTCTTATTCAATTTTATACATATTTTAAACTTAAATGTAAAGGTAAGACTTTGACTTGACATCTATTTTTCAAAACCTTATTTTCTTCTGACCGTATAGCAATAAGCAACGACTATGCTATCTTTGTGCTTCCTATGTTGTGAAAGCAATCATTTTATTTATTATAAATCATGTTTATTGGTATTAATGATGTAACGGTCATTGTGGACCACTTGTTGCAAATGTAATCGAGCTGTTTTCATTCATTTACATACCTCGAGGTTTAGCATGATCTGTGTTAATAAATAGTAATCATGTAGCGTTAGCATAGCACTAGCATAGTACGGACTTTGCTTTTAGATTTATAATAGCGTTATATGCAAATATTGTATAATCATCTACGTCCCTCCTACCTACTTTTATTCACCTACATGTATTTTATGTATGCTTAATGTGGCATTACAAATTATTTTCTGTTGTCAAGGCAGATGGCTTCAGTAAAGACAATCACCTCTGGTACTATGGAAGATCAGAAGGAGCAAATATCAGCTATAAAAGATGGCACAACCCCAGTTATAGCTGAATCATCTGATGGTCTAAACTTTTCCAAGCTCACACCTAGTCAGTTTGGCATTTCTGTCGGGAGTTTTATTCCATCATCCTCAAAACGTGAAGGTGAGTGTTTTCTGCATAATCACCAACAGGTATGCAACTTCAGTGTACTGTGTATACTAAATCAGGATAAAGTGTTGGTATTAAACAGCAGAATAGAAAGGGGGGACAAAGCTCTGATGTAAAAGGTTGATTTTGTCTGGCCTGGGTTATCAGCTATGTTCATGGAGCAGCATTTGCTCTCTTTTCCTGCAGAAAAATCTCGTCTCGCGCAGATAAAAGCAAGGCGAAGATCAAGTGTTGGTGTCCGAGGCTCTCCGGAGACAAATTCCTTAATTTGTTTCATGGCAAAACAGAGAATGAAGTCCCCAACAGTCTCTCAAACTCCAGAGGTGAGAGGCATGCTCTCTTTTTTTTAACTCTGTCACACTGTGATGTGAGAGCATCCACAGCATCATTTTCTGTTCTGGATAAAACAACAAGTGGGAGTTTTCACTCCCATTTAAAATGGGTGATCAGCCAGGGGCATCAGTACACTGACACACTTATCGTGGCTTTCAGTCGGGTTTTAGTTTGTCATTTTAAAACAAATGACCTATTTTTATTTTTGCACACAATTTATGTTTGTTGCTTTTAGAGGAGGCATTGCTAATTTCACAAATTGCTGGGTTATTTTTTTGCTTTTTGTTTGAAAACACAAACTTTCTATTAGCATTTTTGTCATCTTTGGAATTACTGTTAATAAATAGTTAATGTTAATAAATAAACCTGAGACTAAAAAAGCAGAGCCAGAAACATCACCGTCACTTCATCATCCATTGAAGGATAGGATTTATCTGCTGCCCACATACAACATATCTATACCATCCATCCAGGTTTGTGTTTCCCTTTACCAACAACCCTGATTAATAATTTAAAACGGTAATTGGATGTGTGTTAACAGACTACCCTGTCAATGCACGTCGTGATAATTTGCATCATCCTCGGTAAAATTAACATATCATGACCTGAGGGCAGACGTGCCAGCATGTCCTACTTGTTCAACACAGACACTTTCACTGTGAACACCGAGCTGCTGTGTGCAGCAATAATCACATGAAGTTGTCTCAATGAGCTTTGATGTGTGCTGAGGCGTATTGCCTCAATAAGAGCTCCATGCAACTAATGTATAGAAGAGATAGAAAAACGTTGGACTTCCTGCTGACAGTGTTATTTTGATGACAGAATAACGCCTATCGAATGGTGTTGAGTGAAGTTGCATCATTTAGGATCAATGTGGTGCTGAAAATCTTTGCAGTATCCATCAGATGTTAGGTATTAGCGAAATAACTTAAGCAACCTATGTATCGTAAACACAAAAATGTTGTGATTTAGCTGCATTTTATTAGAACATTTAAAGGAGACTGTCCTTTTTGATATCCTACTAACATGTTTGTGGTAAATGCATGTCTTGATTTTGGTTTTAAAGGTTTGTGTTACGCTGCAGACAGAAATTTGGACACATTCTACTAAATAATGTAGAGTGAGAAAGAACGTACTCTTAAATACTTAAATCGGACTTGTTTGGATATTGCTCAGGGGCTGGGGCTGATTACTGTTGTAGATATAATTTAATCATACGTTGAAATGCCCCAGAGTAGGAAGACGCTAGATCACATCATGGGATTATTGAAGTAACATGTGGTACTGTCAAGTTCTAATCATGTTATAATTTCTTCCATCACACACAGGCTCAAAACATCCGGGGCAAATTTCAACAGCAGAACTAGATATTTTACACTTAGATGTCCCCAAACTAAATGACTGGCTTATGTTTTTCATATTTTGGTTGAAGGTACCAAATATTCTTCATAGTATTTCCAGTAAAACAGCAGTTAAGGTACGAGCACCAAATACCAGAGTGCCTCTTGTATCCACACAGTGCATGCTTGTAATATGATATGCCTCCTTGGCATCAGTTGTAAGTCTGAAAGTGTTTCAGACTGCTAAATCGTCTGTCTGGACTCCTGACAACCCACGTTTAGCCACTCCATAAACCATAGTGAAACTAGAAATGTTGACGTTATAACCATGAAATATTTATTTAGTGTAATGTGCATTGATTGTGAGAAAGCTCTGCTCTTTGCGGCTTTGAGCGAGTACAGATACATTGGCATTGATTCTGTATCACTGCTGTATTGCCATATTAGCTAGTAGCGTTGAATGTGCTGCTTAAACACGAGCAGTTTTCACTGCAAATGGAAACGAATGAAAGAAAATGGAAAAACACTGTTATCTGCTTCCACTCAGTTTGCTTATTATCCAATCAGTTCAATTTAGTTGAGATTAGGGCACAGTTTATTAAGTGCCATTCCCTGGATTGTGAATGTAGTTTTAAAACAAAATATAAAAATATTTTAGGTTATTACTGCATACCTACCCTTCACTGTAACTCCCATGTCCTTGTACCAGTATGTCTTGTATCTGCTGTGTTGACAACAGCCTTGTCATCTATGATCATTCTTCATACATCCAATATTAATGCTGTGCCAAAAGTTAACTAATTTAAGAATATTTTTGGTCATTTATTTGGAGTATTTGTCTGTCACAAATTGAGAAACACAAGCTTTCATTATGCTGAGGAATTTAGCTGAAATTTCTATTACAAAACTATTTTGATCAATCCTTTGAATGAAGCACTGAATAGACATTCTTTCCCAGCTCCTCCATTACTCAAGGCAACTAGTTACTAACCAATCAGGGGGGGGAGGTGGGCACTAACAAACTAGAGTAAGGAAATTGCTAACAAGCTCTGTTGTAGTGAGGGCCTCAAATAGAAGATGTGTGGTAAATATTAATGACTTTATACGGGTATGAAACAATGTAAGCATATAATGGATAGTGGAGAGGTTTACTATGCTTAAAAAGTGGTTAAAGAAGTTTCTGGTGACTGTCTGCTGTTTCTCTGGTCTACATGGGGTGAGTTAAATAAGAAAGAGGATAATTTAGCATTTTTTAATGGAGCATGTAGTTTTACTAATGTTATATTAAAGGTGATTTTAAAGAAATGTCTCAAGCATGAGACTTGTGTTTACGAGCCTGTTAGAAGATGCTCCTCCAAGCTAATTACTCTCCAGGGTCGAATGTGAAAGCAGTGTGATGCAGATGCACTTTTCTCATTTCATACGTTTATGATCTGTCAAGCTTTATAATTGAGTTTATGTTTATTTTTGCCATCTCAACTCTCAGATCACTAGAAGTAGCCCCTTTCCCCGCGTTGCCTCCTCGCTAAGGCAGAAGATGGCCTCCTTCCAGAGCCTGATAGATGTGGCTGAGAGTGACACCTCTGATCCAGCGCCAGTGCAGGACTTTGACAGCGGAGGATGCATCAAGGCTGAAGATTATCTGTCTGGTGAGGCAGCCTCATCGTCAGTGGATTAATAGTTTCATTTTCCCATGAGTATCTGTGCCAGTAGGATTTCTTTATGATGGCCAAAAGCAGTGGATTAATGCACTGCACACTCTAAGCTTCCCTCTGACGACATCTTACAGCAGTCGTTTCTTCTTAGCTTGGTCAGCTTCTTCAATGGGCCACTGTCCAAGCTGTTAGATGCTGAAGTGAAGCTTAATCTCTTTTCCTTTGATAAAGTATTTTTTTTACTTGTTTTTCTCTTTTTGTTGTGTTTTTATTGCTTTAGATTTGCAATGAAATGTAATGTTTGTTGTGCTATACTGCATGATTTGTAGTATACATGTACGTCCTTTGATGGGTGTTTGTTTTCCCCTTCTGTATCAGATGGGATCAGCTGTAGTACAGGGAAGGAGAATGACCCCCCAATGACGCCCACACCCAGTAAGAGGAGGCGCATGGGCCTCCTCAAAACCTGCGCTGTGGAGATTAGAGAGGCCGGTCCTCCTGGCTCTCTTCCCCTGAAGAAGCAGGTTTGCTCATTCAGATGAACTCGCCTATATTTTGGCTTTAAAACGTTGGTATTTTTATAAATGTTATAGCCTTGAAAAAGGTCGAAAAGTAATGCACTGTCAACAAAAACCAAGTTTGCACACAACCCAACAGGTGGATGAAGCTGATACAGCTCATTTCCAAAAACCACGAGATTATTCGAAGAAAGTTGGACATTGGTCAAATCTCTGTCTGCCGTGATACAACATTAAAAATGACACGTAAATCTAAAATTAATTAAAGGTTTTTCTGGTTTATTTGGTTTATTTAGTGTACTTGTGATTTGTATTTGTTTGGGTTTTTTCTTCTGGCAAAATCATTTAAATGTCGGCTTGTGAGGCTGCGTAACAAATGACAGAATGATTATTACCTGGCTCAGTCAGGTATTTATTTCAGTGGAAGTGTTCTCTGTCTTTAACTTTTTCCCAAAACAAACTAAATCTCTTACAGTCTTTCTCTGATTTAGTTCTTTGTGCACAACAACACTGTAACAAGTGGCAGCTGCATGGAAAGTTTTTTTTTTAACCTATTTAAAATAAGTTTTGGTGGATATTTATGTTTGATATTGCATCGATTAAAATACACTTGTAAGTAATCTTTTTCTTGCTTTCTCCCTAACATTCAGTTACCCCACATGTTTCTACTAATTGGCAAAAAAAAATTTATCTAATTTTTATTTTAACAAAATCCATGACTAGTGAAATGTATACCATTCAGCTTTATCATTACCTTATTGTTTAAATGTGGATTAATATACCTTTTGCCATGAGACTTTGGAAGCCAGAGAAAAGATTTTACATTATTTTAAAAGCTTTTAAAATCACAACTTCCAGCATGAGAACAGACAGCTGGTGATTGGCCTGCGGCCTGTAAACATTAACATTACATTAAGACATATCTATTTTTCCTTAGCCAGATGTCCGGTTGAGATGGGTGGAAAGTTTTATGACAGAGTTTAGTTGCCCGGGCAAGCATTAATGTCAGACCTTACAGAATAGCTGCTAATGTTGCTTTGTAAATCCCTGCATCCACTGAGGTTAAGAAACGGCTCCAGCTTTTGCCCTCAGATTCATATTAACTGTGATTAACACACATGTCTGTGTTTCCCTACCGTTTTATCACAGATATTATATCACTGTTGACATTCTTATAATATTATTATTTTCTACACTGATCAGTTTAATCTATCTGATCTGATCACATTAAATCTATAAATATTTCTTACTGAATCTGTGAACGATCTAATCTAATGTATTCTCTCCCAACAGGATGTTGACTCTCAGGCTCAAAGCCTGAGTCAAGCACTCTGTGATGAGCATGCAGCTGTTTCACCATCCTCTCCCTTCCACATCCCCTCCCTTGCTCCTCTGTTGGAGATGAAACCTGCAGGTAAACACGTGTCTTTGTAGCCTAACTACCTTTTATCCTGGTTTAGCTCTGCCTTTGAGGTCCTGTCACTGTGCTGATCTTTCCCCACACTGTTCCTTCAACTACAAAAGTTTCATTGTTATTGCAACAAAACTGAAAACTGAAACGTAGTTGAACGATCCTGTTTGTTGAAGAACACCAAAGATGTCATGTCTCCAGTTAGTGTTGATCACATTTAACATTAAACATGGGATTAACTCGGACTAGGTGCGATTGTCCAAAGGCTTTTATTTATTGGCTTTCATGATGTTGTGTAGAATCGATGTGGATTTCATGCAGTCATGTTTTATTAATTAATTCATGTTGATTCCTAATGTTTTTTTAAAAAAAGTAAACAGTAACAAGTTTAGTACAATCTATATTGAGTTATTGATTTTTTTTCTGCTAATAAACCTTTATAAAGTTCCTTCTGACACAGACTCTCATTGTCCGTGTACTGGTTTATTTTTAAAAATGTGTTTTCATTTCTGAGCGAGTTGATTCACCAGGAGGATGTGCTTTTACACGTGTTCATCTCTTCCCTTTGAACACAACCTGCTTCCAGAGCAGGAACAGGCCTGAGTAAACGCCAGTGTTTAAGCCTCTTCCTTCTTGTCGTGTTGTGTGATAAGAGCAGCAAAAGCTGAATGACTAATTTATGCCTGTGACGGGGTTCTTTATGACACAAATACTCCGGCTCAGTCGCTCCTCTGTTGTGGTGGTTTATTTACACCCAAACTGTGCTCCATGTGCAGAATTGTGCTCTGAGACTATATACATATTTACAAAGTTCACATAATTCTTAGTTGCCAGCTCTGCAACACAAAAACACAACCTACTTCTAGGGATGTTACGCTCAAGCTGATCTGCTCGATACGTGCCCCCCCCGCACCACACCACAGACCCGCTGCTGCTACGACTCATTTAAATAACATAACAACACTTTCAGCACCATGATAGATATATTTATTATATTTCTATGTTTATCTTATAAGTAAAGAGAGTTTAGGATCTACTTTTTAAAAAGTACAGCAGTGATACCCGTAATTTAAGTTAGATTTCACTATAATTATGTTCCCAAAACTAATTTGATTATTTATATGGAGGCAGAATAAGATATTCATTTGTTGTAGAAAATGTATTATTTTATTGAACACTCAGTCGTTGATGTTCAGTGAGGAAAGCTCAAAGCTTCTCGTTGGTGCAGCAGGCGTCCACATCCAGCAGGTGGAGTTCATTGATTCGGTCAAATGATTCAGAACACCGAGACATTTTCATGCATGTGGTCAAAGATAGCTTAAATATACATGAGGCCTTGGTTTCACCATCCCTACCTACTTCTCCCCCTGCTCATCCCAAAATGAGCTCCTTATAAATCAGAATCAGAAAGGTTTTATTGCCATATGAGTGAACAGGTTCACATCATTAGGAAAATGCTGCGGTAATTGGTGCAAACATAAAAACAAACAAGTTTAAGCATACAATAAATATAGAATAAAAATTTTAAAATCAAAATAAGTCC
>JBAMHV010000012.1:22130786-22151363 GCA_037177535.1 Pseudomugil gertrudae
GTTTGAGTTTGGTTTGTTTAGTTTCCTGTTTTATTTTGATATGTTCCTGTTTTGTCGTATGTGTTTCAGCTTCACTCGTTATGTTTAATTAGTTTCACCTGCCCTTTGTTAGTTCATTCTTTACACATGTGTCTTGTTTGGTTTAGTTAGTATTTATACTTCCTGGGTTTTCATTTCAGTGTGGGTCGACTCATTAGTAGTTGTAGTTAGTCTGGTTTCTTTGTCGCCCTTGTTGGTTTTTGTTAGAATAAATATCCTCATCTGCATCCTTCAGGCTCTGTCTCCTGTCTGACTTGGGTCCACACATCTCCATGCTTGTTCATCCTCAGGATCATAACAACCAGAGCGGAGCACAATGCGGAAAAGGTTTTCTCTGTTTATCAATGAAAGATGAATGATACACTGTTACTGTAATCAATTCAAGACATAACACACCGTTATTTTTTATGATAGTAAGATGACTTCATTCATTGACTTTAATCATTTCCCTTAATAGAGTATTTTCCATTCCATGAGTCTATACTAAATCTCTGCTGAAGGATCGATTCAGCTTTTAGTCTTTAGCATTTCAAACCGAACACCAAGCCAGAAACCCCTTTGTTTTGTCTTAGTTCAAAGAGCCTAATGAGTGATTGTAAGGGGTTTTAACAATGATTTATCTGTTATTCATATAACTGCAATAACATAAAGGTATCTGCAGCCACTTACATGCCACAGCAAAGCTGTGTTAAATGTAGCCTCATACATAAAAATCCTCTTCAAGCTGAGCTCATCTGGTGCTCCGTACTGTTTCCAGGCAGCAAAATATGTGTGTGGAAAACCTGGATGGATGAGATGTGATATTATCATCGCTTTCCGCTGCTCTTTCTGTTGTCTTTCTCCGTATGAAAAACACAGCATCCCTCTGTCATTGTCACCTGGACTAGATACTGTTATCCAGAGGCAGCCAAAGTATTTGTCACCTTCAGTGTGATTTGTATAATAAGCATGTCACATTATTACACGAGTCTCTGGGTAATCTGTAATTTTCATTTACGCCAATATGATGACATAACATGCTCCATCTGTTGCCTCTTGCTACTGCAGCACAGAGGGGGAAGAGCAAACATGCTAATCCTTACCAACACAAACCTAATTATTCTGTTAGGGACACTATCGAATGAATAACTGATTCATCACAGTTTACATAACACCACCGATCATTACAGCCTCTGTAATGCAATTTAGTACTGCCACTGAGGGTTCATCATTCATGGGATTGTACACTTTTTGATCCCATTACCTTGCAGTAATCTGAAAGTGGTATCATTAATATAAATGACTATGAAGTGAATGGCTTTTAATATATATTCCACTGATTCGATTAAGGAATCTTGCATCATTTGCTTTCACCCACCCATTAACCAACATATCCTTTTTGACATAAATCTTCTCATGGAATCCTAATGGAACTGATTGAAGAGGTCTTAATCTTCTGGTGTGAGAAAGGCTTGTCTAAGTAAATGAGCACAAAAAGGTCGGGGTAGAGTGGAGGTGGAGGAGGGGGGGGGGAGTAGACAAAAGCCCGCTGAGCTCCAGAGGTTAGCTCCCACCACCAAGCTGCACCAGGCCCGCAGGAATGTGTGTGTGTGTGTGTTAGCGTGTGTGAGTCCTGGAGGCTGCATTGTTGTCTGTGGTGCATCCTGTTCTGCAAACACTGCAGAGCTGCTATATTCCAGTACTGAGGCTTGGGAAGGAGCCTGTAATGTGGGAGGTCTGGAGTGCCAAACAAGGCATCGTGTGATGGTTTCTGTTTGTTGTGTGAAAGCAAAGAAACATTCTGTGGTGACGTTGTTTAGTTGGAAATTAATATTTCTCAGTGACACAAACAAACAAGCTTGTTTTGTATTATATCTGGCAATGGTGAAGGAAAACCTTGGAGCAAGTGGGAAAGGCTGAAATATATCAGTCTTTTAAATACACTACTCTTCACTTGCATTGTTTGTTGAATCAAACAGAAGGTTTAGATTCCATGTACACTTTGTGTACACTTTGTGGCTTTTAAAGCTGCTGCCAGTCGTGCCGTGCAGAAGGAGGCAGTCATACAGAGCATTGGGAGGAATAACACAAAACAGGCTCGGGTTACTGCAGGACTGTAAAAGAAAAGAAAAAAGGAAAGAGGGGGTGGGGTTTTTTAACAGACAGGAAAAGCTTAAAAAAGAAATGAGCAAACTTCAAACCTGTAATTCAAAATAGAAAAAGTTTTTTGGCAGAGAAGTTGAGGCTTTTTTGCTTCCTGTGCTGAGATTTAAATGGAAAATATATTTTATTGTTCTTATATTTAAACTTTCTGAACTTTGCAAAGTTTTTTTTTCCTTTATTTTGTTTTAACAGATTAAAAATTAAGATCTAACAGAAGATGTGCAGTTTGTTTCCATGAGACATGGAATATTAACTGCTCTCCTTTAGTTTCCTGAGCTTGGAAGATGAAAGTTGCAACAGGCTGAAAAGACAAAAACTCATGTGGCCTAACAGGAACCAACACTCTGCTATACCATCTTTCCCTGTCCGGCAACTGGCATGATTATCACATGGACGGGTGTAGCTCTGGAGGCAATCATCTGCCAGCCAGGTCAGCCGCTTCATCGCTTTCCGTTGCCTCGGTGCTTCGCTCTGTAATAACTACTGTAACAGTGGCTATGTTTACACCAGACTTTTCATTTATCTTTAAATGCAAATAAAATTAATTCCGCTTTAAAAAGATGAAAAGTAACCATGTAAACACCTAAAATGCTCATTCGGGATTAAACTTAATTCAGAACTAGAAAAGCACTTGGAAAGCGTAGACCTCAGCCAAGCATTGCACAAAGATAAAGGCTCCTTTCTGGATTCAGACTGTGGGGGATTTATTGTCCTATTTCTACTAAAAACGGGGTCCCCACATTCACCCCTAAAGAAGGCTGCGTTTCGTTGTTCTTAGACGTACGAAGCATTAAGATTTCTCTTATAAGAATAATATTACCGTTTCAGCCTTGGAGTCCTCGCCGACAGAGAGCCTCACACGAAAAGTCATTTTATAGGTTTATTTTACAAATGCATCTTAAGAGCAGGTACAGTCGTCATCCCGTACAGACAGGAGAGTCCGATAGCTAGAGGCTTCCCCTCTGCCCTCCAAACCTCTTCCTTAAATCCCAGACCCACTCTTCCTACTTTGCTGTCTCTGTAAATCATTCATTACTCACACACCCATGTCGTTTTCATATCTCAAAGTTACTTGTTTGTCATAAACACATGTCAGACCAAGGTTTCACTAATTTCTGCTGAGTAAACACTCTGAATCAGCTGTTTTCTTATCTGAATGAGGGGACACCTGTCCGTCCATAGCAGGTTATAGGCCTTTGGCACCCCTACAAGACACTGATCCAGATTTAAGTATGTTGCTCACCTTCGCTTGGCAGAGGTAATAAAGTGACTGGTTTATTCCCATTTTAAAGCGGAATTAGTTAATTCCTTAATCATGTAAACCTTAAATCAACTCAAGTTCATTCCCGTCGCTTTGAGCTTCTTATTATGTAGTTTTGTAGATGTAAATAAACGGAAGCAGGAAGTGGTTTGTTTACTTCAAGTATTCGTACGTGCATCATGTCCGCCATCGGCGAAATTAAGAGAATGCTTTCAGATAAACCTTCATTCTGAATGAATATTTTTATGTAAACTTGAAGAAGAAGACTTTAATTACTTCAGAATAAAACAAAACAACCATGCTTAGTGTTTCTGAAAAGTGCTGTATAAATGTATACAAATGTGACTTGCAGTGTAAAGTAGCCTACTTTGAGTAGCCAGCCAGACTGAAAAAGCTCTTTTTAAACGCATGCTTGTTAATGAAGAATGTGTGTTATAAATCAGAAGTCAAAAACATAGTTATATTTTTATTGAACAAGTCTCACTTATTTTTACTGTGGGTCTACATACATGACGGCTTTATTTGTGCCACTATTTTTACTAGAGTGTCTCTGAATAAACAAACATTTTTGTGTGATATTTGAAGCCACTGAGCTTTAAAACAGTCTGTTTTGTTTGATTAGTGGTAGAACACCATCCGTTATTTGTACCGCTCACTCCAATGAGGGGTCATGGGTAGCTGGAGCCAATCCCAGCAATCATTGGACGAGGTACACTGTAGGTCGCCAGTCCATCACAGGGCCAACACAGAGAGACAAACTATAAGTCACACACACACACATTTAGGACCATTTAGGACCAACATGCTCCAAAACACCAGCAGCACAGGGCTGTATGCCAACTGGCAGTCAGTGAGTTAAGTTTTAATTAAGCCTTATTATTAATTTTATTTATTGATAGGGTAAATTATCCATTTATTTAAAAGCTTTTTAAAGTTTTTTTGATGCAGATTTCTTTTGCAGTTTTATTCACTTGTGGTTCTGCTTTGACCCTGACTAATCATAAAGAAACAGCCAATAGTTTTTGTTTCTTGCATATTTGCTTGGTTCCTCGCAGGTTTTGGACTGACTTCTTTATAAGCATGAGAAAATGTTTTTTTTCTCATGTGGCCGATGCTTTTCTTAAAGCTCTTCAGGTAAAGCTTTCAGATATGTCTCATGTTCATCAAGTAACTGCAGATCAGCATTTAATGCTGAGGTTTAAGTGTTTATTTTAAGGTTTTACGGACAAATAAAACTAAATCACATCTTGTCTTGGTTTAAATGTGCTGTCTGACACAAAGTCTTCATTTAATGAACGTGGTGCTAATGTAAATATGTAATGAAAAGGGTTCAGATAAATATGTGACCCCAGTCTTTCAAAGAAAGAAGCAGACGTGTCCTGGGGTGTTCCTACATTTTTAGCAGCTCTATCTACTACTATGACCTGTTCCTCCCCCTCAGTTCCTCACAGTTATTAGTGCATGTACACTGCCTTGTCAGAAAGTTATCAAATACATGCACACTTAAAACCATACTTGACCACAGGAGAACTATTGATTTGATAGTGAAAGCTGTCTCATATCTCTCTCTATTGTACCCCTGGAAAGCAAAACAAAGTGCACTTTGCAGCTTCTGTTAAGTAGCTACCTGTAGGTTTGAGAAGAGATGGTGTTTTGAGGGAAATTTCAGACAGGAGATGTCTGGATTTGACTTTCAGCTCAACACCAACAAGCTGCACTTCACCTTCCAGCTGCTCTCCGTCCCTTTGGATTTGTGGAGGGAGAGAGCAGGGGCCACAGGGAGGGAGAAAGAGGTGGTGTTGGAGGGATGTTGCTGGACGGGAACGGGGGGGCATAGAGGCCCTGGAAATTTCCGTTGTATGTTTCAATTCTTTTCAGGATGGGTGGGGTTTGGAGTTTTCATTGGGGGTGGCGGGGTCTGGGGACTTGGAAACCAGCCAGCCACAGCAGGAAGCTTTGCTCGTTTCACATGGGGAAAAACACTGGACACTGCCTGGCTATCTGTGCACAGCACTGCAGTCACACACACTCACACCTCAAATAAAAACAGGAACTTGTAAATGTGGTTGGCACGGATGGTGTCGCGCTGATCACCGCTTTCTTACAGCTGCACACCAAAACTCATATTTTCTTATTTTAAGGCGACAAAATTTTTATTTTTTAGGTCTTATTAATTTGCCCTGTTTAAGACATTTACACTAGACTCAAGAAACTAAAGCTGCCATATTTGGGTTAATAGTAAACTGACATGTGGCTTGGAAACATAAACTTTAACTCAGTGTACAAACAAAACAAGTAATTAGTGAGACACTATGTAATCACAACAGGATTTCTGACGTATGACTTCATAAGAATCAAAACCTATTTATAGGAATTTGGGCCCACTTACAATTAAACACTTACAAGTGGTAATTATATGATTTATTTTAGTTTATTCCCCAATTATTCATTTTGTTATGTATTATATGAGCTTTAAGTTTATGTAGTTTGGCAAAAGTTCTGATTTTTACACAGAGGACAGAAGAAGCAGAGAAGCTGCGACACATCAGGTAGACAGGATGTGTGTGTGTGTGTGTGTGTGTGTGTTAGAGGGAAGAAAGGAGGATTGCAGGTGGACTTTGGTGTAGCTTGCTGGGGGCTCAGGACACCGAGCAGGTGGATGCTCAGAGAATGCAGAATTTCTAAAAAGAAGGATTAAAGGATGAAAGGAAGCGAAGGATTACGTGTCTCCTTCTCTGCAGCAAAGACCAAAAACAAGCCAAAGATCTATACCGACACCTCCATTCTTAACATATGTTTTAGGCAGAAACGTAGCAAACCAGCAGCGGTTAACAAATATTTCACCATAACAACCAAATAAAAAATAATGTAGCTTTTGTTTATGTGGCAGCACATTTTCCTCCTAACCTTTGGACCTCATTGGTCCCAGATTTTGATCTGTTATTTAAAAGTACAGGTTTATTTAGCTTGTTTTGCTGTTGGCATGACTGCCAACTCAAAATATAACAAAACCATTTTTATTGTTAAACAGAACCAACAGAATTTATTAAAAAAAAATAAGCCCAACAAAACCAAACTAAGGAGGGGGGAATGAGTCCCCTGCTGCTCAGCCTGTTGGAGATAACTGGTGCTCCCCATCAGGTCCAGACGCTGCACCCACCACCTCTAAAAGAAAAACAGATATATTAAAACAGATATAACAAGGGTTGTCACACTGTGCATCATAAATCATTAAATGTGTGCTATCTCACAACAATCTTGAAAAGAGGCAATTTGTTTGCACCATGTATCGTGATAAATGACAACAGTCCTACAAGTTGTTAATAAAAACTAAAGTAATGCCAGAAGAATTAGGCTACTTCATCATGACAACTTTAAACGCCATCAAACATGTTTTTCTCTTTCTTTTCAGTAAATATCTGTGCTAACATACCAAGAAAATCCACTTCATGAGTTTATTAGCTGCTTTGCTAATTACATATCTTATGATTGGTTAACGATTAACATGCCAGAACATCTAATGTTCTGCAAGCTTTACATCTGTTGTAATTAAATGCCTGGTGACGGAGTAGTTAGCAAGAAGGTTGCTGGTTTGACTCTGAACAGGGGTGTCTGTGTGGAGTTTGCATGTTCTCCCCGTGCATGTGAGTATTCTGGCTTCCTCCCACTGCCCAAAAACATGTTTGATTAAATAATCGATCTATATTGCCCCTTTGAGTGTGTGTAAACGGTTGTCTCTGGTGATCTATCCAGGGTGTACCCTTGCCTGCTAATTGCTGACTCCAGCTTCCCCACAACACTGAACTGGATAAGTGTTCTAGAAAATAGATGAATTAATGAACAAAGTTGACAGATAGTGCAAATAAACTTTTATTTTAGGTTGCATCTGCACTATTTCACCCAAGATCTTTACTAAAATAAATATTAAAATGTGTTTTTATTACCAATGAACCTCCTTCCTATAAGTAAGTAATAGCTCTCTTGCTTATTTATTCTCTACAGTTTAACCAGAGAAGCCTTTGTGTTGCAGTACTACACGGCAAAATGGATTGTGTTAGCTCTAAAGCTCTAAGACGAACCTGTAAGTGAAACAGCATACACTAAAATCAGGGTACAACAACAACAGTGACAACCTTCAGGTTTGTGTGGTACTTTTTCATGACCCAATCACCTCTCGGAAATAATTATTTTATATTTATATTCAGTGGATTACTTCTCTGTTGTAACAATGCTTCCTGGGAAGTTATTTCCTTTCTAAATGGAGCCACATTTGTAGAGAAAATACACGTGTGGGATGAGCAGAGACATCAAGTATGTGGAACTCCAAACTCACCCCCCTAACCCCACCTGGTTGGCTTGTCTGCTTGTGTGTGATGGTGAACATTACCTCTGCAGTAGATCACAGTACACAACATTATTTATTCATGGCCAGGAGCGATAGATGTGGTGCAAGCTTCTCCTGAGCATTGTCCATCTGTTAGCCGGCCTACTGTACACACTAATGTAATATGAATCCTCATGAGACGTACTAATAGCTGTTCATGCGTTCACGCTTCACACTATTTATCTGTGTAATAACACCACCGTTAATTATAATTAGTGCCCCGTCGCTGGAATGTGATTTATCTGTCCCTGTAGAAGTACAAGATAAACAGTGAGTAAAATGTGACCTTAGCAGTTTTATTTGATCACCAGTACGCTGACAGCAGTTCAACCTCTCACAAGACACGTCCAACATGGGAAAACATCAAGTCTAATTGCTCCCTATAAGACATTATAATCCATCTCTGAGGACTGCTGCTCGCATCATTTTACACAAAGCCCCAGATAATTTAATTTCCACTCAGGGAGTTTTGGGCATTACACTGTAATAGAAAAGGAAAATTGCTGCCAGGTTTCATAAAAGGAAAAAAAGGGATGCTGCTGTATTAAGAGTATTGTGAAATTAAAGCAGCAAAATCAGTTTTTCTCATATGAGTAGAAGTGTGTGTGTACGTAAGTTCAAAATCCTGCACAGCAGCGTCATAAATCATGGAGCATCTTATTGCACATTCACTGCAATTTACATTTAAATCAAATGCAGATTCAGTGAGATAAATATAATTCCTTTACATCTTGTTGCTTCCACATGTCAAACAATGTAGATGATACTGTAAAAACTCTCCTTTGTCCGGTCATAAATCATAAGGAAAAGATGTCACTCAGCTATTCTTAAACTAAATGGACTGAGGTGTTTTTTTTAAAGATCATTGTGTTTAATTCTGACTAGCAATGGATCAGCAAACAACTCTGCAGGCAGATAATGACCTCCTCTGTGGTACTGTAATACACGCAGTTACCATACACTGCAGGCTGGATGTGCATGAGTCTTTGATCTTTAAATATTCTCCACCATTAAAGCTCGTTCATTGGCTTTGCTTTTTTTCCCTAATCTTTTTAAAACAACTTCTTGGCAAAATACAGACGCTCCCTTGCATCTCCTTCTGTAGCTGTAACACACCTATCCTCTCTCTCTCTTTTTCCTCCTCCAACACCAGCACCATCTGTCCCTTTCTTCCATTTCATGTGCACAAGCAATATCCACACCCCTCTCATAGCAACAGCACGCCGCCGCCACCCCCGCGCCTTGCAGTGGATTTTTCTTCCCCGGATCTTCGCCTCGCACTAGGCAGACGGTCCCTTGGCCCTGCCTGACGGTTCTGTGTTCCCCCCTCCCCCACCAGCCGTGCTCCTGTTTCACTCAAAAATGGCGTCGGCTCTAGAGTCCCTGGTCTCTGGCTGCATTTTTAGCCTTGTTGTTGTCTTCGTTTCGCACGATTCTGGCACCTCCTTCGCGGCGGATCGACCCCAAATTCCGGTGAGTAGCAGCGGAAGCTGGATGGAAGCGAGCGGGATTTTTTCCTCTACTCGGTCCGCTTTAGCCGTGCTTCCCTCGGAAACCAGAACCGGGCCAGCTCTGCCTTTCTGGGGAACCGCGAGAGGTAGCGGGAGAGAGGGGTACGGAGGGATGGTGATCGCGGAGGTGGGTGGGGGGGTATTCGAGGGGGGGAAGCCGAGGCCTAGCTAGTCCGTTGTGGCGGCCTTGTCTTCTCCGCACCGCAGGTTGAAGCGACATAGAAGGGCGGCTTGTGGAGGGAGGAAGTCTGCGAGGTGGGGACTGATTGCAGGGACGCGTCTTGGCGGACAGTGATTCCTCGCCCTTACAGAAGGCTGAGAACAAGGCCGCGGAACATGTAATGCTGCAGAATCCGCCGCTGAGATATCTTCAGTTTTGCACTTGCCCGCTAGCCGAGATGGCCGTCTGCAAGTTGCATTGTGCTTTTTACAAGGCCGCGAGCTTTCGTTAATATCAGAATGACATTCAGAATGAAATTATTCCCGACATTTGCAGCGACGTGGTCATTGGTTTAGGTGGAACTGTCGATGGAGAGGGAATTGTTGTGTTTTTGTGCTGGACTCCAGGCTAACCCCACGTTACATGCTGTTTACGTTTCAGGTTAGCGAGTAACATTAGTAACAGAGTCGTAACGTTAGCCCATCGGCTAGCTTACAATGTTAGCTTTCTAACCAGCACCAGTTAGCGGGAATAGATGTTGTTTAATGCTTTGCTGTCTAAAATAACATAAATGTGTGTAAATGCACCACGGAAAATATAAATCAATGCGAGAGTTGATTTGGGGCTGTTTTTAAAGCTAGCCTGTCAGCTAATGTTTGCTAACTGTATGTGCTCTCACTACATCATGTTTACGTTTTAGCCCAGCTGGCCAGGTTGTCAACCTGCAGGTGATGTTTTTAGGATGGTGGTGATTGTTGTGTTAATACATGGCAAATTGCAGAATCAACTGAGATATATGTACGTTTTTATGAAAAGTTATGATTTCATAACGTTGTGTTGTACTTAGTGAGTAACTTGCATGCAAAGGCTAAATGTATTACTGTTTACAAGAGAGATTAGCTTTTTGGTAAGACAACTAGTATGTGAACAGCTCTAACTACTTCCTATTGTTCAGCTTTGTTGACCCATGTGTAAACAGCATAAAGATGTTTCAAAGGAAAGTCTCCCTGTCTGGTTAGCCACTGTTACTACAAAACAAAATAGATCATTAATTTTTTTTTGTAAACTTTGCAGTCTGATTTCTTCCTGTTCAGACAGTTGTAGTTTCACTTGTTCTGAAATGTTTTGTTTTTTTTCCCATCAGTTTTCATCAGCTGCAGAAGTGCAGTGGGCATGAAGGTGATCAGCCCAGGTTGCTCCCTGGGGTGAGATATCCTTTCCATCACAGTCCTAAAAATCCCACACTGCTGGAGGAGGAAAAAGTCAAGAGAAGAAGTGCAGACGAGATAACGTGGATGTGGAGAAAATTATTGTAATCTGGAATGTAATGATCCGTAGATTCATATTTGCTGCAATTCCTTCACTTTTAGCATTTAAACACTAATTTTATGGTCTGGAGACCTTTTTGATTTTTCTCAGAAATCACACTGAGAGGATACATTTGACATTTCTGTTGGACTTTATTTTTTTATCTTTTTTTTCTACAAAAGTCTCTTTTTTTGTGAGACTTGTCCATCTGGAAGATCTTCTGTGCTGTGTGTGCTGCGGGAGCTGAATTTGCTAATACAACTGCTGCTTCATTCTCTACCACTGCATCTCACCAGGGACATTTACCTGGCTCAGAGCGGGTGGCAGGTGGACCACATTTTACTGGGTGGAGGGTGGGCTATTGAGGGGATTGTGCTATGATCAGCTGCTCCTTTCCGTGCTGCTCATACTTGGCTTCTGAGGGACTCTCTGTACGACCCCAGGACAAGGGATAGTAAGCGGGTAGAGGGCAAGAGGAGGAGGAGGCGGCGGCGCTACGGCGCAGGCCAGGTTTTTACTTGGCTAACAGTTCCCAATATTTTTGTGAGCGGCCCTTGCAGTAAGACCTCAAGGCCGCTGCACTCACCCAGGCTGCAGCCATGGTGAAACTGGCAAACCCAGTGTACACCCAGTGGATCCTAGAGGCCATCAAGAAAGTAAAGAAGCAAAAGCAGCGACCATCAGAGGAGCGTATTTGCAATGCAGTGTCCATGTCCCATGGTTTGGACCGGAAAACGGTTCTGGAGCAGTTGGAGCTCAGTGTCAAGGATGGTACCATACTCAAGGTCACCAATAAGGGTCTCAACTCCTACAAAGACCCTGACAACCCTGGGCGCTTGGTTGTGCCAAAACCCAAAAGTGGCGGAAGCTCTGGAGGAGGAAGTGGAAGTTCAGCAGCCACAGGAGGAGGAGGTATAGGAGCTAGCGGTGGTGGTGGTGGTGGTGGAGGAGGAGGAGGTGGTGGTGGAGGAGGAGGAGGAAGTAGCACTGGTGGTAGTGGCAGTGGAGGTAGTGGTACATCTCACTCCCATACAGGGAAGAAGCCAGGACTCGACTGGAACAAACTGATCAAGCGGGCACTGGAAGGTCTCCATGAGCCTGGTGGCTCCACCTTAAAGAACATTGAGCGCTTCCTGAAGTGTCAGGCTGATGTAGCGGCCTACCTGTCGGGCAGTGGGTCCATGGGGCCCGGCATCTTCCACCAGCAGCTACGGGTAGCTCTGAAGAGGGCGGTTGCTCATGGACGTGTGGCCAAACAGGGTCCGCTATTCCAACTAATCAGCCGTAGCAGCTCGGTGGACGACGGGACCGGGACGGTGTCTCTGGAATCGCTACCACCTGTCCGACTATTGCCACACGAAAAAGACAAGGTAATGTGTGCATGGCTGCGGGTCAATGCGTGCATAAACTGTATATGTGTTACAAACCTAGTCGCGGTTTTAAAATGCATTTAACATTTACAGCTGCTGATCTGTGTGTGGGGGGGGCATATTATGTTTACAATTTATCATCAGATGTCCACATATTTTTATTTTAGAAAATGAGGTGATTACTTTGTTTTTGTAGCTAATATAAGAAGATAATTGTGTGTTGTCAGAGTTTTCTGGCATCAGACCACCCTGACACAGTCATGGATATCCTGTGGACAGCCGCAGTGCTTAAAGTCGGGAAAGAAACTAAGTCACCTGCTCTTTCATTAACCTTCTTTAACAACAATGAGAATGTGAGCGTGCTCTGGGAAATTGTCAGCAGTTCACACAGTATCTGAGACATGGGCATCACATTTTCGCTCCTTGTTTGAGTTTTCTCTGCGCCACTTATTCCTCAGCATGATAGTAAGGCCTTAGCTTTTAGTTTAGCATTTTGTGAATTGCTGCATTAGTTTAGAACTGGGAATGTACCTGCGTCTTTCTGCAAGCTGCTGTGTGTCTTTATGTTTAAAATAGTGCTTATATCTTTGGGTCAGACACATTTTAAAAAGACATAATGCACTTCACCGTGCCGGTTCTAGTTGTTATGATGGGTAGATCAGTTGGGTGTGAGTTAGTTAGCTCCTATGGACCATGCTGTGGTTCCTATGGCATGCACTGTACTGGAGTGATGCTAGGCCAGTTTCCAGCATTGCAGGACCAGTAGGTCAGCAGAGAAAGTTCTATGGCTCCCAGCCTCCTGCAGCGAGTGTGGACCAGCTGCAGAGCTGCTCCCTGTCAAGAGCTGTCAGGAGATGGGAAGAGTAAAGAAAGGAAATGGGGAAGGGAATATAGACGAGAGAGTTGGTCTGTAGTGGTGCCAGAGGGAGAGGCCTGGATGACGCAAACTTCAGGCCTCTGTAACCAGAAAGAGGCTGAGAGACATAGCAGGAGAAAAAAGTAAGGGAGACAGAATGAGGGGGAGAGGCAGACATGCAGGCGACAGAGGAGAGAGGAAACACACCCACCTCTGTAACCTGATCAGAGAGAGCAGTCGTCTGCTAACCTCTAGTTGTAAGGTTCAGAGACATGCACACACACTTGCACACGGTTTTCCCCATGCTTTTGGTTGCAGAGTAGAAACATAAGAACCAGAATCATATGTCATACAGTGTCTTTAGATACATTTAAAACATATAATCCTCCAACCAGAACATGAGCAAAGCTCCACAATGCTGCATCCAAGCTAAGCGACCCCTTATCCAGTCTATGTTTACTAACTGGAGGATGTGGGGGTGGGTTTAATGGTTTTGACTAGTCTTAAGGTTTTGCTGGGGTCCTGTGGGAGAGGTTGTCCAAAAGGCTTCCTGGTAAAGATGCTTATAGATGAACACACAAGTGCATGGTAGGATTAGCCCAGAGAGCAAGCTGCAAGTCACATGGGGTCTGCTAACACAGTGACCCGCTTGGCTGCAGATGGTCCAGCTCTTTGGGTAGAGATCAACCTCCTTTCTGACTCTGCTATTAATTGTTCTCATACACACGTTTCCAAACCAAATGACAACACACAAGCAGGTAGAGTTTTCCCAAAATGATGGAGCCAAAAATACCTGCTTGATGCATCAACAAAATCATTGTTGAGCTTGGATAGAGAGGTTTGGTGTTTGGGATATGTAAGGCTTCACAAAGTTACTGCTGCAACAAGGAAGCTGATGGTTGTATATGCTGTTCACACGGTCCCTTTTTCACAGTCCTGCACTGATATTGGTGTGGGTTTAATGTATATTGGTCTGCATCAGTGAGTGTGTCAAATAGATAAAACCGTGCACAAAAAGCCAGGATGGTTTGTTGCATAATCCGTGTTACCCTACTACTACTACTAGTGCATCATTACTGTATTGCCCCCCTACATGACTGCTAACAGTTATGATTTCAGGGGAGAAAGAAAATAAGTGGAAGTCAAGGAGGGGGGAGGAATCAAAACAAATGGCTAAGCACTAGCTTTGACCCCATTTGCAGAGAGATTTGTGTATTCAGTGCGCTGATGGTTGCATGAGGCTTCTCTATTCAAAAGGGATCCCGGACCCTATTTCTGGTTGTCTTGCCTCCCTTCTCTCCCCCTAATAGGGTGCCATTGCCAGGTCATTCAGGGGGAGACGAAGGGGGAGTGAAGTCAACTAGGGGTCATGGATATATAGACGGTAAACCTCATCGCCTCCCTGAGCGCACGTTAGCAGTATAGAGCTACTGCCATTAGATGGGATGGGCTTAACGTGGAGCATTATTGTGTATGTATGTGTGGGGATATAGCATTGTTTGTGTGTGTGTTTGATGATTATCCAATCATAATAGGTAAAAGCAATCTTCCTGGCCGCTGGTTGCCCTCTCGTTAACAGCTGGAGCGGGGTGACCTAGAGTTCTTGATGTTGTTGGGCAATGTGACAATGTGTGTGTGTAATTGTGAATGTTTTCTGAGATTTCCCTCTAAAATGTCCCACTGACCTGTTTAACAGGGTTGGCTAATGTTAGCATTTCCTTTTCAATGCTTTCTTTTCTGGTAGACGTGGAAGAGCGGCTAGACTAAGATGTGTAGTAAAATAAATCATGAGGGGTGGTTTAAAGCTTTCAGGACTGAGGTAGCATGAAAAATAAGCATGTGTACTCATTCTAATGGTTTGCTGGAAACACACGTGGGCTACGTGATGTAGCAAGTTGGTCTGACTGCTGGATTCATTTGTGTTTGGAGAGTTAAGGATTAATGATTATTGACTGTTTTAGTGTTCAAAAAGGTCAAAGTTAAAACAGTCATTGGAACTAAAAGGCATTGTGCACGTCAAAAGCATTGCAATCATATTAAATCTCTCAATTGTGTTAAATAACACTGAGCAGATTGATTTATCCGCTGCTTATTGATAATAAACTAAGATGAAGCCTGTCTGTCCATCCTTTTCCTTTTCCCTCACCCTTTGCTGGCACTGCTCTGTCGTGCTATGTAGTCTGATAAGAAGCTTTTCTTTTTGCTGATCTCGCTCAGGTTTTGTGCCACAGCACAGGAGTAGTGTGAGAGGAGTAAGTCAGATGCCTCAAAGTGTCTCTTGTTAGCCCACCTTGGATTTTAGATCTAAAACTCATCCATTATCAGAAGTTAGAAACTCTATTTTTTGTCCTATATGTCATGATTAGCTTCAGCTGACTGACCAGGAGAAATTAAGCTGAGGAAAGGCTCGTTGCAGGTTTATTTCCACATTACAACCACAAGCTCAGGTTTGCTTCACACTGACTGCATGGTGAAGTTGACTTTATTTATAAGATGTTTAAACCGTTATGACAAACTGATATTTGTTATTGAGTGCAGCTCAAATCCCATTCTATCATTTACATCAGTACTGACACCATTTCTCATCTCCTGTAAATGAGTCGTATTCATTAATGGCAGAATAAGGTGCAAACTGCTCAGACATTTGCTCTGAACTGACATTTCACTATGAGGTTTCGTCTTTGTGCAGCCACATCTGTAGACTGGATGTGAATGGATGTTTGTCTCACCAGCATGAGCACAGAGAGATTACTACAGAAAGTCTCCGTCATGCTTCTTAAATGCCAAGTACATGCTAGAGACAGTGATTCTACTCTATCGGGTCACTTTTATATCCTCAGAAATGGTCGCGTTCAGTTATTTTAGTAACGATCTTCCAGGAGGACCCACGTGGGCATTGGGGAAAGCCACCAGGGAAAGATGCAGCTGGCCACGAGTCTATAGGAGCTGCGTTAGCAGTCGTGTGGGATGCAGTTACTTTTGCCTCATCTTGGAGGGATTGTGGTGTGAATGGAGAAGTGTAGCTGTGCATGGCTAACCTCGCCCCCCCCTGCAAATGAAGCTGGTATGTTGTGCATCTGTGAAAGTGACGACCCCCCCCCAATCAAATTATTTCATGCTGATATCTACTGTAGCTTACATTCCTCTTATTAAAGTCAGTCTTAGAGATGTTTGATACTGGCTTGTTTACTGATATCACATATGCCGATTTTGCCCAACTCTTAATATCTAATACCAATATCAACGGATAGATATATTTTAACAGATTGCTCCTCCAACCAGAAGGGAAAAAAATCACATTTAAATGCTGATTATTGGCTGATAAAATAGCCAATAATTTAGGATATATCCAGTCAGTTTATCCGATGTCCGAGGTGCAATCATGCGTGCAAACACAAAGTGTTGAGCTCTTCAAATGTCTTTTATTTTTTTTAAACAAGTGCACATGTGCTGCCTTCACTTGCTCCGCATGCCCCAGAACGGTTGATCAATGAGTTTGTGTTGGCAGTGGGGGGTGGCCATAAGGGAAGTGTGTTTGGGAAGGAAGGAAGGGGGGAGCAGGGATTGGACTCCCATGTTAATGAGATCCTTGACTCAACTGGAGACAAGGACAGCAGCAACACTTTTTCTTCCTTTCCCATTTTTTCCGTCCCGTTTTCATCCTCCCCTCTTTGTTCTCGTCTTCTGTTTTTGGATTTAAAAGAAATCGGCATAAAAAGGGAAAACGGGTTAGAGTCAGTAGTGTTCCATAACTTATTTTCTATTTGCAAAAAGATCTCTGGTAACGCAGCATGTCTTACAAAGCATGCATTCCTATAATAACACTAGCTGTTCTGCAGGACTTAAAGCAGAACTTGTGCTAAACTGTGGTTTAGTACACAGGTGGGTGTGTCGGCAGGGTCCGACCTGGCTTTTCTCACCTGTCCGTTTGTGTTTGGGTGTGTATTTTTAGAGAAATCTGTTAGTTGGAAAACAGGTTTGTGTGTGGTGAAGGTGGCGTTGCAAGGCGTCCCTGTCGGTGCAGCTTGCTGCAGACTTTAACAGGAGTTTTGTTCCTGAAAATCCATGTTAGGAAAACTTGTGCCAAAACATTCACACACTTGCTTACCACAGATCTACACGCTCGCTTTTACACCTCAAGTAAAATGTCGGCCGTGACTGAAGTCAAACAGTCAGTGCGACGTGAGAAATTTCTAGAGCGTTGCTGTGGTGTATCAGCAGCCCTGGCAACCGTTGCAGGCGGAGGTAGAAAAAGGGTGAAACGAGAGAAAAACGGCTCTCGGGAGGAATGTGAAGATCGTGTTTTGTGGATCCAATATCCCTGTCATAGAAGGAGGATTAGCTTTTCATTTTTTAGGTGTCTGCTGGGGATTAATTTACAGTGACATCCAGTAACTGAAGCCTCGTTGTAGCCTGCGAGGTGTGTGCGTAAAAGACGACGCACACTTGCTTCCAGCTTGTGTTTACTTGAGGAGTCCTACTGCAAGTGGGAGCAGTTGACCTCCCGTGGCAGGGAAGGGGTTAAGCGTCAGGAATGATTGAGTTGTTGGTCGCACACAGGCTGTTCAGAGGTCTGCTGCTGCAGATTTTCCCTCTTTATGCTTTCCATCCCTTCCCCTCTCCTGCCCTCTGGATTGTGATTTCTGCCTTGGCTTTATTTCACACACACTTCCACTCTTCCTCTTTTGTTCTTTCTTTGTTAGTTTCCATTTCTTGTCATGGATTTTTGTCTTGTTTTGTACATCATAGATATATTTGTATATGATTTTGTTTTCCACTCTAGTAAAGAATAATACTTTATTATTATTATATAAAGTGTGCAGCATTTTTTTTTCTAGTAAGCCTGTTTTCCTCTCAGCTCCCTGCATGTCTGCTTATCTGCTTCTCCTCACCTCTCATTCTCTGTAACCCTCCTCCTGTTTGCCTCTTATTTCCCTCCACTGTTGTCTTTCTTTTATTTACCCCCCCTCTCTCTCTCTCTCTTTCTCTTTCTGTCTCTCCCGCTCGCTGTGCCGTGGTAGGTGGGTAAGGGCTAGCAGGGAGTGTTGGAAGCAGCTTGAGTCAGAAGGAAATGAACCCAATAAATCAAGTTCTTGTCCCTGTCTTCTCCCTGCCAGGAGACGCTGCCTACCTGGTTCTCTGCAGCTACCAGCATTTCCACTGTTGTGCTGCAGAAAAACCTTATAAAGTCAAAGTTTTTGCACACAGCAAAGATGTTAATAAACCTTATCATAATAAGGATCTTCCAAATTGGTTTGCACAATCAGCAAAAATCATTGGATGCTTACCTGTGGTGATATTTCTGTACACTTTTATGGTTTCACAGTATAATCCATCCATGCATGCAACATCATAACGGGTCTGCTAAGCGAAGAGATGTCAAACCTTTAAAGTGTCGCCCATCAGTGCTGATGCAGCTTAGCATGACGGCTCACTGGTAAATGATTGTGTGCTGTGTTGCATTATATGTCTGGGTCTGAGGTGAATGCAGCTGAATACCAGTGTTGCCTTGTTCTCTAAACTATAAACAATCACCCGTAAATGAGTTTGAGAGTCTCTGTAAACTTTAAATATGTTTGGAAGCTCATCTCATAGGATGAAAGTGTGAGCATCATCAGTAATTATCACAGCATTCTTTAAATACCATCCCACCCATAGCAGGTGTTCAGCGTTGGTTCACCCTGTTGCTAGCATTGCCATGTACACATGCCATGTTCTATAGTTGTGGATTTTGAGCGGTATGCAGCTGATACAACATACCGTACTGATGGTTGGGTTGTAAATCATTTTAGGTTTTACATTGGATTCAAAACTTGTTCCCTCCAGGACATTGTTGTTTTGACTTGATCCTAAGCCCCCTGCCCTCTGACCTATAGAAGTAATCTTTCACATGTTGCAGTTGTCATTCTTAAAAAAAAGATTTAGGGACATAGGATGTTTCCACTGATGCAGAAAGTCCAACACAAGTGTTTGTAACGATCAAAGACTCCCTTCAATGTCATCCGATTGAGGAGAAGCTTCCTTTGCTTTGTTTTAGAATTTCCCATATGGCTGTTGGCAAACATCAGCCCAGATGTCACGCACCAGTTTCCACCAGTGGTGTTCTCTTTGCTTTGTCGTATAGCTGAGATTGAGGAAACAGTCGGGCGGCAGATGCTGTAAGCACAGTGCTCTCCATCTCGCCCATGCTGCCGTGAAGTCCTTCCAAGTGTCTGTCAACACCGCTTCTCTCACACGAGTGCTCACTTCTTAAGTACCATTCTTGGAAATTTTGAGAGCACTTTGTTTTATTTTCTACTACTAAAGCCTTAAATAGATATTGTAAAATCACCTGCGTACAGAATTTGGCTGTATTTAATTAGTTTTTCTATTAACATGGAAGGATGTTATTTTGTTTAGCTTTATAAGCACCTCACATGTCAGTAAATGATCATAACGGCTCATGTGTTCATGCTATTTGATGCAGCAGTTGTCCATATGTATGCTCGATGTCCAAGCCTTGGTAAAACATGGTGGTAAAACAACTTCCCTCAGGCCTTTCAGACTCCTGAGTCCCGTTTCCTTCATCTTGTGTGCTTGTGTTGGTGTGAAGTGCACCTGATGTTGTTTTTTTACTTGTGCTGCTTTTTGTTGTCTTGCTGACAACCCTGGCTTAGTTTGTGCTTTTGTGTGTGTGTGTAGTCTTTGTTTCATGTTTGGATCTCCATCTGTTGACACGGTTGGCGCATTCAGCCAAGACGCTGAATGATTTACGCAGCTCCAGAACTTCATGTCTCAGGAAGTGCTTTGATGTAAACTAGCCTTTGCAACCAGTCAACCAAAGGAGCTGACTTCCTACTGGTGACCGAGCATTACAGGAGTCAACAGTGATGCCGGCCTCTAACACAACATTAATTAAACAAGCTCCGCCATACCAGCAGCTCTCTCATTACCCTAAAATCTCTGTTAACACATAGACTCTGTATTGGTGTGATTTATTTTTTTTCAGTCTGCTGTTAGCTTGTTAATACTCACAGCAACAGTTACTCACTGTGTCAGCAAACATAAGGCCTCTTTGTTGTTGTCATTGCTGCTAAGTTGACTGACAGTTTGGACTCTCTTCTCTCCTCTAACCCTCCACCAGCCGGTGGCTGAGCCCATTCCCATCTGCAGCTTCTGTTTGGGGACCAAGGAGCAAAATCGTGACAAGAAGCCGGAGGAGCTTATCTCCTGTGCAGACTGTGGAAATAGCGGTAAGTTTTGCTTTGCAGACCTGTGTGTGTCCCAACTGACTCTGCTTTAATGTCCCATCGATCATAATGTGGATGTGTTTGTGTCTGAAACTAAATACAAGTGCAGATTTTTCCTCAATGTAAATATGAGGCGGCTGGACTAATACAGTTCATCCTTATCCGTAACCACCATCTTTAATAACACTGAATAAACTAACTACTACATTACCTACATAATACAAATAAAATATTCTCCACAGTTAAAGGAGAACTTCGCTTTTTTTTTAACCTGGGGTCTGTTGTCATCTTTCCTTCCATACATGTGAGTGATGTAG
>JBAMHV010000012.1:22153203-22173428 GCA_037177535.1 Pseudomugil gertrudae
TACATCACTCACATGTATGGAAGGAAAGATGACAACAGACCCCAGGTTAAAAAAAAGCGAAGTTCTCCTTTAATACAATTAAATGGTTATTTTAAGGATTTTTCTGATATCTGTTCCTGCCTCAGGACCTCTTTCTTTTACCTGACACAGCCTTGTATTATTAAAAAAATGCTCAAATGATTGTTTCCCTATAAATAGTTTTATTGGAGTACACAATGTAAGAATCCTGCTAAGAACTGCCACTGTGGTTGAAAGTAGAGCAGGGTTAGTGCCCTTGTTCTTCCCTCAGTAGGTCTCCGTCCCAAACATGGCTGTGTTGTTTTAGTTTTCCAAGAAAGTTCAAGCAGAGCTCTGACAGATTGTCATTTATGTTTGAACATTTTTTGCAGCCAGGTTTGATTCACAGTGCACTGTCAAATCCAGAAAGAATTTATTTATTTATTTATTTATTTATTTATTTATTTATTTATTTATTTCCCTCCATCTTCTTTTCCTTTTACAGTGACGGAAGTGGGTCAGGGCTGTCAGTCAGCAGCGATAAGAAAACACGGTGTGATTTTTGTCTGTGTGTGTGTGTTTACCTGCAGGCCACCCGTCCTGTCTCAAATTCTCCCCAGAGCTCACGGCGCGAGTCAAGGCTCTGTGGTGGCAGTGCATTGAATGCAAGACTTGCAGCAGCTGTCAGGATCAAGGAAAGAATGCGGTGGGTGAATAAACATGGCGGACTGGAAGGAAGCATCTCCAAGTGCTCTCCTCTCTACTTAAGTGCCAGATAGTGATGCTGATAGACATGCCTGTGGTTTGTGAGATTGAGCTATTCCAGTCAGCCTGTGTGTGATTGAACTCTGACAAGTGGGAAGTAGTTAACAGCAGCTAGACAAAATGTGCAGTTTGCTGCCATGTTGAGAATCATGGATGAGGACAGAAACGGCTTTCATATAAAATGTACATGTTTTGTTTTGTTTTTTTTTTTGCTTATAATTTAGTGTTGCTACTTTGTGTGTCTGCAGGATAACATGTTGTTCTGTGACTCATGTGACCGGGGCTTCCACATGGAGTGCTGTGATCCTCCCCTCACGCGGATGCCTAAAGGTGAATGAGCAAGCCACTTGGTTTAAGTTGTTACCTACTCACACCCTCCATAAACTGCTTATATTCTGTCACCTGAAGCTTTACATCACATTCCTATTTTGGCCGCTGTAGTAGAAATGATGGATTAAAGCATCTTGGTCCTACGTTGTTTTCCTCAGTTTATTTGAGAACATATTTTTTCCTCTCTCCATTCCAGGCATGTGGATTTGTCAAATCTGTCAGCCCAGAAAAAAGGGAAAGAACTTCTTACACGAAAAGGCAGAACAAATCAAACGGCGCTACAACACACCGCTGGGGCGGTCCAAGAACAGGTACAGAGCCCCTTTCAGCTTATTGCATGTTAATATTATACAGTGTTATTGCATGTCTGTGCTACATGGCACATAAAAGAGACAAATAAAAGGAATTTGTTATTGATAGTCAATGAAAACAGAAGAACATAATGTCCTGATACGATGTTAACCCGACTCCCAATTTAATCCACAGACCGGGACGGCCTTTCAAGAAACTGGGAGGTCGAGGTCGACGGAAGCGGTCCACATCAGCCAACTCTTCCTCCAGCTCCTCGTGCGAGGGTTACCCAGGCGACGACCGGCTGCTCTTTTCCATGCGCGGGGACGACGAGCATTCGCACAGCCTGCGCTTCAACAACAAGACCAAGGGTCTCATCGATGCCCTCACAAAGTTCTTCACACCGTCACCGGAGGGCCGTAAGGCACGGCAGGAAGTGGTGGACTACTCGCAGCAGTGCCGCATTAGAAAGAAAAGCAGCCGCAAAGATGGAGATGACAGAGGAGGTATGGTAGAAAAAAAAGTTCATCAGCTGTATTTGGTCACCTTGCTAAGAAGTTTTTCTGCTGGATTTGCAGTCATGTGGACTCTGTTTTCTCATCCCTAGAAAATCAAGATGGCAGCGACTGGCGTGAAGACGATGACAAACTGCCCGGCCACGAGAACCTGACGGAAAAGGACATTGAGCTGTTCAGACACATCCAGGAACTGGCACTTCAGGTACACAGACTGAGTGTAGTGAATGAACAGAGAGGAGGGAATACAGCAGCAGCCAGTGTTGGTGAGCCGGGTTGCAGGGTAACCATGTGTGGAGCACTACCGCCGTTTCAGTGCCAATGATGATGAGGTCAGATAGAGCGGAGTCAACACCTGGTGGCTTGTAAGAAATGAAGTCACTGGCTTGGATTTCTTCTGTAGGAAACATGACTCTCTGGGTGGAGAAGTCAATGACCTGTGACAATGCTGAGTTTCATCCCCGAGTCGCAAGAAATTCATTTGGCACGGTGCAGCTGCAACTTTCCACATGGCTTTTAAACTCATTCATTAGCATTGATGTAGTGTGCACGGGCCAGAGCGGGATGATGAATGCAGGATACACCCAACTGGTGGATGCAAAGAACGAGATCATTGCAGGATCTAAAGAGGCGGGAAAGGGTTTACATTGCTGTGGTGTCATTTGAAATATGCTTGGAGGTCTCATTTTTCTTGTGTGATTTAGAGGGAACAACTGGTTAATGCACACACACCGAGGAGCAAATACATTGGTTACAGAGATTAGTTGAGTAGTTAAATGTTAGAGGCTTATCTGCTGAATGTGTTAGTCCAAGATCTTCACACCACAGTCACCACAGTGACCCCTGGTGTACCATAATATTTGAATGTAGTAGTAAACCTGGATCTGACCTTGTCTCTCCCTCGCAGAAAGTCGGAGTGACGGGTCCACCAGACCCTCAGATGCGCTGTCCGTCAGTCATCGAATTTGGCAAGTTTGAAATCCAGACATGGTATTCGTCTCCCTACCCACAGGAGTACAGCAGGTGAGCTGACACAGCATCACAGAGCACAGCGACATCATGTTCATGGCTCACAGTCCTGTTTGTAGGTGTGGAAATCCTCAGCAGAATTATTGGAGCTCAGTTATCAGGGTGTTTACAGTAACACCTACTTTGGCAGGTAACCGGCCTGGGCCAGGTAGGTAATTTTTGTTTAAAACATGCTGAAATTTGTCAAGCGAAATCAACTGTTCTCTGACGATACTTGTCCCACAAATCTGCTTGTCTCACATCTAACGGTCAGCTTAAGACCCACCCAGATGTTTAACCTTTCACTTTGCTCTCCTCGCCCTTCCAGACTACCCAAGCTCTACTTGTGTGAGTTCTGTCTACGCTACATGAAGAGTCGCAGCATCCTCTACCAGCACATGAAGAAGTGCAGCTGGTTCCACCCTCCTGCCAATGAGATCTACAGGAAGGACGAAGTGTCTGTGTTTGAGGTGAGGAGGGACGAGGTGGTGATGAATACATTTAGAACCTGGATGTGTTGGAGACTAAATCATGGTTGGTAACACTAAGAGTGTGTAATAAATGCCTTTATGGTAACAAAAAGACTTGTTTCACACTCATCCCAGACATTTTCATTGCTGTCATAAGATAATCTACTGTATGGATCGACAGACTAATCACAGCAATACATCCCACTATGATTGTAGTAATTATCACCACTATATATTATTTTATCATGAGGGAAAGTGAGTATTATCCTGAAATGTAACCATTATTATTCTATAAGCTCATCCTGAGTTCATCTTGCTCATCAGAGAGCAGAGATAACAGGCACTCTGCCATCCACAGCCTACCTTCTACTTTACCAATTATTGTTTCTCTCCTCCACTCGCTGAGCACGCCTTTTAACTTTTACACCACTGAATCTCATTTTGCTGAACTTAAATGTGTTCTTCTGATTTTATATATCCATGTATTAAAAAAGAGAGTGCGTTGTTCTGATTTATGTTTACTCTCCAATCCAACAAAGGTGGATGGAAATGTGAGCACAATCTACTGTCAGAATCTGTGTCTGCTGGCCAAGCTGTTCCTGGACCACAAGACCCTCTACTATGATGTGGAGCCCTTCCTCTTTTACGTCCTGACCCAGAATGACAGCAAAGGTTGCCACCTCGTTGGCTACTTTTCTAAGGTACAGTGGACTGTAGTCGCCCATAGCTTCCCAACAAGGCTTCAGATAGTCTGAATTTTTACATCTTCCTCTTTTTTTTAATGGGTAAAGTTTTTTAACACAATCTGAACATATTAAGATTAAATGAGTCTTTCCAGTTGAAGTTGCATCAAAGGCAATTTAAGATCCAATTCAGGGAAAATGTGTTTTAATTTATTTATCCAATCACAAATGATGTACTGCATAAAACAGCATTTAAGACAAATCTGAGGATGGAAAACAAAAAGTGTTCCTTTATTACTTATAAAAACATAATCTGTTGGAGTTGGAAAAATGTAATTCGGTTTTAATGGTTTAGCTGCTACCCTGCTACAATAAAAAACCTAAAACAGGTCAACTAGTGCCAGCTCCAGTAGGTAACCGTCATAGTCCACCTTTTGTCTGTTTCCTTGTTCCTAAAATGGGTAAAAAAAAATCACCTAGTTTTAACTTCTTTACAAAAATTAGATGATGGTTGATGGAAATTATTTTTATTGGCCATCAGTGAACTGGTTAATAGTTGTGGAAGGATAGGTATCAACACTGGCACATTACTATATGATCTTCCTGTTCTAAAGCTATGAACTGATCTGTCAGTTGTACATCTTTTACACTTTGATCTTAATTTAAACTTAAATATAATGTTTTTAATGCACTACTGCTTTATGTCATGAGTCATTGCAGCTGACTTCGCTCTCAAAAGGACTAATGAGGAAAAATGTCTAAATTTCTAAAACTTAATTAGCTCAATATTTTAGCAAGTAGCTCAGGCATATTTTACATGTCTAAAGTATATTATGTGTACTGTTACTTTTCAAGAATAAATTAACTTGGACTTGAAAGTTAAAGCATCTTCTCCTCACAAGTGCATTTTCTCTGTGAGGTTATATTCTATAATATGTTCCCCCAATAAAATGACAACATTGGGGTAGCTGTAGCTCAAATGGAAGAGCAGTTGTCTCAACAAATGCTGAAGTGTCCTTGGGCAAGACACTGAACCCCCAACTAGCCCCCTGATGTGCCCATTGTGTGCCTATGTCAGTGTGTGTGTGTGTGTGTGAATGTGCTATAGTGTAAAGCTTTGAGTGGTCGACAAGACTGGAGAAGCGCTATATAAGTATAAGTCCATTTACCATCTACACTCTGCAGACTTTTGTGGATCTCCAGCAATGTGCGTTTCAGATTTTTTGTATCAGATTTCGTATTTTTCGCACGTATGGCTAAATATGTCTGTACATTCCCCTTTCCAGGAGAAGCACTGCCAACAGAAGTACAATGTGTCATGCATCATGATTCTTCCACAGTACCAGCGCAAAGGTTACGGCCGCTTTCTCATCGACTTCAGTAAGAATGCCTAAGCACAACAATGATAACTGTTGACAGTAATTTTTGATTGACACATTGATTATGCAAATGTGTGTTAAATGAACTCATAGTTTGTGCATTTCGTTCTGAAGGCTACTTGCTATCAAAGCGAGAGGGACAACCTGGATCTCCAGAGAAGCCTCTGTCAGACTTGGGTCGACTGTCGTACATGGCTTACTGGCGGAGCGTTGTGCTAGAGTGTCTCCATGAGGTCCGTGACAGACAGATTACTATACGGCAGCTGAGTAAACTGACGGGGATCTGCCCGCAGGATATCACCACTACCCTGCACAGCCTCAACATGCTGGAGCAGCGAGGAGAAAGGTGAGAAGCGGGGCAGGAGTTATTCTTAGAAAGATGCCACACTATTTAATGCATAAATGATACAAAACATGCACATCACTCATAGTTTTAATGTGGTTGCATGAGTACTGATTCTGAACACAAACAAGATATCTTGGAGACAGAGTTACAATGTTGCTGCTTTGTTTCTGCTGTGGCTTCCTCAGAGTTGTGTTGGTGCGAAGGGAGAAGATCGTTTCCAGCCACATGGCCCGTCTGAAGGCCCGGCCACGGCAGCTGGAGGTTGACCCGGAGTGTCTGCGCTGGACTCCAGTTATTGTAACAAACACTGTGGTCTCTGATGAAGAAGGGCATGATGATGATGAGGATGAAGGACCAGAGGGAGATAACCGTAAAGAGGTAAATGTGGTGAATTTGTATGGATGAAAAACTGATTTTGCTTTCTGTCAGATTGGTTTATTCATTTTGAAATGTGCAAACAGGTCAAACTGAGTCATAAGGCCCCAGCTGTGCCCTGGCAAATGCGACGAGACGACACGAGGGACGAAGAAGAAGAGGATGAGGAGGATGATGAAGAAGGAAAAGGCTTTCTGGGGTTTTCTATGAGCCAAAGCTCTCCGACTTCCCTTCCCATCCGCTGTCCATCAGCCATTCCAGGGCAGCAGCGAGCCCTTCCACCAACAAACGGCGAGCGAAGACCACGGGGGCGCCCACCTAAAAACTGGCCTTGGGGCAAAGTAAAGAACAGCGCGCGGGTCGGACGGCCTCCCAAGATCCGTCCAGTGGAAGATGAGGATGATGAGGACGAGGAGAGTGTACTGGGAGGAAAAACGGCATGTTCCAGCAGCCCACCGTCCCTTTTCAGCATGAACAGACAAGCTGACTCTGCAGCCTTTCACACCCTGGACATGGCCAGGCTGCCCTCTATACCCCCCACACGAAGAGGCCGGCCACCCAGGAAAAAGAGGGGCCCTAAGCCGAGGCTTGCAGAAGGGCCCGGAGAGGGCCTGTCGCAGCTTTCTGTGATGTCCAGACTGAGTGAGACTCCTTCTGTGAGGACGAGCTGCTTCAGTGAAAGCAGTGAAGAGGATGAGGATGATGACGAAGATGATGATGATGATGATGAAGAAGATGAAGAAAGTAGGCCATCCTCCCCTCCTATCCTCCCAAAGGCACCCAGAAGCAAGGTAAGAGGCAGTCAGGATTTACTGAGCGTGATTATATTGGATCTTATGTCTGTCATTTATTCTCCCACACCTGTGTTTGTAACCAGAAGCCACTGAAGAGGCCTCGCTTTCGCCGCAGTCACCCTCAGAGCAGCGTGGTAACGGAGACCATTTCTGAAACTACAGAGGTGTTGGACGAGCCCTTTGTAGACTCAGACTGTGAGAGGCCAATGCCTAGACTGGAAGAGGAGACGCCCCTGGGTCATCCAATGCGCCACTACCCCCCATCAAGACCTGCCCTCAGATTGTCTGACCCATCACCCAAAAGGGTGCGGCATTCCAACCTCACGGATTCAGAGGACGACGGTAAGGTTTGGAGAGTTTTATAACTCACTGGTTGCATACACACAGAATTGAGCTTTTCTGAGCATGTTTTGTTTTTTTGTCTTCTTAGAGCTAACGCCTCTGCTGAAGCCTGTAGCCGGTCTGTCAGCAAATTCATTAGACATGTCGTTGGCTAACCCAGAGGTCCCGGTCAAGAAGAAAAAAGGCTGGCCGAAGGGAAAGAGTCGCAAGCCTCTGCACTGGAAGAAAAGAGGACCTGGAAAGTCACCGAACAGTGGGTCTAACCAGCAAGCAGACGGCCAAGTCCAAAGTGGGGATCCTCAGCCTACCAAAATCAAGATGAAGCCTGGCCGCAAGCCGCGGAGCTGGTACCTGCAGCGGGCCCAGGAAGAGGCAGAGTGGCAGGAGAAGGAAAGACAAAGTTTGTTGGACCAGAAGCTGGACAAGGATCTGAAGCTGCTCCAAACGGACGACCATACCACCAAGAGAGGCTGCAGAGACAACAAACACAAAGACTCCGATGAAGATGATGACTATTTCTCCAGACCTGCCGAACAGAAGGTCCCCAAACGCCGGGGGAGGCCGCCAAAGAACCGAGCCCTTCACCAACCGCCACAGCCTGCCCCCAAACCACTTCCCACTTCTGAGCCAGATGAAGAGGACGACGACGATGATGACGAAGAAGAGGACACTGAAAGAGGCTGGGAAGAAGACAAACCCAGTCGGCCGCCATCCCGTCCCTTGTTGTCCCCTTCCTCTTCAATCTCGGGGCCTCGGGCCTCACAGTCCCGGCCTCAGGATGTAGACATGGGCGACAGAGAAGAAGACGATGATGATGAGGAAAGGGATGAAGAGGAATATGGCAGCGGAGGGGGTAGCATAAGCAGGCGAGCAGCAGTCACGCCCGGCTCAGGAAGCAGACGCAGCGAAGATCACGATGCCGATGATGAAGGCGATGGACACCTAGATGACAAAACCAACAGCAGCAAGAAGAGGAAAAGTCAAGACTCTGATGATGAAGAGGATGACGAAGATGAGGAGGAGGAGCCTGCCTTACAAGCAAACTCTCCTCCTGTTAAAGAAGAACCCCAAGGCGGAGAGGCTTTTTTAGACATGGAGAACAGCGTGGCGCGGGACTACGTCAGCAAGCAGGAGGAGGAAGAAGAGGAGGAGGAGGCTGAAGAGGAGATCCCGGAGCCCAAGTGTCGTCCCTCTTCTGAAGACCCTCAGCAGGAGGAGAGGCGGCGCAGGGAGCAAGAGGAGTCTGCAGCAGCAGCTGCTGCCGTGGAAACGGTCACAGCCATGTCTGTTTCTTCTGAACCCTTGCAGCTCCAGTCTCTGCATCAGGATGACAAAGACGTCACGCTGTTGATAGAACCCCAACACACACACACACACTCCCACCCTCACCAGCACAATGATTTCAAGGAGGAGATGGGCCACCATCACCCACACCACCCCCATCACCACTCCAACGAGCTAGACCTGGAGACGATGCAAGCCGTCCAGTCACTGACACAGGGGGAAGCCCAGGATGAAGAGGCAGAACCGCAGCCTCACCACGGGGCTTACCAAGACTGCGAGGAGACCCTCGCCGCCTGCCGCACCCTACAGAGTTACAGCCACACAGGGGAAGCAGAGGAGGAGGCGCTAGCTTTAGTGGAGGAGTGCGGGGCCTCTCAACACAGCAGCCCTCTCCCTAATCCCCCTGTGCCACCCTTGCCCAGTCAGTCTGTACGGTCAGTGAACAGTCCAGGATTGCCCTCTGGCATTGTGGACACAACACAGGTTGGACAGAGAGGGGGTACGCCCGGTCCCACTGGATCTGGAGGTGGGGGTAGCGGAGCAAGTAGTGGCTACACCCAAATCACACCAGAGCATCCTAGTTCTCTCTCCGCCCCCTCCCAGCAGAACATGGAGACCTCCCCAATGATGGATGTCCCGTCTGTGTCGGACCATTCGCAGCAGGTTGTGGACAGCGGCTTTAGTGACCTGGGCAGCATTGAGAGCACCACAGAGAACTATGACAACCCGAGCAGCTATGACTCCACCATGGGGGGTGGGGGCAACGGGACAGGGAATGGGGGTAATGGAGGGGGGATGTCTGCTCCTGTGGTTGCAGGAGTGCCTACAGCTTCGTCGTCGTCATCGTCATCCTCGTCCTCTTCGTCTACGTCGGCCACCCCGTCCTCTCAGTCCAACAGCTGCTCTTACGTCCAGGCTCCCAGCCTCACCTCGTCTACAGGAACTGGAGGGTCCCAGCTGGGAATGGGCAGCTGTAGCCTCATTCAGCAAACGGGACCAGGGCCCAACAGCGGACCGGGTGCCAGTAATGTAGGTGGTGCTGTACCCCAGCCCCCACCACCCCCACCGCCTTCCAACACACCCAGCTGTGGCATTAAGTCCCCTCAGAGCTGCGGTGTGATCGAACGGCCACCCAGCACCAACCAACAGCAGCCACAGACCCAAAAAAAGGTTTCTCAGCAGCCCCCTCAGCAGCAGCAAGCCTCCAACTCTCAGCCCCCGGCCTCAGCCCCACCACCGCAGCAGCAGGCTTTGTCGCAGTGCAGCATGGGTAATGGCTTTGCCTCCACTCCCATGATCATGGAGATTCCAGAGAGCGGAGGTGTAGGAGGGGGTCGCACCCTCTATGAGCGCATGGGTCAAGACTTTGGTACAGGGGGCTACCCTCAGCCCTCTGCCACATTTAGCTTGGCTAAACTCCAGCAGCTTACAAACACTATCATGGACCCCCACGCTATGCCCTACTCCCACTCTGCCTCCGTTACTTCCTACGCCACCAGTGTTTCTCTGTCCAACCCCGGGCTGGCCCCCTCCCCCCACACTCCGCTTCCTCAGGGCCAGCCTTCGATGACCTCGCCTCCTAACCTCAGCTCTGGCTCCATGAACCTGGGCTCGCTGCAGCTGCAATGTAACATGCCCACCACCAATATCAGCCTGGGACCGCCCCACACGCAGCGGCTGCAGGGTCAGATGACCACCGTCAAAGGCCACATCTCCATCCGCTCTAAAGCCACTCAGCAGCTAGCACCGGCTCCGCACCAGCAGCAGCTCTACAGCCGCAGCTCAGGAGCCGTTGCGATGCAGGGCACCCCGCGCACCTTAGCTGTGCAGCGCGGTATGATGCCAAACCTCATGCCCACGCCGGCACCATACAATTCTATGAACATGACGCCGCTGAATGCCATGTCAGCCGGCTACCGAATGCCCCAACCCATGATGAACAGTGGTTACCACAGCAACCCTGCTTACATGAATCAGCCAGCTCAGTACCCCATGCAGATGCAGATGGGCATGATGGGAGGGCAGGGTTACCCCCAACAGCCTATGCAGCCTAATCACCATGGCAACATGATGTACACTGGCCCTTCACATCACAGCTATGCTGGAGTCCCAAAACAATCACCTTACATGAGCAGATGAACAGCAGAGACATGGAAAAGGAGACACGGGGCCAGAGCTGAACTCTACATGTCCATTACTCCCGTTACCTTAACCAGTGCCTCTGCAGGCACCGGGGAGCCAGGTGACGGGAGACGGAGAGCACGTCTGAGTTTCCTGTTTTTCTGTGTTGTCATTTTGTCCCTTTTTATTTGGGATTGTTCCCTCCTCCAGCTGGATTTGAGGCTGAACGTGTACATGGACCTCTTCGGGCCTGGTCTACATGTTGTCCCTCCGAGGCACTGGAGGGTTACAGGGAGGTTACAAGAATGGAGAGGAAATGACCCTGAAAGACGATACAGGAGTACGTTGCTCTCTGACAGCAAACAGAACAACAATGGTTAACTGAATATATTCAACCATGCACACAATCTTTTAATTGCTATAGGAAGCCTTACCTTGAAAAAAGACAATGATATATTGTAGGCAAACTGTCATTTTGTTTTGTTATAAACATAATGTCAAATATTATTTTTGTTATTGTTTTTGTTGTTTGTTTTTTGGAATATTTGTGTGCAGTCTGACCTGTTATATGCTTTGGTCTTTATATGTGTGGCATTTTCTCAAATGGTGATACACTTTTGAGCCCTCAGAAAAAAAAACCCATCTCTGAAGCTGCTCGTTCGGTGGGTTTGTAAAAAGCAAATCCCAGAGAGGGTGGTCGAGTCGTTTCCAGAGTCTCTGTCTTCCCCGATGGACGGTGTTGTACCAAAAACACAGCAAAGACACAGAAGAGACAAGTGTGTTACACTCTAATACATCCATCAATGAAGCAAGTAGCATTATTTTCCAGTTTTCTGCCACTGAAATGTTTAGATGTAAATATTCTGGTACTTCCCCATATTCAACACATACACACACACACAGACACACACTGACTAGCTGTTGCCAATCGGTGGCTAGCTCAGAAAAGTACAACATTTAGCTCTTTTTGTCCACACTCCACTGACAAAACGGTGTACAATGTCAGCGTTTTATTTTTTTATTTTGGCGGCGTATGAAATGCTGAGCGAACGGTGGGAATCCATTTAACTGCTCAGAGAAAAGCTGGCCAAGAAGAGTCTCTTTTTGAATGGCGTAGTTTAAAACTGTATTTCTTCTTCCTTTCTGCATAATTCTGCACTCTTATTGACTAGACACACGGCAGCAGACAGTTGGCCTTTATGAAAGGTGTGCCTAAATGCCTGATCTAGTGCGTGGTTCGGCCCCTCCGATGGAGACTCAGAGAAGGGGGGTCCGAGGCGAGTAAAGGTGCAAGGTCACGTTGGTGATGCCACTCAACTGGCAGGCTGAAAACCAGTTGTTTTTGCTCCATGTACCAGTATTCAAAGTCAAAAAAGGAGTTTTTGTTTCCTTACAGACTCGACGTGCATACTTTTGTGTTTTTTTTTTTGGTTCCTTATCTGAATTTTATCAGACTGGGCAGCTTTCTTTTATGACACAAGCTGACTCTTTTCGACTTTAGAAACTTATTGTAGAGAAAATGGTTTTCTATAATATAAAAGGAAATTCTGACATTGATATTGGTACTGTCATTTTTTTCACTTCTGTTTCTGGAAACAAAAAAAAGAAGAAAAAAAACAACATATTTTTTAGCTCGCCTCTTGGGTAATGATTACTATGAAATTCAAAATGTAAAAAAATTACCACTCACTTTTAGTGACTTTAAGATGCCTTTAACCTCTCCATTCCATCTCATCTCTAGAGTTTTTCTATCTTTGTGTAGTATATTAATGCTATTTTAAACAAAAAGGATTACAGATATCTAAAGGTCACTCGGCATTCTCTTTGTTTTGTTTTTGTTTGTTTTTTTACTTGTGTGTGTGTATAGGATGATTTCCTTACATTTAAGAGGCATGTAAAAATGAGCTCCGTATATTTGTCTGTTTATATTGCTTCCCTTTTTGTATCCTTTGTAATTGTACATGTTGCGTTGTATGCTAAGAGAGAGCGCAAAATGAAGAGCAGGGGCAACAGCTGAGCGCGCAGTGAAGGTGGATCAGCGCTCAGTCACCTCAGCTCTCCACTCTGTCCCTGTATGTACTTCCATTTCTTCTTTTTTTTTTCTTTCTTAGCAAGTACTTTCAAAGAACTCTGTACATTTTAACATAAAATGAAAATAAATTATGTTGAGCCACTCACGTGTCCTTCCTGATGTAGCCATTATCACTTCAGTGCTGTCAGAAATGGAAGGCTTTGCTCTTTGCATGCAAGGAGATTTCCCATTGCCTTGCAGAGAGCTCTGCATCAGGGCTAAGCTGCAGACCTGGGTTTGGATTTGTCTTTCTACAAAGGACAAAGTGATCAGATATTAACTGTGAAAGGACTTTGCAGAAGAAATATTTCAATTTTCAAAGATGATTTCATTTCAGTCTAATGTAAACTCGTCAAACTAAAAGTAATGATGTAACATATATCTTTTTTGTATTTTGTAGTCAAAGTGGTGCTAAGGTTCAGGCTGTTTTAGGAAGATTCATTAGTCTGTTGCTTTTTCCTTTCCTTAGTTTATCTTTTAGGACAACACCAGTCGCCCTAAGCAAAGAATCCTGTGTCTCTTCCAGTGCCTGCTGTAGATGTAGGGGACGTGTCACACCTCCAGCCTGCAGCAGAAAGCTCCAGCCGTTCCATCTTTATCTCAACCCAGTTTCAGGTTTCTCGCTGCGTTCACCGTATCTTAGAGATGGAATGTGAAAGCATTTTATTTTTCATTTGTCATTAGCACTACATAGTGTAGTATACACTATCATGGCTTTGTCCTGGGTTTCCTCTTCTGAAGAGTAAATAAGGCTACTATTTTCCTCTTTGCTGTAGAAACTGATCTCATGATTCATGGCAGAATTACATCTAAAAGAAAAAAGAAGAGCTCTCCCTCAACAGCTAGGGTCCAACTGCAGATGACATAAATTTCCAGTTAGTTTGACTGGTCTGGATTTACTGTCCATTATGAGATGATGTCAAGTCTTCAGGATTTCTATTGGACACGGGTGGAGTGACATAAATGGACCTCTGCACCCCCCAAACAGGTCAGAGGGAATAATGATGGTGTATTAAAGAGCTGCTGTGCTGTATTTATCTGGTGTTTGGACCAAAGCATTTGTCCATTTATGGAGAGGAAAGTTTCTTATTAAATATATTAAATATTAAATGAATAATTTTCACATGTACTGACAGCACTGCATCGGGAGTTTGTCAAACTATCGGTGTCTTGAAAATGACTACAAATAATTTCCTGCAGGCTGTTCTGCTTCCAAAACCCATCAATACTTATGGCAAACCTTAATTATAGACATAAGAATCTGATCATTGTGGTTTTAGAGTAGTGATGAAGAGCAAAACCACAATGGTCAGCATTATTAAGCCTTTTATACTTAACACATTGGATTAAGTATTAGTTGATCAGTGGGTTATCGCCTGACAGTTCTGATCTAGAAGTTAATCATTTCTGGAAGTGCAGTAACAATTTGTGACCACTAGATGTCACTAGAGTTTATTCCCTCTTCCTTTTTCACCACAAAGAGTTTTATTAGTCAATCTGAAACAACTGTTTCATGCCGGATTAGCTCCCTGGTCACAAGATTAGTTAAATTATATTATATATTTAGTTATATTATTGGTTTTATATCACATTTTGGGACTTTTCATAGTCGATGGAAACAAATAAAATGTAACAGTTTTAGGATTTACAGCAGCAAACATTGCTAAAGTAATGTGCGCCTCAATTTCTCTAATATATAGACTCAAACCTGTTACCTGTCTTCTCTTTAACATATATGTTTTGCATATATGTTGTCATTAAATGCAACACATCCGATGTAATGCATGCAGGGATATACTTCAAACACTTTTTTTATTCGCTCAGTTTATCAGACATCCTATAAACAGTATGTAAGCTCTGAAAATGTTTTCAACTCTACCTCTTTGCTGAAAATGAAGATTTTAAGATTGTTATTAAATCCATGAGATTGTTTTTAAGTCTTACAGGATGCATCTCAAGATAAATCTGATTTTTGCTTTGAACTTGCACACCTTGCACAGTCTCAGAAAGGTGACATCATTTATGTTCATAGTAGGACAGTAAAGGAACCAATGGAATTAAATACTTGGTGATAAAAATGATGAAAACAAAGTTTCTAAAACTGTTGAAGTCATTTTGAGATTTTTGTTACAAATAAAGAGGTTATTTTCTTAAATCTAAAATTAATGAATGTGGACCACCTCACTTTTATTTCTGTTGCGTTATGCTTATCAGAACTTTTTCTGTAACAAAGTGCTTCTCTTGAGAAACTTTGATTTGACCATTTCAATGTTTCCTAAACACTCACTGAGGACCAAAAACATCCTCACTTCAACTGCTATAAAAAACATTACAGATTTATTACCACTTTTTTTTTTGCTTAGATTGATCAATAAACTTTCCACTAACAGAAACTACCAATAGATTAATGAGATTAAAATAAAATGAGCTTTTTTCATATGATACATGTTAGTAAAATATGGATCTTATTTGAAGATGATTGGGCCTGAAGTTTGAACACTGCAAAACTGTTTAAGAAGAAGCTAAATAATTTAATTTATTAATAAATATTACTAGCATATACATAACAATATTGTGCAAATATATTTTTAACTTAATTATTTATTTATTTTGCAGGAACAATAAGTTATTTCAAACTCTAAAAGCGTACAACTCCGCACCACCACCATTGTGCACAAATCCTTTTTGTCTAAATGGAGAAAAACTCCACAAGATGAAATCTGATACTGGAAACAAAATGTCAGACCAGGTACATTTAAAGCCAATCAGCATGCAGTTTTACTGGCTTAGCCAAAGCACTTCCACCATGGACCAACCACAGCCAAATCACGAGCCTTCTGCTTCCGTATTATTGACCTATGATTCCACAAAGTGGGCGGGGTCTACAGCCTCTGCGGTGTCTGATTGGTGCTTGTTAGACTTCCATCCGGTTTAGCGTCAGGATCTGCCACCACCTAACGGGAAGCGACCACCGCTGCTTAAGCTTTCATTGAAAAAAAGGTGAAGTAAGACGAAAACGTCTAAGAAATTAGCTTCGGTAAGTCAGTTGTACTTTATGAATGTTTCACATGCAAAAAAAAAAGTTTTTAAGGGAGAGCTATTCCGTTTTTTTAATGTATATTCATCTCGTGCTCTGTCATGAGACTGAGGCAAGAGGAGGGACGGATGTAGCATCTTGATGTTAGATGGAGGCCTTCATCGCTGCCTAGTGTAGATGTTTAGCTAGTTACCTCCTGGGTCGATGTTTTTAACAGATGATAGTTAATCATCAGTTAAGTATCTATAATGTGTTACGGCTGAGTTAAAGGTTTCTGAACTCGATAGCTGTGCCGCATGTTTAATTAGTATTCCGGTGTCATATTCCCAGTCAGCAGAAGTCTGTCATGTGAGCAGAGGAGAATTTACCCCCCTTCTTCTTCATTATTTAGCTATAAACTCCTGTTTATTGTCTCTATGCTAAATAAATAAACTTTATAGGATGATAAGCTCTGTCATTTATACTCAGTTATGTTGTGTTTTAGCTTTCTCAATGGCACACTCTTAGGTTACTTAGAATAAATGGATGTTAAATACTTATAACACATGTATTTTATAACTCATGTCTTTATTTGAAAAGAATGGACACTATCTAAATCTGCTGCCCTTTCCCTGTCATAATCCTTTGCTTTTATATTGATACATTTAGCCTCCTGGCCATCAGTCAAGATGATCCACAGTTTGTTCATGATAAATGCTTCGGGAGATATTTTCCTGGAGAAGCACTGGAAAAGTGTGGTCAGCCGCTCTGTGTGCGACTACTTCTTTGAAGCACAGGAGCGAGCAACTGAGCCGGAGAACGTCCCACCAGTGATCCCCACGCCACATCACTACCTTATCAGTGTGCTCAGGCATCGCATCTACTTTGTGGCAGTCATCCAGAGCGAGGTGCCGCCGCTCTTCGTCATCGAGTTTCTGCACAGAGTCGTGGACACGTTTCAGGTTTTTTTTCCTCATATGTATTATTTTTACTCTAATTTAATTAAAAACTCACCTCTGACGTCTTTAAACACATTTTTTGTTGTCAGGATTACTTCGGAGTCTGTACAGAGGCAGCCATCAAGGACAATGTGGTAGTGGTCTATGAACTTCTGGAGGAGATGCTGGACAACGGGTTTCCCCTGGCAACAGAGTCCAACATCCTCAAAGAACTTATTAAGCCTCCCACAATCCTCCGTACAATGGTCAACACCATCACAGGTCATCCTCCTACTTATAACCACAGTGTCACTGTGCAAGAAAATGTATTGAGAGCATCATGTTTAATAATATCATATATATCAAATGTAATATCTGCTGTTCTCACTATAGCTACAACAATTATTATTAAAAATAATCCCATGCAGGTACAATTTTTAGGGATATATTACATTTTTTGTGTGTTACTAATACAGGTGCTTCACTATGGATTATAACGTTGTGATACTCGTATACTAGAAGAAGAAAAGCTCTGTTTATTTATTATCTGTTCCAGGTAGCACCAATGTGGGTAACCAGCTCCCCACTGGCCAGCTCTCAGTGGTGCCATGGCGACGGACCGGCGTTAAATACACCAACAATGAAGCCTATTTTGACGTAGTGGAAGAGATTGATGCTATCATCGATAAATCGGGTACCCTTTAAAAAGCCTTCATGTTGAATGTTTCACCCTTTGCTTGCATGGGATTCTGCAAACCTTTAACTGGACTTGTTTATTTTCTCAGGTTCCACCATCACAGCGGAGATACAGGGAGTTATCGACGCTTGTGTGAAACTGACAGGGATGCCTGACCTCACGCTCTCATTTATGGTAAGTTTGGTCTTTTAGTTTTAAGCCTGCATATACATGCTTTCAGTTGTTTTTATATATTCAGAAGTTCTAACCTCTCTGACAGATTATTTGATTATTGAATCATTTTAATTAAAATGTAATATTTCAGATTTCTTAGTAGAGAGGTGCACGATGAGCTTTTGTTTCTGGAGCGTTGTTAAACTCTGCGTCTCTTCCACAGAATCCTCGGCTGCTTGACGATGTCAGTTTCCACCCGTGTGTTCGGTTCAAACGTTGGGAAGCTGAGCGGATCCTGTCCTTCATCCCACCAGATGGAAACTTCCGGTTACTCTCGTACCACGTCAGCTCTCAGAAGTTAGTGTTTATCCCGTGGTTAAGCTAAATATTGTGGCCATTATTTGCCATGTGTGCTGACCTTCTTGTTCTTCCTGTTCAGCTTGGTGGCTATCCCCGTCTATGTGAAACACAACATCACCTTTCGGGAGGGAAGCTCTCAGGGTCGTTTTGACTTGACTCTGGGCCCGAAACAGACCATGGGCAAGGCTGTGGAGTCGGTTCTAGTCAGCAGCCAGCTGCCGCGGGGTGTCCTCAATGCCAACCTCAATCCCTCCCAGGGAACGTACACTTTTGACCCAGTCACGAAGGTACTTAGAAACTGTTTGAAAGAGTGGGGGAACTGGAGTTGAGTGCAGGAATGGTTTAAGTATAAAGGTCAGTTTTAAAGATGCCTCATATTGCCACTTTTTTCTTTCTTTGCTTTTACAAGTTGTTGACATGGGATGTTGGTAAGATCAACCCACAGAAGCTCCCCAGTTTGAAAGGCACCATGAGCCTGCAGGCTGGAGCCTCCAAACCAGATGAAAACCCCACCATTAACATCCAGTTTAAGATCCAACAGATGGCCATCTCAGGTAGGCTCACACTCACACACGGCTCAGAACTTACTATTTATATCCAGTGATGTGTTTCCAGTAATTCCTTCATTTCTAGTAGGAATACTTTGTACAAACAATAACCATGGTGTGTTTTAGTGAGTTAAATCTAAAGTTTCTCATTTTATTCCTTCTTAGAATTTTCTCTTTTTATTATTAGTTGCAGAACAATGACCTCCCTTCTTGCTATTCATTTTGCTTTTATCACATTGTTGCTCAGCTGACTACCACCTGACCCTAGTTTTGTTCTACAACAATGCTTTCTTGGCCACTAGATGGCGCCAAATGCAGCAAATACATTAGAGCATAAATTTAAAGATGAAAGGCTAAACAGTTATATTAAATTGCATTTCCAACTGCTAATCACTTTGTTTTAGGCCGATGATAAATTCAGATGGATTATTTGAGAGATGTGGCCCAGGTGAAGCTGTTCAGTTAATGCAAAATACGCTTTTCATCCCAAATAACCAATAAAACTGAAGGAGGTCTCTCTCCTCCTGGGGGATTTAAAAAAAGTCCCTGTATCACATAGAAACCCTTCTTTGAACCTTATACACAGCTTCAGTGGTATCATCTAGTAAGAAATTATTGGAAATTCATAGATGTTTCTTTATTTGAGGGCAATCTGATTCTTTGTTGGTTAAATGTATCAGCAACCAGCTGTAAAATTGGGATTTCTTATGTGGGTCCTCTGGAATTTCAGGGTTTAAGTGTGTGATCAACATGTGTTCACATAGAATAGAAGAGTTTGCTGTCATCATTTATTTGGTGTAAGCTAATAATAATAATACATTCACTGGGTCTCTGTCTCGGAACAGTGGTAGTATTTTAAGCTTCTTTTAGTTGTTTATAAATGTCTTAATGGTCTTGGGCCTTCTTATTTAGCTGACCTTTTTAGCTATAATCCCTCATGGACCCTGAGGTCCTCTGGTACCAGACTTTTATCATTTCCCAGGGTCAGAACTAAAACATACAGTGAGGCCTCCTTTCATTGTTACGGCCCTCGACTGTGGAACAGCCTGCAGAGAACCTCAGAGCTGCAGAGACTGTTGATGTTTTTAAAGAGGCTCAAGACCTTTTTAGCTTTTAGCTGAATTATTCTGTTTTATTTGATATTTTATTTAATTGTTTTATTCAACTTCATTTATTTATTCATTTAATTTACTTATTTATATATTTAATTTTATATATATTTATATATATCTTAATCATATTTTATAAAGTTCTTTATATGCATTTTGTTTTATTTGGCTCTTATTGTTTCTTAAGGGTATTTTATTATGTTTAGAATCCAGTGTTCTCCTCATGGGGATCCTCCACACTGGGGGTCCTGCCTTCTTGGCTTGGGGTTGGTGCTGCAGTAGCTGCCCCGGTCTGGGTAGCGTGGGGTTCGATGCCACAGCCTTACAGCTGTGGCGTGGACCATGGCCTGGCTTGACCTAGGTGCTGGGTGGTTCCTGCGGTGGCAGCCTCTATGGACATGGGGGCACTGGCTCCTGATGTGGATGGATCCCATAAATATCATTTCCTCACATCAACATCAGTGCCGAGCCAGATGTTTCTACCTATTTTTCTTTTTTCTTTCTTTTTTTTTAAGTCACTGCCTAAATAAGTTTTAGTTAAGAGACTGAGATAGTTGGGGGTGGGGGTGGGGTGGGATGGGTGTGGGACCAAGTCTGGTGACTCCAAGGTAGGTGATAAAGATCGGAAGAGCA
>JBAMHV010000012.1:22173528-22197960 GCA_037177535.1 Pseudomugil gertrudae
TATGTCCACTTTTTGTAATACATTGTTATGTTGTCTGTCTTTGTTTTATTTTCTTTTAATTGATTTTATCATGTAAACCACTTTGTGTTGCCAAAGGCATGAAAAGTGTTTTATAAATAAAGTTTGATTTGATTAGTAATATAAGGAAATGTGAATACAACCATTTCTTAATGGTTATATTAAACTGGACTTAATTTATATCGAACAGTTTATCAAAATGTTTAAACCATGTTCCCGAAGTCTTCACTTCCTCAGTCTGAGCAGACTTAAAGTAAAACTTAGACACAAAAACTTGGGCTAGCTTACTTTTTTCATTGATTAGTCGAGGAAGTTAGCCTCAATTTAGCTTTTAGGTAAAGTTTAATCCATCAAAGTCTAAACTTTAATACCTGGTTATGATGCTAAATTTAGCCCTTTGACCCATCAATGCTCCTGTTATTCAGCATCTCGTGTGTGACTGAAGGACATAATGTCATTGATCAGCTTGGTGTTCATGCATGCTTTAAAACAGGATTTCTGCAACTCATTTGGGACACAAGGTCTTCTTTCTCTGATTCATTATTTTGATCTGTGAATGTCTTTTAAATGTGTTACTGCAAAAGAGTTCCTGAGGGGGTCAAGGAGAAGGGCTGATGTTATGTGGTTAGAATACACGGTCTGAGATGTGCAGAGTTATGGCATCCATGATGATAAAGCATGTGTGTCAAGCTAGCTGTCAATGTAGACTGAGGATGTGTAGAAACCTCTTTTAGTTTAGTCTAAACAAATGAATTCTTCAGGATTGTTGTTGTTTGTCTCTTTTAACAGGGTTGAAGGTAAATCGACTGGACATGTATGGTGAAAAGTACAAACCTTTCAAAGGCATTAAATACATGACCAAGGCCGGCAAGTTCCAGGTCCGGACTTAAAGACCATTGCTCTGGGTGCGCTGGACCAAACCACCATGAGACTGTTTGGGAAGGGGGGGGGGAGGGGGTAATGGGGGTAATGGGGGTAATGGGGGAAGGGAAGTTGGTATATTTCCTTTGTTTATGCATTTATCTTCCAAAGTTTACCCACACACATTGGAGGCTCCTTGTAGCAGTTGGGAGTGGACCATTACACGTGCTAAATGAAACTTCTGTGATTCAGAGAGCTTGAACCAAGTTTCCTGAAGCATTTCTGGACCAATCTAAATGTCCCAAACCCACCTGGAGCAATATGCTCATAGTTAGTCAGGACCAACCTAAGCACTTCCACAGGGATTGTTTCTGTTGTACAAAAATGCTTTTCAAGTTCCCACAAAAAGAAACGACCAGTATGTTCTCCTCAGATTTTTTAGAGAGATTCACTTATTTACAAGATACAGGAACGATTCCTAACGAGTAATGATGGCATACACTGTAAGGCTGGATAGAAATTCTGTGTTTTGTCAAAGGGCCTTAAGTGTTGCCTGGCAGCAGATCAGCATGTTAAGCTGATTCTGGATCAGCTGAAGATGCTGAGTTGAAAATGAGCTCCTGCAAATTACACGCTCCAATGAGTCGTCACTGTAAACCGAATCAAAGTCATCACTGTATTTCTTCTCCTGTTTCATTGCTTTTCCATTGGTTTGGTTTACTTCTGTTTGTTTTCTACTTGTTCTTTTTGCTGTACTGGTGCTGGTTTACTGACATGGACGAATGTGACGCTTGGACCCGTCCTCAGTTGGACATTTTCACTTCTTCTGGTACCAGCATCTCGTTTTGGTTAAAGGAGATGAGATGTCCAGTAGCTGAAGCTGTTTGTAACCACCACCGTTTCTGTGAGACGTTCTGATCCATGTTCACCTGTTTTATTCAACTTGAGTGTTATTTATTAAACAAAGACTCATTACTTATTGTTGTGTCTTAATGCTGGCTGTTAGTGGCTGTTTTAACATATTATCACCAACTTTAAGAGTAGTTTCCCAAACTAGTGCAGTGATCAGGAAGGACTCAGGGTGAATCAGATCCCTTGCTTTAAAACAAGCTGTATAATGTGTATTTTAAATACAAAATTTTCAGTGTTGTCATGGCAACAGGGCTTATTTGGTAAAAGCTGTACATGGGGAATGATTCATTCATGCCTCTATATCTACTTAAATCAGCCCACCATCACACTGGGCTCTCAAACGGTTGCTGCAAATGTCTGATTGATTCATCCGAACCGAGAGAAACTGTGTGATGAGACGAGATCCTCCACAGAGATGCATTCTGTTTGCAGCATTTTGTTTTTATGTTTGCTATACAGCCTCCAGTGGGGTGTTATGATGGTTGAAGAACAATCATAATAAAGTTTCAGTGTGTTAAAACCGAGTCATAACACTGTTTTATGTTTATAAAAGCTCAAAGTTTAACTTTGAGGCAACTTTATTTAGTCAGATCGTATTAAATCTCTATGAAATATTTCAGTAACTGCTTTTAGCTCAGCCTTTTCATTTAATATAGACAGGACACACTTTTGGAGAGCAGTATGTAAATGTAAGCGGTGCTCTGGGACACAATGTAGTCCACCCCCACCTTAAGTGTGGGCGGTGCAGTTGATATCTAGATGAACACCCTAACTGTCACTTTCAACTGCAAGGAAAGCAGTCGGGATGTCAGGGAACAACCCAAAAATGACCAAGCTAGTGGTCTAGTGGAAGCTTTTGGATTTACCAGTCAGACCAATTTTATGCTGGTTAGAGTCCAACTACAGTCCAAAGTTTGCCTGGTCAGATGAGATGAAGATTGCATGTTAGGAGTCGTTAAACTGGAGAAACGGCAAGAACAATAAGGTTTTAACCATATTCCTGACAACTGAAGCTTCAGTAAAGTTTATTATTACAAATAAAGATAATTACAAACTAAAACCTAATTAACCTTATTAAGTCACAACCTGAATCCGTTCTAAATTCATGTTATTCAATTCAATTCAACTTTATTTATATATGCTTAAAAGTCAGCTAATTAAACCCAAACCTCCCAGTTCTGCCAGTATTTCCCCAGAAACCTAATTGATTGCTACCTAAAGGGAGATTCAGGAAACTATGGTAGGCAAATGTTCCCTCTTGTTGATGTCAGAAAATTCTGTCTACATAAATGTATATTACATAATAACATGCGTACCTATAAAGAGCTCGTTGCTCCCGCTCCACTGGCCGCAGCAACCTGAATACATCCAGACACCCTTCCTAACTGGAAGCTCTGCATCCTCATTACCCTCACTGTGTCCCTACATTTGGTTTAAAACCATTTATGACGTCAGAAAACCTTTTTTTTTTACAGCCTGCTTGTTCTTTCTCCATGTGAGCCACCACCCAAAGTGGCTATGCTTGATAAACAGCATTTCTGATCATCTAATGATGACTTCACCAGTTAACCTCACAGGAGCCAGTTTGAACCCTCTCTTGTGACGTCATAGCCCCTTAGCTCCAGCTGGCGGGACTCCAGTCCATAATTTACTGATGACTCCAACCCCTTCAGAAGGTACTACCTTTCCTCTCACTCTCTTTGCTCTCACCACCGACCAGACCGGAGCCTTGAGGCAGTTTTATCATTAGGCTCTAACTTCATCCTCTCTCCTCCTGTTTACGCACAAGTTTAGATATTTTTTCCAGTGGAAAAATAAATAAAAAAATTAAGTTGAACCCTTTAAAACTATTAAACGGGTTCCCCCTCTCCTTTTAAAATATGCATTTGTTTTAAATGAATCATTACTGAGTAAATGAAAAGCTGAGAGGAGGAATTTCAAGGCATTTAATGGTAAGTTTGAACTTTTTTTTCATTGTGGATTTGATTTATTTGGGTTAATAAATAAAAAAAACGTTTTAAATAAAGTTTTGAGTGATGTTAGTGATTAAACTATCGATACACGGGATGAGATAGATCAATAAATGTTAATGCTTTAACTAAAATATGCATTAGTAAAACTTTATCTGCGCGCTGATAGCGGGACACTCACGTGCACGTGAATCGTTACCTTTTCACGGGGAAAGTGTCGTTTTTGTCACTTGTGCGTAATGAGCCGCGTGCCTTCACCCACTGCGCTGGATGTGTATCAGATAAGAGGCGCAATCCTAATGTAAATCTAAGGATAGCTGTTAGTTTTTATCTGATTGCTGTGATGTTTAGGAGGTGATGGTGGCGGTGGGGGGGCTGGTAGACCCCCTGTAGGGATCGCTGTCGGAGAGCACGTGGACATACAGTAACAATAACAACAGTAGCAGACGGTAGTTGACAGTAGCGACTTGGCGCGCTCATTACGCGCACATAACGAAGCCACGTGTTAGTGATTTACAACCTGTAGTTAAATACCCAAATCATGAGTCAGCATTTATTTAGCCTAGATGTAGGCCTATTATGTTTTTCTAATCATTTTTAGCAAATAAACTAATTTTATGTGTAAGTTTAAATCTTTATAATGTAATAAAACAGCAATTGTTCCAAATATTTGAGCTATTTAGTGTAACTGCTGGTTATTAAGCTAACTTTATAACTTAATTGTTACATAGTCACACATACAAGCAACTAGTGTAATATCAACAACACATTAACTAATTATTGATTTATTTGTCATTTTTACCTAGTTTAAAGCTTCATTTTGAGATAATTGTAATCATGTGGCTGCTGTTGTAGTTAATGAAAGTTTTTATGGCCATTTAAATGAAAATGACAGCAAAGTTACATTTAATTGGAATACAGTCTACTTATATCTGCATATGTGGGGAAAATATTTCATTTATTGAGCACTTAATTGGTTTTCTATTAGTTTGGTCAAAAACAACTGCAAAAAAAGTTTAAAAGAAAAGCAAACTATTCAAAGAATCTTTATTTATTATCATCGTACTACTCAACATTAATGTTACTGCAAAACTAAAATATGTGGAAAATAATGCTTCACTGGAGACGGTGTAACTAAGTAGTAGGTAGGAAACATTTGGTTTTCTCTGTGTGATTCACTTTACTGACGGTTGACTGGAGTGCGTGACCCCGAGACAAAGAAGGCCGTTCCTGGCATCAACTTTTCATCCCCCGCTTTCATTTAGGGAGATGTAGCCCCCTCGTGCAAGTGGGGTCTGCCATTAAAACACAGTATCTTCTCAAACCATGCACGTAGGCCTGCGTGGCTATGAGCCAACATGATGTGCAGCTGTGTTTTAAATCCAGACGATGTCCAGACAGAAGCTAGAAATGTGTGACTGGACTCTAATGTTTACATGTGAAAAACAACCCAATTTCCTGTAAAACAGAGACATCTCGAGTCTTAATTAAAAGAAAATTAAGTCTTTTTTATTTGTATTTTTTGACCTTTTCTCTTTGTGGTCTCTTCACACTTCCAGACTGTACCCAGGCTGGGTAAACAATGCAGTTTCCAAGCTTCAGCAATGCTCCAAACAAAGTGGTGTGGGCCAGCCGTTCTTCAGGGTAGCTGGGATAGATGGATTCCAGGCTGGAAGTAACATCCCAGATAATCCAGGGCTGTCTGGGTGACTAAGAACATGATAACAAATATATCATTCTGAGAAACAAGGTAAAAATTCACATTTGTGAAAAAGAAGACTGTCTTTTTCCAGCTGTTTTATGTTTTTTTTATTCATCGACTGATTGTTCTTTATATTAGACAAACTTTCTGCAAGTGCAAACAAGTATTTGGATGTTGTGTAGTGTTGATTTTTAACTTCTTTTTAGACTTAACTGCTTTTAGTCCATTTTTAAGACATAATAAACGTAGGAGGAGAGAGTTATCATGCCGATGCCAAGAGCAGAACCAGACCCACCACCTAAAGACATTGATGAACCCTCCACAGACGCGGAGGAGAATAAGTCACTCTTCTTGCAAAGAAAAGTCTTTGAGAAGACGTCTCCTCTAAGCAAGTACATCGAGGCAGAACACCAGCAAGCGGGCCTGTTCGCTCTGACTCCGTTTAGTGCCATTCCAGATGCCACTCTTGACCTGCAGAAGAAAAGGAGGAAGAAATGTGGGGATTGTGCTCCCTGCCTCCGCAAAGAGAACTGTGGTGCATGCAAAAACTGTCTGAACCGCAAGACGGGCAAACAGATCTGCAAGCAGCGCAAATGTGAACAGCTGAAGAAACGACGGGACGAGCTGGATGTCAGCGAGGTAAGATGTGCTAATTGATCATCTTACAGCCATGTAACATTACCAGTGGAAGGTGCTATGTTTAATCTCTTAAATGTGCTTTACTGACAAAAGAGATGATAAAAACTAATGGAGTAAAAATATGATCTGGAATCAGTTCACGCTACCCATGCATCCATCCAATCCTCAGTTTCTGCTAATAACACTTTCATAGGAACATTTATTGGGCAGTAAGTCAGAGAGAGACCCTGAAAAACAAAAGGGATCCATAAAACTCAATAAAGTTTGAAGCATACTCTGCTTGTAGCCATGGCAACTCCTGTTTGTGACATCGTGGAGCCGTTTTCCAGCTAAAGACTAGAAAGAATCACAAACATCTTCTCCATCCAGACCAATAAAATAAAACTTTGCAGCTGCTTTTCCTCTTGGCGAGCAAACACTTGCTTCTTGAAGCTTTGAAGGAAAATCAGTTGCACCAGCAGTTATGCAGCGTTCACAGATTGCATTTCAAAACTCAAATTTATGCATTTGCATAATGAGTTTATTTTTTCTCTCTCTTCATGGCTAACACTCGAACTGAGCTTGCGGTCCATTTCATCGAGCCAGAGCAGATGGAAGTTATTGCCCTGCCAACTCAAATGCAGATATAGAGCTCTTTTGTCACACAGTATTGCAGTCCAGTGGGCTTTACAAACATAAACTGTTACAGGTGATACAGGTACCGCTAAAACAAAGAGCTCTGTAGAAAAACTAACTTTAAAGCAGAAAAATTTAAAATAATGACAAATGATATATGGAGTTAATTTTAGAAAAAAAAGGAATTAATTTAATCTTAAAAACAGTTTCTGTAGCATCCACGCCTGCTACCTTTTGGTAAAAATAAACCTCTGCATGTTCTCCAGACTTTAAAATAACCAGGACACGTGCACTGATGTCTGTCATGCATGTAGAGCCTGAATGCTTCTTTAGGGTGTGTGTTGGGGTTATGGGAAAGCTTTCAAACAATGAGGTCCTACAAATTTTCCCCATTATTAAGAAAGAATTTCAGTCCACCAGAATATTTTTCTCATGAAGATGCAGGGAAATAGTTTTAGTTTGTTTTAACAAGCTGTGAGTTCAGAGCGTATCCGAGAGACTGCTACCAAACAGCAGCGCTGGAGAATTCCTGCAGTTGCCTTCGCTTTGTCCTTTGACCTCTGCGGCTTCGAATGAGGGTGGGGGTTGACCTTAGGCCATTTTGTATTTGTGTGTGGGGTGTTTGTGTGTGTGTGTGTGTGTGTGTAAAGAAAGAGAGAGAGTGTTGTTTCTTCAAGTGTTCGCTTGTGCATTAATGGAGGTGTGCATGTGCAGCAATGTGTGTTTGTATGTGCACCAGCATCTTAAACAGGGGGAAGGGGGATGGGCTGTAAAGTCAAGGAGGACGGGAAGACGGAGTGGATGGTCAGCAGGAAAAACCAGAATAGACTACAAAGGAATGTCCAAGCAGCGAGTGCACACTGCCTCCATACAAGCACATAAACAGCAAAACAAGCACATGGCCTCCATTCCTATCCCACACTTGGTAAACATACTTTCTCACAAAAACTGGACAATATTTCTTATTTTTTAGGGACTAAAACTAAAAACATAGCTGCACTTCATGTCATTTAAGGAGATATTTAAAGAAAACTTCCTTACAAATATATGTGGGATGAAGATGTAACAATAAAACAGGTCACAGCAAATCAGTTCGATCCATGTGTGTAAGAAATAACTCTCATTTAAAGTTTCTGAGTGTTGTGCAACAGTGAAGTAGTTGTCATAAAACTGCTTCACTGCGTGCCATCAAAATAAGTTTGCATGAGCACAAGTTTCTGTGACTTTTTCCTGCTCTTTGATGCGAACTTCCTGCTGCTTATCTGCTCTGCAGTAGCTGAACTGTAGATCCCTACTGCCCTCTATCTCTCGAGATGAAGTTGAATTTGCAGATATCTGTTCAGCATTAAGCCTTCATCCTCAGGCCTGACCTGTCTTGTCTACTGAGAGGTTTTTAAAGTAACAACAGCAACACTCAGTTTTACAAATATTACTATGAAATAATGAATTCATAAAGGGATTTATGTGGCCATGTCCTTTGTGTGTTTTAGGACCCATGGAGCATGCATAACATTGTGTCTCAGTTAATGAAATTTACATAAAAATAACCCCCTCATGCCTTATCGTGGCTCTAACTGCAGTTTTGCCTTTCATATGAATCTATAAATATGCAAATTAGTGTCCACCTACATATTCTCTGCTTCCCACTTTTCACTGTGCCAGAACCCAACAAAACCAGTAAAATTCAGAAGAGAGAAAGTGTTAATAGTGTTTATATGAATTCTGTCTCAAGAGCAGATGGAAGCAGAAGTGAAATTAAAATCAATACTCAGGCCTTAAACCTCATGGACCACAGGTACTTTGACAAATGGTGATTTTCTTCTGACTTTCATCCATGTGCAAACAGGTTTTGGGCACTGAACATTAAAGTTAAGGTGAAGATCCTTCCAGGATGAAGATTTTTGATTGATCTGGCTGCTCGAACAGCTTCTGATAGATGTCTGAGTTACAGTTTGCATCACAATTTGTAACCAAGAGTGTGATGTTGTTAACAGAACTTTTTTTTTTACATGTTTTTATATATTAACTCACTAACTACACTGAAGAATAAAGACTTCACAGCCCTTTTGTCAGCTCTCTGGCTGGTCAACATGGCATCAGAGATGATGTTTTACCTTTTGATCTCTGTTTTCATGTGGGCATAGAAAGCTTTTGCAAGTGGAGCCATGCAGATGGGATGGTTTCATGAGGGATATGAGTGTGTTTGTGTAGACATAGTCTTTCAGTGCATAGCCTCCTCCTGTCCGTCTGCTGGTGCTGATGGAGGTGCATTAGAAGTATTTGCACAGTGACGTGCTATCTATTAGCAATCTCACACAAATAAACACCCCAACACCATGCCCGAAGCTCCGTAAGACTCTTGTATGACACACAGTTAACATTGTATTTACACTTTTAATAAAAAGAAATTATTCAGAGTCCTGAAAGGCAGGATCACTACAACCATCCGGCTGAAAGTCACGTAAAAGGTTTTTTATAACTACAAAACTCCTTTGTCACCAGTCATGTACCGGTACATAAAATGACGTGTTGCTAAAAGGTTTTGCTCCCAAAACAAATTTTCTTACTAAACCTCTGCATTCACATTTTATTATTTAATTATTAACTTTCTGTAAGTAAATCCATCCATCCATTTTATTCCCTGAATGGGCTCGTAGGGGTGTGTGTGTGTGTTTACATTGGGCGAGAGGTGGGGTACACCCCAGACAGGTCACCAGTTCTATAAGTATATTTTCCAGAAAAACACAACTGGCAATTTAGACTTTTGTCTCATCTCAAATGAACTTTTGCAGATGTAAAGCTTTGGAATAGATAAACTTACCCATGTATTTTAATTTGAGCCCAAACTGTGTGTTTTACACTAACCAGAACCTCCCCTGATAGAGCTTGCAGTAGAAACAAATACGTGAAAGTGAAACAAAAACAGAAAAGCTGTGCGGTTTAAATCTCAAACTAGTTATCTATCTATACCTGTATTAGAGCCTTTTGCCATCCCCTCTGATCGCCTCATATGCCCAGATTTAAGGCCAAATAAACACTTGGACACATACATGGAAACATGTTTACACGTAGTTACTCAATCCTGGAACACTGCAATGATATTTAATATACAGAAATGACTTAAACTGTCCTGTAAGCCGTCTCTGATTGTCATTAACCCTCTCTGGCAAACACATCGAAGTCAGGAGCCTTTTTCTAAACAACAGACCTGAAACCAAGCAGCTACCCTTTCATCAGCACCCCTCCCCGACATTCCCTCCATCTCTGCCCTCTGACCTTTGTGTGGATGAGGCAGCTGAGTCCCTCTCTAGCTGTTAACCACATCTTCCATCCCCTCACTGCTGCAAAATAATACCAGCGAGAGTTTTTAGCACGGACAAAATTCAAACTGCGATCCAGTCAAAGCTCCATTCAACAGATTAGGGAGACTTTAATCTGCTGTCAGACGCGAGTAGTGAGCAACACACAGGATGTGTGAATGAAATAACCCCGAACAGAGTGTAGATGTGTTTAATCATGCGCAGTGTGTCCACTGGAGGCTGAGATGGATTCGATGAGCACCGACCTTCTTGTCTCTGTTTAGTTGGATAAACTATGTTTGCTATGATAAAAGATGAACAGCTTCCTCTTCCTGTTATCACGTTTAGTATTAGCCCGGATGTGAATATTTTCACTTCAATAACACATCAGTGTGGTACCGTTATAGGACTAGTCAGTATACGAATAACCCCGGCTCACCTGTAACGCAGCTCACCGAAGCCAAGCAGCCGCTTTCGCTGTCCAGCTTACCAGCATCACACAAAAACCCCACACACTCACACACACTCACACACACTCACGTGGTCTGTCTGACGTCAGCAGAGGGGATTTCCCATGCCATACGAGAGCGTCAGACAGACACCACAAACGCTGTGTCACTGTAAGGCTGCTTCGCCCCACCGTGCCACACTTCAGCTGCCTCTCTTCCAGCCTTCCCACCTCTTGTTGCCCATCCTGCGCATCTTCGCCAGCCTGTCTGAACTTTTGCTGACTTTCTCCCGGCAGCCCCCCCCTCATGCACATCGCTGCTTGTTTTTCCACATCTTAACGGATGGTGTTCGCCACGATGTTTGTTGTCGTTAAATTTCTCGATTGAAAACAACAGATCGGAGCCAATCAGTTGTTTTTTTTTAAGGGCTTGGGTGAAAAAGAGAAGCACACCTTTGCTGTGGTAACTGATTGCTGATGTAAGCAACAAAAAAACCCAACATAATCCCCCCCCCAGAATGGTGGTTATGTTCAACACTCTGACAAGAGCCAGCGCAGATGAAGAGATGCTGGCGGGAAATGATCCTTCGTACTCAGAGTGTAAATGTTATGATCACAAGCCTCTGAAATACGATTGGTATGTCATTCTCACAAAGCTTTAAAAATAAGTGAGACTCTGGCGTCGTTTCCCTTAAAGTGAAAGGTTGAGACAGCTTTTTGCACGCGTTCGCTTTGCAGATCACCCATTTGTGCACGCAAAGTCAATGACAGCTGGCGATTTGTGAAGTTGCGCTAACCTTTTTGGGCTTACAGCTCTCCTGTAAATATCTGGCATTTTGTGTCTTTGCTGTGCTCTGAGTCAGCGCGGTGGGCTTTGCTGTGTAACCGTGCCTTTTTTTGTGCCTGTCAGAACTGCTGGTGTCTCTTTGAGAGGGTTTGCAAGGCTGTGCACGAATGTGTGTGTGTGTTTGTGTGTACATGTGCTGCACAGTCCAGTCCAGTTATTGCAGGCAGCCCTGACACAGATGGTGCTCGGCGATACCACATACCAGAGGCATTGTTTAGGGAAGGCGAGTTCGAGGAGATAATTGACAAGCATAGAGAGGACCCATCCCCCCCACGAATACATACGCACACACACACACCTCCCACCCACCTTCACTTTGTCTCTTTATGTCAGCCCTTCTTTTATTGTACTGCACACACACACATACTCAGAAACTCCTTTTTTTAACCTCCTCTTTCAACTATTTCTCTTTATCTCTCTACACCCTCGCTCACTATCCTTCAGTTTCAGCCTAGCAGCAGAGCCCAGCCCGGCCTCTGATTGGTGGACTGACCGCCTTTGTGTGCTATCTCTAGTGTGACGTCTCTCGGGCAAGCTATGTGTGTGTGTGTATATTTGTTCATGAGTGTATATGTTTGAGGGGAGGTGGGGGGAGGGGGCAACTTAGGGGACATTTACATCTCAGGAAGAGAGAAAAAAACTGTACGAATCAGAGGAAGTAGTGAAAGCGGTCACACAAAAAAAACTTGTAAATGTGAGCATAAGAGTGTGTGTGCGGTAGGGCAATTGGCATACGAGCGAGCGAGAGGGAGAGAGAGAGAGAGAGGGGGGTAGGGACGAGAGAGCAAGCGCGAGAGAGAAAGAGAACGTGCGTACGAGGGCTAATGTAAAACCAGATTAAAAACACAAGATGGCTTCCTGAATGGGCTGCTGGAACACAGACGAGAGAGAGAGAGACTGAGAAGGGCAGAGTGGGGAGACACAGAAAGAGAAGAAAGGGACGGAGGGAGAGAGGTGAGGACGAGAGGGAGCCGAGTCTTCTGATGGGGATTCGGTCAGCGGACGGTGGAGTACAACCTGAGGCAGCTCTGAGGCTTGGAGGGTAAATATTCATCACTCCAGACTATTTTAGGATTGATGGGTGGGTGGGGGGTATGGAGTTTGGAAGGGGGGAGGAGGAGGAGGGGGGGGTGTTGTTGTGTGTGTGTGTGTAAGTGTGTGTATTTGCGTGTAATTGTGTGTGTTAGTGTGGAGGCTGGCGGGACAGAGGAGTAGCTCGAGACAAAACACATCATTTAACACTAAGACGGCCATGAAGATAGTAGGGTGGCTGGGGGGGTGAGGAGGGGGAGGGGGGGCATGCTGTGCAAAAAATAAGATGCTTGTCCACGAGCCTTTTCCGTCTGGTCCACTGACACTTGTTCACGCTTTGCTAAACAAAGAAAAAAAAATGCTCATGCTGACTTGTGAAATGAAAATATGTGAAAGCTGCACTGGGTCGAGATGGAGACATTACATAATGCTGTGAGCGAAATCCAACCACATCCGCTGTCCCAGCTGCAGACCAAAGTGCCGGCTTCCCTGTGATAGCATACATCAGAGAAAAGAGATTTCCATGATGTCTGAAGGTGACAGAAACGATGAGGAGAGATGAAGCAGGATGGCGTACAGTCAGGCATTAATAAAGCTCCCACACATGAGGTGGGAGATTGTCTTTGAACAGGCCCTTGTCGCATTGTTCTATTGATTCTTATTCTTTCCCCCTCCCATCCCTCTCTGCCTCCTTCTACCCCAACTCCCGTTCTGTTCAATGGCTATAAAGGTGGACAACTTTGAAGACACAAGTCGAGGCTGCTCAGGAGACCCTGAACTAGCAGCGGAGGTAAGAGGTCATCGGGTTTGTGTTTCTGTTGTGTGTGTGTGTATTTGTCTGCTATATCTTGTCTGTGGATAATCTCCTCTCATATTGCTGTGATTTTTTTAGCTGTTGATTCATCTCATAAGGTGTAAAAGCTGCAGCTTAGTCAACACAGTGACTGGTTCCTCATCTGTGTGTGTGTGTCAGTATCATAATTTCAGTAGTTTTGTATGTGTGTTAGCACGGAAGGATGGCTAACCATCATACAGACAAAGCTATGATTGTCCCGGCTTTGCTGCCAGTATGTCATTTACCCGTTTGCTGTGCTTGGCGGCGCCTGCGTGAGCTCATTATTTTAGCACTGATGTATCCGCTAGATGAATTACAGGTACATTACACCCCCGTAACCAAATGTCACGGTTTGAAATGGAGTTACTACGACTTTTTCTCCAAGCCGTGGTTAGCTAAGCGCTTCTGTGATGAAGCGTCGGCATCCACAGTTTAAATTGTCCCACGCTGCCCGCGGATTGGTGCCAGACCCAAGCGTGTGGAGATACAAGAGACCAGGGAAAGGAGGAGGGAGGAGGAGCAAGAGGAGGAACCCTGCATGCCGGCTCAGGAGCCGGGGAGGGGGCCGTCCTGCTCCTCCTAGATTCTGGAGTCAAATGAGGTAAAGGGAGTAAAAGTTAGTGGGTCACGCATGCGTACGCGTCTGATTCTTGGGCGTAGTAACCTGCAGCCGCGGAGAGCTGCTGTTCTTTGGCATGTTGCGTCAGGGCACGCTCGTTTGTTTATGTGGAGGAGAGTGCGGAGAGGTGGCAAAGCCTCACGAAGAGAAGATTTAACATTAAACATGCGGCTGAAAGATGCAAAGGAATCATGTGACGTCCTATCAAAAAACAGATGACAATTTCCGACATCCATGCAATGTGCAGAAATGCTTTTAAACAGGTAGGAGTTATAACATATCCCATTCACCAGCATCATTAGTTATATGAAGTATTGTTTACCTAGTTATAGGAATTGTGGGCTACTCTGTTAGTCTAAAATGTCATAAATGAGCTCAGCTCTGTTCTTTGACCAGCATACTTATCTCTAAGCCAGGTTTAATCCCCATCCATATGTAGACGGCTCCTTTATCTACAAAGTATATAAAGCCATCTGGTTTAATGGAAACAGAATCATGTGTGTCCTTTCCTGTGTGCAACACGTATGCATTCTTTGCCTTTTGGTGGTTCTGAGCTGCTGTTTGTAAAGGTTGCCATGAGCGTCCTTACTCAAATACTTCCCTGCTTATAAATGGTAAACGCTACAAGCCAAGGACGTTCTTTTGGACTGTTCAAATGAGAGTACATCATAGCCCCGAGGTGCTTTATTTCAGTGTTGCAGCACAATCGTCTTTGCTGTTCAGGAAACTAAGCTCTGTTTTAGAAGTTACCACAACAGGTTACAACACAGACAGAGTTGCATGAGTTTTTTTTCCACGCCCATGCACAGGATTTCCTCTTTAAACACGAACTTCACTCAGGTGAGGAAGAGTCTGCAGCAGCGGAAGAAGCCTCCAGCCCGGCGATGACTCCGGCGAGGTGGCAGATGGAATCTTTCTTAATCACATGTTTGTGTTTTATGAGTGTGGATTCCCCGACCTCGCTGGCAAAGGGTTAATGCTGACCTAGTTTCCGTGGCAACATTGAATATCTGATGACATCACGGTTTTAATTTTAGCTCAGCATTCAAGGTTGGTCACATGACCAACTAGCCAGCAGCACATGTGTGTATGCGTGTAGTTGGCAGCTTAGTATACAGTACAGACTCAGGAAGTGGAGGGTTTGACATCACCTCTTCCATTCAGTGTCGGCTTTTGATGTAAAATTTCCACTCATTCAGCCCGGCAACGCACACACAGAGACACCCAACAAGTCATCTGTTGTGAGAGTAGTGAGCAGACTTTGGTTTGTTTAACACAGGTCTTTTTTTTTCTTGCTCTTTTAAGTTGCGCTGTCTTCATTTTGAGTTTTTGTTTCATGTCATTCTGAGTGTAAAAGCACGAATAAGAAAAGTGAAAATGGCTTGAATGTACAAAAAAAAAGTTTTTTTTAAAAATTGTTTGCACAACCTGCCAAAAGCATAAATAATGCAAAGTTTAAGCTAGTGTCCAAGGTGTGATACCTGCAGCCAAACAAAGAAGCTCCAGACAAACAAAGTAACATTTTTCAGGTGACACATTTATTTTGTGCTCATTTTGTTCTACTGCGTGACATTTCCACGTACTTTAATCAATAGTTTGGAAACTATTTCAATTATATTGCGTCTTTCTAGCCTTTGCCTTGTTTATTTTGGGCGGTAGCAGATGTCCACAGTCTGTGTCACTCACAGCTCTGCATGAATGACGACCGAAGCTGGACTGAAGCAATGCCAAGTCCTGCAGCTGGATCGATATGTTGTGTGGCACCGTGGTTGTTGGTATCTTTAGTGGTGTCTGTGCTTCACGGGGAGAATGTCGGCCGCCTGATGCCGCAGTTAATAAAAAATGAATGGAAAGAAAAGGGGGTGGATCCCTCAGCTGTTGCTCCAGCTCTTTAACTCTCACTTCTCTGGCTGCTGCTCTGCTGCTCCCACTGGGCACACACTTTATACAAATCCTGAATCCCTCTGCTGCTCGACACCGCCGGGTTTTATGTAATGCAGCACAACAGCTGTTAAAGCTTTGAATGCTTACTACTGAAACCCACTCTTCGTAATGTTGTGTGAAGTGTATTTAAATTCATTTTGGGGAGGCTTTTCCCTGCAAATGTTTAACGATTAGTCTGATCATTTTAACTGTAGCTGCTCAAATACACTTGTAAACATTTCATTCTGCCATTATCAGTTATAAACCTGGGACTTATCAGGCTTTTTTTTAAAAGAGTTTTGATCTACATTATGCCTTTAGGTATGTGCAGTGTGGGCATGGTAGCGTACTGGCCCTTTAAGTCCAACTATGTCTGAGTTGAACATATGGGAAGCTAATCTTAGCCCCAGTCCAGAGAGACAAAACTGGCATCCAGCCACTGTGCAGGGCCGAGGGGGCATTTTCTTGCTTTCTGTCTTTTCTTTGATAAATCTTAATATTATTTCCCTCCAAAAAGCACCACCAGCATCCCAGGCTGCAATGTTGAACCTGTGATACCTCTTTCTGTTAATGGATACACCATCATCCAGTTAGATCTGATTAGAATCAGGCTGGCAGGTAGTGGCAGGCTGTGTACTTTGAAGCATTTTACCTCCCTCATTCCATATTTAGAGCTCTTCATTTCAGACAAAACATTTCTTATCAGAGGCTGTTCTGTATATTGAGTAAATTCTGTTCCTTCGTTTCATTTCTCAAATCACAAACACAAAGAACTGCCTCTTAAAATACCCCCCCTCATGGCTCAAACCCCATCTCTTCCTCATTATTTTTGTGGCTCCACCCTACCAGCGTCCCACCTATCACCACCTTTCCATTTTTTCCTCTTCTCTCTCAAACCACTCCTCCCTTTCTCTTTGTGAGGAGTAGCAAAGGGGTTTGGAGAAGTGGAGGGTGAAGGGTGGAAGCAGGGAGGGGGCAGGCTTACCCCAGCTGAGCGATTCGTGCTGACTTGCACGTGCCAAATGACAGGAGATATGACTCAGACCTGATACCCGGCACTCTGTTCTACAATCTACACCCAAACACACCTTGAACCTTACTCCAACTAGGAACTGCAAAGACAAAGGAAGACAGACAGATGGACAAAATGGAGGACAACAAGACAGAATATCCATCGGGTTAAAATAATGGAGCATTGATTTTGGTATAGGATCATATTAACATACCGGTATTTGTCCTTTGTTCAGTCATGTTGATGGACTTTGTGCTGCCTCTGTGCCCTCCCACCTGCCTACAAACCCAGTGACCCTCAGTGAACAATCCATGGATGTGTGCACGCTGGAGTTCAATGAATGTGCAAGGACAAATCATTAAAGCTCATGTCTGCATTTGTTTATACGGGGCTCTTGTATTTGCAAAAGTTTGTGTGTTTACCAGGGAAAGAGAAGAGGCCACATGTTGTTTGTTTGTGTGGGAGAAAGTTGGAAATAAAGAGCAAATGAAAGGGGTTGTCAGATCAGATATGACACCACAGGGAAATGAGCAAGAGCTAAATGGGGGAATTGGTGGAGGAAAGGAAAGTATCGCCTAATAGGGTGGGTGGAGGGTAAAGGATACTCCACCTCTTCCGTCATGGCATTACAGTTATGTTTCTGTTAGCTGGTTATTCATTTCAGTAACACTAGAATCCTTTTTAAAGGACAAATTGTTCTTTGTTGCCTCTTGTTTGTTTCATAAACACAGACTTCCAACTAAGTGATGAGCGGGTGATATTTCAGAAGCGGGTTTCCGTACGTTAGGGTTTTATGTCAGGACTTTGTTGAGAAGTGAAGATAAAGATGACTCAGGCTTAGTCATATGTGAGGCAACCCAACACACAACGCTGAGGATGGACTTTTGTTGTCAGTCATCCCTCCTACAAGCAAGACCTTTTCTCCGTGCTGCTGAGAAACAGCAAGCACGAGGCAGAGAAGTGAGAGAGATGGAGAGAAAGAGAGACGAGGGCGTGAGACGACTCATTTGGATGATAATTTGACTGTGAGATGAAGTGATCAGAGGAAGATTAGGAGCCGTTGTTGTACCTTTTTCTTGCTCTTTCTCAATGCCGGGTTACAGCAGATGTACCGTAAGTGTAATTTCATTTTCCCCATGTTTTTGAGAGTTTCGTTGCCCTTAAGTAAAGTCCCTTGATGCTATTTGATGTGAAATCCTGTAGACTGGCTTTAGTTGCAATGCTGTCTGTCACTGATTTGTGTTATAAAAGTTTGCCATGCTTTGAACGAGGAGTGAAAGGAAACCTTGAGATGTTGTTCTCACAGGAACATGTTAAAGTGAAGCTGCCTTTGGTCCTCCACTTAAGACTTGAGTTTCTTTTTTAAAAAAGAAAAGAAAACCTATAAATACCAGAAACTTTGGGTGAGGTTTCATCTGCTACATGCTAATGATCATAAATCATCTCTGAGCTTGAGTCATGTTTCAGAAGATACCGGTTTACGTTCCTGTCTTTGTGTACGTGATTGTTTAAAAACCATTACAGCCACTCTTCAGCTTATTTGCCTTATGTTACGTTTATTTTTTTTCTCTAAATTTTTTTCTCATTACATTTTTCTCATTTCTTATTACCACAAAGGAACTTATCAGAGCTGAGAGCTAAAGAAAGACCCGCTTTATTCAGTGTAAATGAGGGAGTGTGTGTAGAGTGCATGTGATTTAGGGGTTAAGTCGAGCCTAGAGTTAGAAACGCTGTGTCACTGTAGCTGGGGGAGTGTGTGAGCGCAACAGAAATAAAGAAGCGTGTTTTCAAGTGTCCGTTGGTGTGTAGAGTTGGCGATAATAGAGAGTGGGCATGTGCCCGATGTCACGTGTGCCCACCCAGTGGTGGAGGCAGGTGTCCTGGTGGGAGACACTACCGATGACGATGCTGGTACGTCATCGGCGCTTGTGTTTCCTTCCTCTCCTGCTCACTGCTCTCCCTCTCGTTCATTGGCGCTTCCTGGGTCACATGACCCAGTCATCTACTTCTCTTCTCCTTCCTTTAAACAGTTTTGCCTGCACCGTGTTTCTCTTTGAGATTGAAGCTCATCTCTGTGTGTGTGTGTGTGTTTGTGTGTGTGCATATATACGAAAATGTGTGCGAACAGCAAGGCAGACATTGTCGAATGTAGAGCGAGCATGCCAGAAAGCGTTTGGGGCAGTAATGCAATAAGCTACCCTACAAGGAGAAAAAGGCTCAGGAAACAAAACAGAGGAGAAAATTGAGAGAAGGGAGGCAGAATGAAAAGCCTGAGAAAATGAGAGATCGAGGGAGACCAAAGGAAACAGAGGAAGCCAAAGTAAGCAAAGCAGGGACAGGTTAATCCGACCGTACTACTGTGTGGTCGGTAATAGAGAAGAACGCCGCGCAGGAGCTCGCAGTGATCTGCATGGGGAAGACAGCCATGTTCCCTCCACTCTCCTCCTCCTCCTTTTCCTCCTGGTTAAATCTGCTTCAAAACTCCAGTAATGTAGGAGAGAAGAGAGGACCACAAAGGCCGGTCGGCCAGCAAGAGGCTGAGAGGAAACATCCTACACTGATCCCGACGATTAAGGCAGTTACGCCAAGGCAGAGCAATGGTGAGCAGAAAATATCAAGAGGGCTGATAGGCTGGCAGACAGACGAGGAGAGAATCTCCATGTTGTCACCGAACACAACTCTGATGGGTCGATTCTGGAGGTTGCTGTCTTCGTTCGGCAACGAGCTGCTGACCCTCAGTCTGGGTGTTCTCCTGTTGCAGAATAAGTCTAAAAACCAACTTTCCGCCATCTCATTCATCCTCCTCCGTATCATCTTCTGTTTCCTCCTCCTCATCGTTGTCAGGTTGTCATCCGCTCCTCCCTGTCCTTTGCCCATTAAAATAGACGGTAATAGTCTTTGCATGAAAACTACATATCGATTGTATATCCCGTTTGAAAAGGGGCCATTTGACACGATGGAATTGCGATGAATGTTTTAAGAAGACATGAAGTCAGAGATCTTCCACCTCAGATTCATCCTTTTGATCTTTGAGGATGGGCCAACAGATACGTCAGCAAGCCAGCTCCTTCATGTACCAGCACTGAGCATGTGGGCTTGGAAAAGGATCTGCTATCGCTCACAGGAGTAAGGCTGTTTTATTTCGAGCGAGATATGGAAAACTGATATGAGAGTGGACTCCGGTAAGAAATGGAGGTCGAGGCACCATTGTCCGCGGCATCTTCTTCGGCCCGGGTCTGAGTCAAATCGAGATGTAGAAACAAGAAATAAGATTCCAAAAAAGAAAAGCATTTAAAAAAGCATTTTTTGTCTCTTCTCCCTTTTGCTTTTGCCTGCGAATGTGATTGTGAGTGGAGGTTGGCTATTCTCTTGGCTGCAGCGGTTTCGCCTCTGCAGGCTCTGTCATATAACTGTTAGTTTTGGGCTTGTGCAGATACAAATAAAACATACATACAGCCTGGTACGCAACGTCATCGAATGCAACAGAGCAAGTAGTGCTGAAGGGTGTGGATATAGTCGGAAAGAGGTTTTCTCATTGGTAAGAGCTCTGCTGCACTGAGCTGTTTCCTAGGCTGCTGCTGCTGCTAGCGACTATCCCCCACTGCTCTCTCTGTTTCTGCTCACTGCACACTCCTCCATTCCATCGTACGTGCCTGCTGTGGCTCAGATAATGGCCTCTCGCTCTGCACACACAGAAGAGAGAGAGAGAGAGGAGAGGAGATGGAGGGGGAGGCTGCATGAGAGGGAGGGAAATGGAGAGAGAGAGAGAGAGAGAGAGAGAGAGAGCGAGAGGAGGAAAGGTGGGGGCAGTGAGGAGAAGCCAACTGCATGTGTAGTCAAGAGAAAGAAAGAGGATATTGAAAAAGGGAAGGGAGGAGCAGACGGAGATAATGAGAAAGGAAAAAGGAGAGAACAGAAAGCATTGGTTATAAGAAGAGTCAAGAGAATGAGAAACATGTGTGTTGTTCTGGGGGGAAGTGTGTGGTGTGTGCTTGGCAGGCGATGTGTACATGCATGAGTGTATGCATGCGTGTTTCGGTGCTTGCTGTGTCTGTGCGCTGCACAGACGGGAAGAAATAAAAAGGAATACTATCCAACCAGGCTCGACTGCTTGTGGACCGCTGTGCCGGCAAGCGAGTCTCATGCTCCTCTCCGTCTCCTCTTCTGCTCTCTGCTTTTCGACCTGCAGCTCTGTCTGGACGTCTAAGACGGCGTAAGTATGCGTCGCCGATCCTCGAGGGTCTCAGCCGGCTTAATATTGTCAGGCTCTCTGCTTCATGTTCCTGCTCGTCACGGCAGCAGAGGAAGGGGTGGGGGGAGAAGGAGGTGGACGAGAGGGAGGATGGGACGGGGTGGTGTTGTGTTTGTGGGATTTAGGTTCAGCTGTCTATTCATAAGCTGCACTTAACCCCCTCAGCGCCAACTCCACCATCCTTTAATGCTTTGTCTCCTCCCTCCAGATTTTTTCTAAAATTTTGTGCAGTGTCAGTGTTGAGCTGGACTTTGTGTCCTCTCAGAGAAACCTGGAAAGGCTGCCTCGTTTAAAGGGCTTCCAGACTGTCTAGTCCACCAGGTTTTTCCAGATTGGATCTGGTTAGATGGGTTTATATGTTTGGAAATACTTTGCAGTGTGGGTCAAGTCAAGGCAAGCGTGTTTAAGCATAAAATAGAGTAGCTTGGTTCAAGATAAGACAAAGATCTCTGGCTCTGTCATGGTGTAAATATTTGACAAAACACGTGGTTTTTAAAGCCAAAGGCTCCGACATAGGCATAACCTGCTGCAGGTGTCAGAGGAACATTTCCACCTTGAGGAAGTCGGTGAGGTGTTTTACATGAGGTGAGGTAAAGTCAGTTAGTTGTGAACACCCAGATTAAGATCATTTAAACCCACGTGTGTCCTGTGTATGTTTTGTTTGCGAAAGCAAGACAAAAAGAGGAAAAGAGAGTATTAGTCACACTGGTGTCTCACGATTGTGGGATGTTGGGTAGTGCAGTGTTGCAGTCACCCGGTTTCAACACACTGCAGTTCTCATAACTGCCGCACACTGCTGCTAACCCCCCTCCTCTTCCTCTTTCCCATCTGATGCCTCTGATAGTACAGACATGAGCCCTCTCACGTATTGCATGCCGGCTGTTTGCTGCCCCCTCTGAATCATTCCTCAAACCCCTCTGTACCTCTTGCCAAAAGCATTGGCACCCCTTCTGGGACCCCACCACCACCACCACCAGACACTCAGCACAGAAGGTGGACTCAAAAGACTAGAGCATACCGCCTTTCCAGTAATTAGCCACTTCAAAGGCTCACTTCAATAATATTCAAATGATAGTGGAGATGGACGTCAGACTCACTTTTACAACTGTACACTGATGGATCCATGCACTGCAGCCATCTTAGTTGGCTGGACATGATAGCTAAAAGCACACTAACTTCTTTAAAATAAGAGCTACTTCATATTTATTTATAACCAGATGACTTCTAGTTAGTTTATGTGTAAATTTGTAAAAGGAACAAAGTGTCTTTGCCTTCATGTCTTCTAGCAGGGAGCTTTTTATCTTGCAACAATGTCAGTGCATAAGAGTTTGATATTAAACATATTCTGTTGCATTAAAACACATCTGCTTATTGTCTGAGGTTACCTGACTCATACAAAATATTAACATTGTACAGTGGCCTTTTATGGGACTAAAGTGTATTTTCATAGGGACTGCCATTGTTTTCCTTGCTCAGGAACCATTGAGCATGTTTGAACACACAGGTCAGCCACAACATGAACTCTGTCAATGATTCCTGAGCCTGTCCTTGGGATCATCTTTGTTTGCCTTCCCTCTAAAGTCATGTAATTATAATCAACAAGAAGCAAACTTGGACTGGGTTTACTGTTTGGTAGAAACATTTTGAAAGAGGAGCTTTAAGCCATGTTGCTTTTTAACCTACTTTACCATTTTTTTCTGTGTTATATTGAAGTCCTTATAACAAATGTAGTCCCTTTGGTCATGTGGTATGTTTGCAGATTTCAGTGTACATTTTTTTTACACAGAGAGGAAGTGAAATATGTGGCTGCACTGATCAGCTAACATTTACCACTACCCCTAGGAAGGCATTGAAACCAGCTAAACTGGTTTTCTTCCCAGTACAACAGATAAACAGTCAGCTTCCTACAATTCGCTGAACTTATTTAACATGTTTCTAACCCTCAAATCACCACTTATACGATTCTCCTATGCGGCCATTAAAAGTTGCGTTAGTTTAGATCTTTCAAATTGGATTTATCTGCTGGAAGCATCAAGAATAATGTCAGTCTTGTAATGAATGACTAAACCTTTAATATATTCTTCATGACCAGATAACTAATGTTTGAGCACCATGTTATAGTCAGACAATTCATTCCTTTACTCTTTAACAAAGGCTCAGTACTTCTTTTTGGATAATGTTATATTATTTTTTCCTTTTTTTCTTATGAAATCTTTTTACCATGTGTGGTATTATTATTGTTGTTTTTGGAAGATTGTAAAAACAGGGGGAAATTGAAGGATTAAGGTTTAAACTTTGGGCTTAAAATAAAATATAATTTTGAATATATATAAACATATATAGAAATGTTTAGATTACTTAAGTGTATATGTATTTCTTCCTTTGGGAGCAAGGTGTGGGGTGTACTGGCATCCCTAAAATCTTCAGCAGTATCAATAAGAAGCAGCATGGGCTTAACTGGTCTAATCTTTCTACTGGGTCTGATACACCTATGGAAATGCAAAACAGTGAAGTGAAAAGAACTTTAAATCTTTCAGGAAAAATATGACTTTGGTTGTAATCTGTATCTTTCTTCTTTTAAAATAGCTGTTTTTAGAGCAAATCAATGCTGATGGTAAATTAAGCCTTTTTTAAGTGATTGCCAAGGAGGAGCTTTTCCTGCCAGCAGCCTCTGGATTATTATTTCTTTTTTTTTAATTAAACAAACAAACAAATGATCATTTACAAAACAGGACAGCATTACAATTTTCCTCAGATGAAAATGTTATTTTATTACCGCTGTGTAAAAAAATAACTTTCATTTTATTCCCATTTAAACCATTGCAATGAACAATATGTTAGGTTGAAATCTTTTGTCATTTTCAGATCGTTCACAATACATCTGCTTTTTCTGAACTAAAAACACTAGACTAGGGCCAGTCCACCACATGGGTGCCATTTCTGTACCCTGGAAATTTTACGTATAAATGCACATGAAAACTAAATATGAAATTCATTTTCATACTTAGCCAACTGTCCTGAACAAGAATCTAGTCCAAAATTTAAGCTTTGTGCTGGGAAGATTATTATAACCTAGCATGACCGCTAAACACTGCATTTTTACCTGTCCCTCACTCTATAACATCACACTTTGTATTAAAATAACAGAATCATAAATCTACTTTTATTTTGTAATTTTGCATTTCTGAGTATTTCAGTATTCCATCTATCATTTACAAGTAATCTTTCAAAACCAATCAGTACTTTCTGTTGGTAAAAATACACAGTCCTGACTCAGTCCTGTTACCCTAAGACATTACCCTGATTCATGTGGAACGTTCCACAATTCACATGCAGTATAGCTGATGTCCAACTGTTACGGCCCCAGCCTATTTGCTGTTTTAAAACTCTGAGACCTGGATCAAGACATCAAGACAGGATTGGATGAGCCTCACAGTTCCCGCCCTCA
>JBAMHV010000012.1:22198060-22209742 GCA_037177535.1 Pseudomugil gertrudae
AGTGTTCAGAGAGAGGTGATCATGCCAAGGTGACCCCCTCCCTCCAAAAGTCAGAGGCAGGCCAGGACCACCCGAGACCAGGACCCCCCAAGACCAGGGTAACCAGCAGCCACAAACAGGGACCTCGGCCACCCCACCTCGGGGCAAGCCCAGCATCTGCCCAGGTGGCAGCAAATGGAAGGTCCCAGCCAGAGCCACCCCCACCCCCGCAGGCAGAGGAGCCGACCACCATCCGAGATGAGCCAAAGCCCCCAGACCTCCACCCTGCGGAGGCCAGTCCACACCCCAGCGCACCTCCACACACACACCCAATCATCCACACAGAGCCTTATAGGTGTTTATGTAAAGGGACAGAAAGAGGTTAATATTTTCGAAACACAGCGTTTATAGTTCTTCCAGTTTGAGCTTCATATCGGAAAACTCGTCTCTGGTCTCTAAATGGTCAGAAAAACAGATTCTTACACAGAACTTGAACCACGACAGCAGATGCTTTCATAATTTATACGTGTGTGAGTCGTGAGCGCCGGTAACGACCGAAGATCTGCACAACATCTCCAAACGTTTAGTCTTACTGGTGAAAAGTCTCGTACAGAAGCGGATCATAAGAGGCTGAAGAAACCAAAACAATTAGCGACGGAAAAGGTTGTTTGGCTCCGCCCACAACATCTAAAACATCTTTAATAAGTTTTATCGGTTAAGAAACAGAGATCCAGCGACGTAGGCCGATAGATTTACCAGAAAGACAACCAAGACCCGGAGACAGACTGGACACCTGGCACGGCGGCCATTTTCCTGCTGGGACTAACTATGGCTGCGTTTGCAACATTTTGGCAAACTAGAATCATGATCTGCAGATGTTTGCATTGAAAGATGGAGGTTTTGTGAGCGCAGCTGGTGTTTCTTCACAGGAAAGCCACGAAAAGGTGGCAAAGCTCTTTCCTGCTGTCGACACTTTCATGGACGTCCAAGCGTCTGACCTTCATCGGTAGTTACGAACTTTTCAGGCTCCTTGTGTGAACTATGGCCTCACAGCTGATGTTGTGATGCATTACGAAGCTCCGAGGAGGTTTTGATTCTACGATGAGGAAGCGCTGCGATGGCGTCGGGTCCAATGAGGGGAGGAAGTCTGGGTTGCTTTGTTCCGGAAGGAGCAGGAAAAACGGGCACGCTCCGTCAACCCAAAGAAAAACATCCACATCCAGCTACACTCTCATAAATAGAGGTACAAGATAAGGACGTTTCTGTACCTATAGGTACATTTTATAGTTACAACATTGGTCTTTAAAAGACCACAAATGTACCTTCAGACAATGAAAAAGGGTTTAAAGTGATTAAAAAGTACAAATTTGTGCCAGTTTAACCACCTGTAGCATTAAAAATGTGTGTATTGACACAAAGCTGGCAGTAATTTTAATACTTCCAGTATAAATATAGTTCAAGTAGTTAGAACATCATGTTTTAATTTTATGATTATATAATATTTATTCATTTATTGGTGTCTGATTATTGTCATAATCTATATTTTATTAACTATCATTAATCGTTTTAACATGATCCTGTTTAAATAAAGTTTAACTGGTACAACTTGATAAAGTACAAACATGTACCAGGGTACAGAAATGTCTCTGGAAGGAGTACATCCCCAGCGACAAGCAATCGTACCCTTTTAGGTACAAGCTGGTACCTTTATTTTTGAGTGTGTACGGTGGCCCTGAAGTGCAAACCACAACTACAAGACAAAATCTATCTGTGAATACAAATATTTATAAATACATGACTGTGTATTTACTGTCCCTTCTGTAATGCACGTGACTACCCAATACTGCTGGTGATGTGGTTTTACTTCAGTATTCTGCTTTGCATAGTCCAACTAATGTGCAGCACAACCATTTATAAACTGTAACTGATTTATGATATGGCACACATCTGACAAAATGCTTATCTGTCATGAGATCACTCTAGCAAATACTGGAATATTTGAGTCAATTTTCATTAGTTTTATTGATCAGACCCTGAAGGAAGCAATGGAGGTTGGAACAAAACTCTGGATAAGAGCTGCAAAAGAGGGAATGGAGCCCTTGACTAGATGGTTGTCCCTCTATTTACGTTATAAGCACAGTGATAACTCAGTGTCCTGTTGGCATGATGTTGTCTAGCATCAGTTTTATATATTGTTTTACAGCTTCACTAACCTTGTGCCCTTTGCCTTTCAGAGTGTTCACAAAGTCACTTCAGTGGATGGCCCCAGAAGTGGAGGCCAGATGGAAATTGGGTCACATGACCGCCTCCAGGAAGGCGAGCTGAGCCTGGAGCTGGCCAATGGGGTGAACCCCTACTCTAATGATGATGAGGCTTCTATGGAAACAGAACAGCAGAGAGTAGGAAGTGTGCCTCCAAGGCAATGTTGGGTGCCAGGACAAGGAAAGGTCAGTGACACCCAACAAGAGCAGCCATGTTGGAGCAGCAACGGTGATACAACCCCCTCTGAACCTTTCCACCATGCAAACATGGAGGATGCTCACAATCTGGTGGCTTTTTGTGCTATTGCTGGCTCCTTGCCGCCTTCTTCCTCTTCTTCTTGCAACCGTGTTCAGCTTAATACAGCCCAGCTGTATGAGAAGTTCATCCAGGAGACAGGTGCTGGTGGAGATTGTTCCAGACTCACTTCGGCAGCTCCTGAGGGAAGCTGTCAACTACTAGAGGACCTTGACACCCTAAAAACAGCACTGAGCCAAGCCAAACATGGCCACAAGCCCCCTAACTGCAACTGTGATGGCCCTGACTGTCCAGACTACCTTGAGTGGTTGGAGAAGAAGATTACATCAGCAACCAGAAGGGATCAGAGCTCCCGCAAAATAGTTGATGGTGCCATGCACGTGCAGCAACCCCATTTGCAGCAACACCCTCAGACCTTCCAACAGGTGAATGGTGGTCATCATGAGTCTTCTTCATGTTCTCAGCAGCAAGAGGTAAATCAAGGCCATCCCCCAGACCAAGTGCCCTGCTCCAAACCCCCTATTCCTTGCTCTCCCCAGGTGCTTTCCATCGCCAAGGAAAAGAACATTAGTCTTCAGACAGCCATTGCCATAGATGCGCTGACACAATTATCTGGCACGAGTCCTCAAGCTGTCCTTTCTCCAGGTCAACTCACATTTAAAAATAACCTCCATAATCACCAAAATATACCAAACATTACACCAGGCTCGATCCTATCCTCCTCAAGCCCATCTCCACGCTCTCAGTCTGTCCCTCCAGGACTGCACACAAACCAGCAGGCATCATGTGAACATCATAGACCCCAGTCCCAGGGCCATTCACCTCATGTTACCCCTCATCCATCCTCTACCTCTACTTTCCCAGGTCAGGGAAAACCTCCAGGCTACAGTCCTAATCTCCAACATTGGCAACAGAACTCAGTCAGAGGTTCTGAACAAAAGAATCCATGGATGTATATGAAGTCTGAGCCTCAGTCTCACTTTGTCACTACAGCTCACAAAGATTCCAACCCAATGTCAGAGCTTAAACAGCTGCTTGGTGACACCAGTGGCAAGTTCAGCAATTCTCCTTTCAAACTTCCAGTTGTACAGCAGCTCAATTTGAACCAGAATGGGAGTATTCAAGGCCAGGGAAGCCCAACAGTGCCCAGGATAAAAGAAGAACCAGACTCTGGTGAGCATTACCATCACACTGCCTCCATGGGACATTATGGCATGCCCAATGGCCAACAGCAGGGCCAACCCTACCCTTTTAATCCCATGTCTCCTGGTCAAACAGCCATCAGCCACTCCACTCAGGCAGCTCTGCAACAACACCTTCACTACAAGAGGAACCTCTTCTCTACCCACCCCTCTGGCTTTGGAGCAGCTGGCCCACGTGCACCTCTAGCTTGTCAAAACTTGAAGAAATGGTGGCCACAGATGGAAGCAGGAGGTTTGTCACATCTGCCAATCAAACAGGAACCCAAGGAACCCAAGAAGAAAAAAAGCAGCCAAGGATCTCCCGTCATGAAAGTTATAAGTGGGATGTCTATAGGTCTTCCTCTCCCTAAGCCTAAACAGATAATCATCAAGAAGACCAAGCAGAAAGCCTCCATGCCAATCTTCCTGCCTCAGAATCAGATCTCCGTACAAAAAACAACCATCCATACGAAGGACAGAGTTCCAGTTCTGAACAGCCTGCAAGCATGCACTCTCTTATCCCTTCCCCTCAACAGCCATTCCTCTCAGGCCGCTGCAGCAGGCCTTTCTGTCCTGGCCCAATCTCAGGTATCCATTTCCAACACCTCAATGACTCCCACTTCCACTGATTCTGTTTTGCCAGAAAACACTCCAGCTCTCACTCGCCCTCTGTCTCCACCCGTGGCTCCTGCAGCCCCTGACAAATCAGAAGGAGCAGACAGTCTGCCCTCTAGTAACACCAGCACTACCACACCTATCACCTCTCTAGCTCCATCCAGCACTTCACAATTACAGAATCTCATCAATATAGACCCCAAGTATGAAGAACTGATCCGCCAGTTTGAGGCTGAATTTGGAGATACGGTTCCAGATGCATCTACCACTCAGCCTGAGGCGGAGACTACTACTACAACCCCAAAAGCAGGGAATGGATCCCTAATCAGTCCTCAGGACCTCAGTTCCTCATCATCCCACACCTCAGTTCTCACAGTTCCAACCACTCAAGCCAATTCCACACCTCATTCGGATGATCAGAAGATGGAAGTGAACAACCATGAGTCAGGCACCCAAAGTGAAGCAATCGTGAGCCAGGCATCCACTGAGAGCCCAATGGAGACACAACACGAGCAACCTGTTGACATTTCTCTGCGTCAGGAGGCTGCTTTGGACAAGCAGCAGCAGGCCAGGATGTTACAGAATACATTTAACACGCCATGCTCTCCACTACCTAAACGTATGAAGTTTGAAGCTTCGGGGGATATAGCAGTACTCTCCACCACATGCTATTCAGAGGAGGACACCCCCACTAAGGATGGTCTACCCTGTTCTCCATCTCTTCGAGGCTTCTTAGACTCCCCATTACGCTACCTGGACACCCCCACCAAGAACTTGCTTGATACTCCTTCCAAGGATTCACAGTCAGAGTTCCCTACCTGTACTTGTGTGGGTAAGTCTCTCCATCAGTATCACATTTTACCTTCTAATCTATGTGTGAAGGTGAATTTAAGTGAATAAGGAGGTGTTAGCAAAGAAAGTAGAAGCTATTCTAGTGTCTTAATTCAGAGAGGGTCACTGCTGGTTCTTCACAGACCCCTATCCTCCACCCCAGCCCCACCACTCTTCATAGTATTTGTTGAGTGTTTAAGAATGTGTGTGTTGCCAGGGCTTGTGGCTGCGACCATGCAGACTGCAACAACATGAAGCAATAAGGGCAACAGGCAGGAACAAAAGCAGTGGTGGCAGAAGGAGCCTTTTGTGTGCATTAGGGTCTGGCAGGCAAGAAAATCACTTTGTTAGGCAGAGCGAGAAAGAGAGAGAGAGAAAGAGAGTGCTTTAGTCTTGTAGTTTGGTTAGCACCCTGCTTAGGGTGGTTATTTACATCAGAGTAGGTTGCCTGTTGAAATTAATATTACAAAAGTAGCTTTTTAAGCATTTGAAAAAAGGATTACATTAGTCTAAATGAACTTTTTTGTTGTCTTTTACACCCATGCTATTACATTGTATCATCTCTATGTCCTTGAAGACATTAATTCATGACTCAGTAAAGTAAATTATTGCTGATGTTAGCAGATGCTCTGGGTAATTGTTAATGAACTCTAAATGAATAATGAAAAACTCTGTGTTCTCTGAGGTGCTAGCAAGAACTTTAAATCTTATTTTAGTTAGTTTGAGATAACTGTGTGTGAAGTTTAAAGCCCTGGTTTAGAGCTTATCTGTTCCTGTGAGGAAGCACAGCAGGCAGACTGCAGCTGGAACAGAAATTAACTGTTAGTACAGCTTAGATGACAGTAAGTCTGAATAATAAAGCTTATTCACACACACATCATCAACATTGTATCAGACAACAGTGCAATTGAATAAAACTCCCTGCAGTATGCATGCAGTTTAAACTCATGATTTACCCAACACACATACACACAACACACAGTTAAACAATTTACACACCAGAATCTAGTATAACTCCTCCACTTCCTGCCATGAGCCACGCCCTGGTAGCTCCCTGAACCACCAAGGGAACGTGACATCATATTACTTTTTCAGCTGACACACACACACATGTCTGAGTTAATGTACATAGCTGAGACAATCACTGCTTTAAAAAGCTTCTGCTGTGCAAAGTATCACTCAACAGACCACACCCTGCACTCAGCCCACTGTCTCATTGACTCCTTCATGTGTGTTTGTGTGAACTAGCTGTTGCAATCAGTTGCACATTCACACGCTTCTCAGGGACAAGTTGACCTCAGCTACAAAGAGGATAGTGCTAAGTTTGCGCAGACACATCAAAGCACATCTGGTGCACGTTTGGCCTTTTACTAAAGTCTGACATGTGATTGCATGCTAAGTAAAGTTTTAATCTTGGCTGAGGTCAGCAGAGTGTTAATGAAAATGTTTACTACCTGAGCAAGATTGTGCATTTTGAGTGACAAATACATTTGAACTTCAAACAGGATAAGTTGCACATCATCATATCAAATATGCAACACAAAAGAAAATTACTGGTAGAACTGCCATAAAATCAAGTCTGAAATAGTAAATAATGAAATAGTTTGTGAAGAAGCAGAGTTTCAAGTGATATGTAATATATAGGAAGCTGATTTGGAGAAAGATTTACTAGAAAAAACTTTATATCCATGATGGCAGAACATAAGCTACATTATGATGTTCTCTGAAGTGTTAGTTTAAATGAGTACTGCATTTTTATTGGTAGGATCGTTTAAATTAAAATATGTTTTGGGGTTCTTGACATGAAGTTTAAAAAAATAATAGTTTCTTTACTCTGTAATTTATTTTTTCCAGAACAAATCCTGGAGAAAGATGAGGGGCCTTACTATAACCACCTGGGATCTGGACCTACTGTAGCCTCCATACGAAACCTGATGGAGACAAGGTGTGCTCTCCTCTCTCCTCTCTTCTCTCCTCTCCTCTCTCTCCTCTCCTCTCTCTCCTCTCTCTCCTCTCTCCTCCTCTCTCCTCTCTTCTCTCCTCTCTTCTCTCCTCCCTCTCCTCTCCTCTCCTCTCTCTCCTCTCTCTCCTCTCCTCACCCCTCTCTCCTCTCCTCTCTTCTCTCCTCTCTCTCCTCTCCTCTCTTCTCTCCTATCCTCCCTCTCCTCTCTCCTCTCCTCTCCTCTTTCTCCTCTCCTCTTACTCTTCTCCTCTCTCTCCTCTCCTCTCTCTCCTCTCTCTCCTGTCCTCTCTCTCCTCTCTCTCCTTTCCTCTCCTCTCCTCTTTCTCCTCTCTCTCTTCTCCTCTCTCTCCTTTCCTCTCCTCTCCTCTCTCTCTTCTCCTCTCTCTCCTGTCCTCTCTCTCCTCTCCTCTCCTTTCTCTCCTCTCCTCTCACTCCTCTCCTCTCTCTCCTCTCCTCTCTCTCCTCTCCTCTCTCTCCTCTCTCCTCTCTTCTCTCCTCTCTCTCCTCTCCTCTCCTCTCTCTCCTCTCCTCTCCTCTCCTCTCTCTCCTCTCTCTCCTCTTCTCTCCTCTCCTCTCTCTCCTCTTCTCTCTCCTCTCTCTCCTCTCTTCTCTCCTCTCTCTCCTCTCCTCTCCTCTCTCTCCTCTCTCTCTTCTCCTCTCACTCCTCTCCTCTCACTCCTCTCCTCTCTCTCCTCTCCTCTCTCTCTTCTCTCTACTCTCTCTCCTCTCCTCTCCTCTCTCTCTTCTCTCTTCTCTCTCCTCTCCTCTCCTCTCTCTCCTGTCCTCTCTCTCCTCTCTCTCCTCTCCTCTCTCCTCCCTCTCCTCTCCTCTCACTCCTCTCCTCTCTCTCCTCTCTCTCCTCTTGTCTCCCTGCTGCATCTCAGCTATGCTGCAGTGAGCCTTTGTTACTGCCGTCCACCAGATCCAGTTATAATGACACTAATTTACATGATTACATTACACCGGAGTGTCCCGCAGCCCCTCCTAATAAAGTTTTTTTTTTTTTTAAACGCCTTTCTATGTGTTTGGCAGTGAATGAGTTAATCATAGAGGATGCAGTTCAATCCAGTAGTGTAAACATAGACAAAGCAAGTTTATTTATATAGCGCCTTTCATGTACATACATAGAAGGTAAGAAACTGAGCCCTGTATTGCACTGCAATGTATCACTATTGTATTTGCTGTATAAATGTTATGTGAAAGTAGTTTAAGCTAAAAGTGAATTTAGAATAAGAAGCTGATTTCTTTTTGAACTCCACAGGCTTTAACTGTGGCCAACGTGCAAGGCCTCATGGGAAGCAATTTACGCAATCTGAAGCTGTTTGAGAACGACACCCTGATTCAGACGTGGATAAACCTGCAGCCGCAGTCAGAACTGGACAAACTGGGTTTGGGTCTAATCAGCAACAGGGATGCTGTTACTACAGCACCAGCTGCATCCAACGGCACTGTGACAGCTGCAGCTGGAGCCGTGAATGCTTCAGCTACAACAGGTAAGGATGGAAAATGTGGTGTTTGCAAAACCATTATTGACAAGTCAGTATTAAGAGGTGGAAAATGTATATTTTAAGATTTAAAAGATGTTATACTAACAAACACTAAGATGTTTGGGCACCAAGCCAATGTGAGCTTATGTTAGAGTTAGAATAAAGAAAAGCAGTGAGGGTTAATTTATTTTATTCAGGACAGTAAATCCCTTCTTTGTTTTCACTATTAAGACACTGTTGGCATCTAAAGTTGATTTATAGTCCATTTATGAGCAAAAAAGTTTAACTGATCATTTTAATTCTAAGACATGTACTACTGTGGTACTTTATGATAAGGGTGCAAATTGTGCTCTTAATTCTTAGTATGTAGTTACATAACCATACATCATAATGAGTAATTTAATGTGAATTAATGGATTAATTCTGACAGTGTAAATGTAAAATAAACTGTTAAATAACTTGGAAATGATTATCAAAGTAAATTAAATTTTATTTATAAAGCATGTTTCATACCAGCAAGACCAGCTGTGGCTTCTTGTGGTTAAAAGTAATTTATGCTTAAAAAAAGAAATTAAAAAAAAAAGACTGTGGATTTTCTGTCACACAATAGTACATCCATGCACACACACACACACACACACACACACAAACAAACAATTTCCCTCTCCCTATTCTACCCAAACAAGACCTTTAACTCCTGATGATGGCTGAATTGATGTGCTACATCCACTGAACTGCATCATGGTATAATACATGCTATTAATATTTTTTAGTTTTTACATAAATAAAATAATCTTTTACTTTATTTGATCGCATCCTGAGTTATAGTTGAATAAACCTTAAACAAACAGCACTACAGTGATATTAATTAATAATAGCTGATACAGTAACAGAAGTCAATAAGGAGAAAAGTTAAGCTTCATTGTGTTTAGAGGAAGCTGCAGAATAAAATATGCTTCATGGAGCATAAAAGTTTTTTCACTGTTCTTTAAGAGGATACATGTATGTCTCCACATGTCTGACACATTTCTATGTGTAACTCAACAGTGATGTTGGCTGGTGCGACCACAACACCAGGTGAGTCCAGTTTATTATAATTAGTGTTGTTGTTTAAACAAACATCATGTACATTTTTTAATTAACTAAATATCTGCAGTATGACATGATCATTTGTTTTAACAGTTTTTAATCTGTGTGTCTGACTTCCAGCTCCTAACAGAGGTGGAGGAGGGGAGTTTGTTTACCTCCCAGCTCTGATCTTCATGTCTGTTCTGCTGACTGCTGTCCTGCAAATATGATTACAGCCAAAACAAAGACTCAGCATCTTAAATCAAATAAGCAATCACTCTTTTTTAATTCTGTTGCCATAAATATTATTTATAAACATTGTTTTTCATCATTCATATTTATTGTAATGTAAAGAAAAGTACGCTACAACATATCCATTTCTGCTTTTCTCTGTTTTATGAAACTAAAGGATTTGTAACGGAATCATAACAGGAATCAAAATGTAACATTTTTAGGAGAGGCTCTGACAAACTAATCACAAAAACTCTGAATTTAATCACTTTTATATAAATTCTTAATCTGTTTTAATCATCAAACAACTAAAATGTTCAAATTTACTCTTTTTTATTTCAAATTAATCATTGAATTAATAATAAACGCATATTAATAAAAAGCTCATGTGTGTGTTTATCTTTCACAAGATTAAAAAGACATTAAATGTCAAAATCTGATTTTTTTTCTTCCATCTTTCCATTTTTAAAAAATAAAAGCAGTAGTCTTATTTTTAACTTGACTAAATGGAAAAGATTAAAACTTTCTAAAGTTTTCTTTTTATTTGCATAAAAGGAGTTTCTTGTTTTAACTGAATACTATTTTTTCTTTACAAAGGGAATACTCTTTGACTCAAACACTTTCACTGAGCTGTGATTTGTTGTTTATCAGCCAGAGGAATAAAAATCAGCCACATAAGTAACAAAGTGAACAGTGTGTGTGTGTGTGTGTGTGTGTGTGTGTGTGTGTGTGTGTGTGTGTGTGTATTTAAATAAGAGGATGGTTAAAAGAAAAAATAATGCGGCAGCCTTAAATGTGTTTCTGCACTGCAATAAATCACAGAAGTGTTTTAAAGTATTTCCACGGTTATTTGATTTCTTTAGGGAACAAATAAAACATTCTTTCTACTCTCATGTTAAATTCCTAATATGTGCTTAGAATTACTGCTGCTGTGGTCAGAAGAACTGGTACTTATTTTTAGCATCGCAAAAGCAGATTTGTCTTGCTTTTATCCAGAAAATTATCATATTAAGAGAAAAAAGTACAGTTCATGAGGTTTTTATTTGTTGTAACATGTATTTTCATACATTTCAGCTTTTTGTGTTAAAATGTTTCAGGCCTGTCTTTTACCCAATGCTTGCTGGGAAATAGGCTTCAGCCACCCGCAACAATTCATTGGAATTAGCAGCTCGGTTTATGGGTGGATGCAGGTAATGAGCTGAGAAAACAATTCATAAGAAATGTAAACTATTCATTAATATATATAAAAGTAAGAGTCTGATAGAAGTTCATGTCAGAGTGGATTATGTGTGTTTTTATGGGGGGTTTTGCAGACATGCTGGAAGCTTTAGCTTCAGCTTACACCTCTTTATGTTACTTGCAGTCACTGTGGTAAAATGAATTCTGATGCACATGACAAATATATGAATAAAACCTTTATTTTGTAAAGTAAAAATCCATAAATGTCCCAACTCCAAAGTGAAAATAAATGAATATAGTGGCTTACATTAATGACAGGATAATGATTTCTTTAATAATGCCATCTACAGGCAACATTGAAAAAGTATACAATCCTTTAGCATCTTAGTGTAAGAAGGTGGCATGCTAACATTACGAACCATCTTCCCCACACCTGATTATCCATTATTTAACCTGATAAGGCACAAAATATCAGACAGAATGAAGGCCGAGGCTGAATTTCTGAGCTGTGCTCTTCCTCCACTGCCGTTGCTTCTTTTAGGCATGAAAAAGTCTTTTTTTTTTTTTTTTTTAACACGTGTCTGTCCAGCATCTCAGCAGGCAGAATGATGGTCTGGCTGCTATATTGTGC
>JBAMHV010000012.1:22209842-22224757 GCA_037177535.1 Pseudomugil gertrudae
CTCTCCTCTCCTCTCCTCTCCTCTCCTCTCCTCTCCTCTCCTCTCCTCTCCTCTCCTCTCCTCTTCTCTCCTCTCCTATCCTCTTCTCTCCTCTCCTATCCTCTTCACATGTTTGTCCTTAGGGAATCTGTGACCCAGAATCTAGAAGGAAGAACAGGAAATATAAGCATCGTCAGCATATCACAGGCCGAGCAAGAAGAACACCAGATGACAGTTGAGAATGAGAGGAAGAAGAAGGGAGGAAGGAGAGGATTTCAAGCTGTAGCGAAGCACAAAGAGGAAGAGAGGGGAAAACAGAAGGATGGAAGCAATTTAATGTTTTATGTGCAAATTCAGGCAATAAAAGATTCATTCATTCTGTTTCAAATTAAGTTCCTTAAAATTGAGTCAAATTAAAAATAAAATATATGGATTATGGTTTTACAAACAAGATCATGAAAAGAATAAACAGGAAGGTGGCTCGCACACCATCTTTTGCTCCTACTGGGTCTTCCCCATGCCTGTCGGGTACGAAATGTTGCATTTAAGTTGTTTTGCTGGAGCCTAAGATGATGTGCAAGCCACCTTCTTTTCATTATATACATTCATAAGCTCAGCACCCAAGAATATTCACAAGACGTGTGTGCTTTATGTTTGTACAAACAAGATAAACAGTGACATTTGTCATTGACTATCAGGGGTGTAATCTAATCGGTAATTAGATTTAGTAATCATCAAACCAAGCCACTAAGCTTTTGTTATCTTCTTTAAAGGAAAACGTTGAGCAACTGTACTGAGTAGGTAAATGTCAGTTGGACCAATGAACCATTAGTTCTCAGAGAGCAAGTAGGGATGGTGCTGTTACACCAGAGCCTCCTTTTTGTTGTTTAATGGATGACGTAAGATGTTAAGCCTCCATAGTCTCAAGATGACCTTTGACCCACCTCTGACCCCAGCAGGCCACCCCTGTGGCCTCAGAGAGCTGTGTCACCCTGACATAGCTGAGAGAGCTATGTCAGGGTGACCCCCATTGATGAGGAGCCCCTTGTGCTCACTGTCATGCCAAATCTACTCAGGGCGTTAGTTTTCACAATGGCAGGTATCAAGCTGCTTGGGGAAGCTGATATGAGATGTGACCAGACATGTGACAAGTTCCGATGACCTGCCGGTGCAACCCCTGACCTCCCCTCCTTCTGCACCTACTGCTGTAATACCTTTATACATGCAGTCGCATGTCATAAACCCCAGCAGAAAGACTATGTCTTGTGGCTGGTGTTGTGCAGAAGTCGGTGGGTTGTGGTTTACTCTGCCGTGCTTGTGTGAATCTCAGCACAGCCTTGTGAACACACACTCCAGTCCAGGCCACATCGCTTAGTTTGGCCCGTCTAGGGTGGAAAGCTGACTGCGCTCCCTTTGGTAGTTCTGATACAGTTGACGAGCTGCTGTTGAACTGTTAGAAAGTGACCATGCACTGTCCGTAGCTATTGCAGTATGGTACCATTGGCGGTCATCTCCTAAAGTAACAACATTGTTTCTCTCTTTCTGTGTAGGTATGGAGAGAAGGGGGAAGCTGTCCGAATAGAGAAGGTGGTGTACACAGGCAAAGAGGGGAAGAGCTCACATGGGTGTCCTATAGCCAAGTGGGTAAGTAGAATCACAGAACCAGTTATTAGAGAAAACTCAGATGAATATAACTGGTATACCATCAAAGGAAAGCCCACACTAAAACATAAAAGGTTTCAGACTTCACACCTTTTTTCAGTCTGTCAGCAACTCATTTGGTGCCTGATTGAGGTCAAGTGAAAGAGTAAAAACAAGGGAGAGATGGCACAGCCACAGCCAATCAACAAGTGATTTATGCAGCATGTGTGTGTTTTTGTGTAATGAGGGGTCCAGGGGAGACACACAGGGAAGTCCTCAGTGGGTAAGTTAGTAGGAGGTCTCACTTTCTAGCAGCTGTCTGGCCTCCCCTTCAATGTGGGCCCTGACACATCTTGCTAATTACTTTATGGATTCAAAACAACTATCCCAATGAGGGAGGGGAGGCCATGTTTCCATGCTAGTGAAAGAGAGCAGAGGGTTAGTGTTCAGATGTGACTTTTTAATAGAGTTTTATTGTAATACCACAACAAACCATATTTATTAACGGTGTCATACTGTATGTAAACACCGGCTTATTGCACCGGTATGTAAAGTTAAATGATATGGTTTGGACATCTGCTGGTCAAAAAAAGTAACTACAAAATGAAGTGCATTGGAACTGAGGTAACGAGCTCTGTGTCCTCCTAACAGGTGATCCGCCGTAGCAGTGAGAAGGAGAAGCTGCTATGTCTGGTGCGTCATCGTGCTGGTCACCACTGTGCCAATGCCGTCATCATCATCCTCATTTTGGCCTGGGATGGCGTCCCAAGAGCCCTTGCTGACAAGCTGTACCGTGAGGTCACTGACACACTCACTAAATTCGGCAACCCCACCAGCCGACGCTGCGGCCTCAACGATGAGTGAGTAGCCAAAGGGCAGCTTTTAAGCCTGGCTTTTATATGAGCAAGTGTGTGAACGCATACCACTCGCTAACATTATATAGCTTCACTGCATAAATCTGCAATATTATTAAATGTGTGCTTGCACAAACAAAAACATAGCAGGTCATGCTTTGTAAGACTTTGGAGCATAAAGCTTCATTTCTTTTCTGTCTGAACATCTTTGCTTGCATGTGGTTTTGCAATACTTGTAAGAACTTTTTACCATCTGTGGAAAAAGTGCCAACACCCACTTGCAGAGCAGAAGATTGCAGTAATTTTGCAATTCAAACTGTATGCTACATGAGCAGAGATGTATGAAGCTTAAAAAGACTATAATAATGTTGTGTAACACTTGAAATTAAATACTGACTTAATTTGTCACTGAAATTACTCTCAAGTAACAAATATAACACCCAAAACACCTGGAACTGAGAGTTTGCTTATTGTGTCTCCTGCAGTCGTACTTGTGCCTGTCAAGGCAAGGACTCTGAAAAGTGTGGTGCTTCCTTTTCATTTGGCTGCTCCTGGAGTATGTACTTTAATGGCTGTAAGTACGCCCGGAGCAAAATGCCTCGCAAGTTCAGACTACAAGGAGAACACCCCGAAGAGGTACAAATGACATCTAAATCACCTGTATTGATGCATTGATGGTAACAATAAACTAATTTGTGGGTTTTTTTTTGTTTTTGTTTTGGTATTTAGTCTCTGAAATGTTGATTTGAGTTGTGTGAAGCACTTATGAGCAATCAGCATCTTATCTGCAGCAGACAGCAGTGAGTGCAATGATGGAAAAGCAGGAAGGGAAGATTGCTATGCTAGCAGTTATTCAAAACAGGGACAGTAAAGGGGAAACCTACAGAATAACTCAACTTTATTTATTAAGCCCATTAAAACAACTATTGTTGCGACAAAGTGCTGTACATGATCAACCAAAACAATGAAATGATTGTAATAACACAAACATAAGGAACTTACATCTGTTTGAAAAGCAGAAAAGCAGCTACATGATGGAATTTTACAGCTTTACTTTCAGAGGACATTGTGACTGTATGCTTTTAAAAAAACAGAGCTGCACAGCCATTACGCTAGTAATCTCTGACTATTGCCTGTACGCTACATCCTGAACCCTTCTGTCAAAAAAATCCAAATCAACCCTATAATGCAAAAATTGACTAATCATGCCATAAGTTTACGATTTTATTTTTTAATATTTATATTTTTAAAGGTTACTAGGTTAGCTTGCATATTATTTCTTTGATTCTCTAATATGAGAGCACAGACTGCCGTTTTCTGATTGTTCAAAAATGTTTAACACAATCCCATACCAAAAAATATCCACATTCCTTATACATCCCATATAACAGTATTTATACATCTATTACCCTGTGTTTCCTTCTGACAGTTTATCTATATCTTTCACAGGAGGACAAACTCAGGAACAACTTCCAAAATCTAGCAACTGAGGTGGCTCCTTTGTATAAGCGACTAGCACCACAGGCTTACAGTAACCAGGTTTGTTGGCCAATCACATTCTTAGCAAAGTTATGCAAGTACTATGTACAAGTACTATGCAAGTATTTGTAGCGAAAACCTACTCCCATCAATTCTACTTGTGATAGGTTTTCTCATTGTGCTGCTCTACAGTAGGATTTTAATTTAAACAGATAAAAACCATTAAAACAATATCAGGTAAAAAATGAGCTTGTGTAGAATTCAGCCATATAGATAAATAGTTCCCTTCTGGAGCTATTTTAATGTTCCTCCTGTGCTCCACCTCAGTGCCTGTCAGAGAACCGAGCTCCAGACTGCAGGTTGGGTTTGAAGGAAGGCCGTCCATTTTCTGGAGTCACTGCTTGCATGGACTTCTGTGCCCATGCTCATAAGGACCAGCATAATCTCCACAATGGCTGCACAGTGGTAAGATCATGTGTGAATATGGAAAATATTGTAGGTAAAAAAAATGTTAGAAGCGTTTTGTATATTTCACCTTTTCTCATAATGTTTTGCTAGGTGTGTACTTTAACTAAGGAGGACAACCGTACGGTAGGTGAAATCCCTGAAGATGAGCAGCTCCATGTGTTGCCGCTTTACACAGTATCACAAACAGATGAGTTTGGCAGCGCTGAGGCCCAGCGGATCAAAATGCAGACAGGCGCTCTTCAGGTGCTTCAGGCTTTCCGACGGGAGGTACGCAAGTTACCTGAGCCTGCCAAATCCTGCCGACAGCGCCGCCTGGAGGCCAAAAAAGCTGCATCGGAGAAGAAAAAGAATAAACTCATGCAGCAGACAGGAGAGACCCCGGAGAAAACGATGATCAAAACAGAGGTCTGCATCCCTTGTTCTCCTCAACCACACGGTAATAAAGGTTAGTTATTGTTTTTTGTCTTCTAAAAGTTAATTAATATCAACAAAACTTCTAACCTACCTTTCCTGTTTTAAACAATCAGCAAATATAAAGCAAGAGGTGAAGCCTAACATCAAGACGGAGCCCTTCAACGGATCAATAGATGGATATCCTGTGCAGGCAACTGACCCATTCAACAACATCTATCAACACCCTGCCTACTATGCAAGGGGATCCCCTTCCCCAGCAGGCCAGCCCTCTGCAGCTGAAACAGTAAATGGCTACCACCCCAGTCTGCCCACAATGCCCTACGGCTACTACAACTACCCATCCAATGCACTTTTCCCACGCAAGTTGAGGACCTATGAGGGTCGAAATGGGTCCTTGCCTAAAACAGGAAGTAGGCCTGTCGAGGTAGACAAGAAGCCTGACATCCAGAGCCTTCAGGCCAGACTGGCCCAGTCCTCCACCAGCCACCCAGACCAAGGCAACCAACTGAACCATAGTGCTTACACCCAGTCTGCAGACTACAGCCAGTCCCGTCCTTCCTCTGTCTCCTCTGAGTCCTCCAACCGAGTCACTCCTGTCATCAAGAAGGAGCCAGTGGATTTGCCAGTTTATGAAGGTACACTACCAAACCAGGCCGGTGCCAATACATCAAGAACCACCCCTCAGTCTGCAGCCTGGCCAGGGTACAAGCTTAATGGAAGCATTGTTCCTACAGCCTGGGACGGCCATCTAAACCATAGACAAAGTCCTGAAGCCTCTTGTTTGAACTCAAACAAGCAGCAGTTTCACCAGCATTCCCAGCAGCGGTCCTCTCCATTCCCCCAGCAGTGGACTTCCTTCCCTAGTTCAACTCCTCCACTGCCTTCTCCCAGTCCATCACTCCAAGTAACTCCCTCTCCACCACCGTCCCCACACTTAGGCACAGTGCTCCAGGCTAACTTACACCAAAACTCGGCACGATATGCCACTTCTCGACCAGGGACCCCACAACCTGGCTCTTCTCACTCAGGCTCAGTTACTCCAACACCAAGTACCCCAGGCCCAGGGACCCCCAGACACTGGGCCAGCCCAGCTCCTAGTCCCCAGCCAAATGTTTGGTCCATGGGGCCTGCTGCATACAGTCCTGGTTTGAAGCACAGCAATCCTGCAGGAGCCTACCCAGACAAAATCTGGTCCAAGACCGGGGAAAATCGGTGCTCAACTCCCCTTGGGCTCCAGGAGAAGGCCTGGAAGTCTTGTGGAGGTTCAATGGCAGGCAGCACCCCTTCCCCTGCCCCTGAGGGTCGTCTCTTCCCTGATGCTCTGCAGCAGTCAGGCCAGGCCTACTGTGACCAAAGCCAGGCCGAGAGGGATGTTGAGAGCACCAAGCACCAGGAAGAAGATGAGGAAGAGATGTGGTCTGACAGTGAACACAACTTCCTGGATCCCAGGATTGGTGGTGTAGCAGTAGCACCAGCTCACGGTTCCATCCTGATTGAATGTGCTCGTCGGGAGCTTCACGCCACCACTCCTATTAAAAAACCTGATCGTTCCCATCCCACCCGCATCTCCTTGGTCTTTTACCAGCACAAGAACCTCAATCAGCCAATGCATGGCTTGGCTCTGTGGGAGGCCAAAATGAAGCTGCTGGCAGAGCGAGCACTGCAAAGGCAGCAGGAAGCGGCTCTTCTTGGCCTCTCCCAGGAAGACATTAAGACACTCGGGAAGAAACGCAAATGGGGTGCTACATTGGCAGGTACCAGTCCAGGACCTGGCCAAACTAAAGACAAGAAGGAGGGGCCAGTGACGCGGTTAGCCCCAACGTTCAACACCACCTCTCTGGTTACTGTGTCTACCTATGCCTTCACACGCCTCACTGGACCCTACAGCCACTTCGTCTGAGGACAGAAAGACACAGACAGCTACAGAGTGGTGCAGTGGAGTGATAAGTTGGACAAACGTGTCTCAGCTGTCTCGCAGTTTGGCAACTTTCCATCCTTCCCCCTTCCACAGTCCGCTTGGAGGAGGGACATTTTTATTGTTTTTTACCTCATGTCAGGCAGTAGTTTGGCTTCAGACTCACTGCCTGTGGTGCTCTTCCTCTCTCTTTCCTGCAGAGGAACTCCATCACTTTTTCTTGTTCATAGAATTTTAATGATTCTAATTATTGCTATTATTACCAATATTATTATGATTGCTATTGTTACTGTCAATGTTGTTATTACAGGTATTATTATGATGAAGACTTGTTTTTTTTATTATTGCTGTTTTCATTAATGTTATTATTAATGAGGTGATTGTTTTATGTTGATATTGTTTTTTTTAATCAATCTGTCTGAGTCATCCAGACCGTTGCTTTTTCCATGTTTGGAAAACTTGTTCCCGTTTTATTTTTCTTTTCTTTTCATTTTTTTTCATTCTGAAAACTCTACTTGCAGGAGGAGACATCATCTACCAGAAAAGACAGAAAATAAACATAAGAGAAAATATAATAATTGCAACACACATTTTTAAAACTTTACTAAGATATTTTTAAAAAACTTTTATTGTACCATATAATTGATTTTATGGAGGATGAATTATTACAATAATTGTTGATCATATAAGTAAAACTTTACCTATTTATTGTTTTTTTTTTAAAGTTTTATTTAGAAATAAAACTAATACTAGAAAAATGAATGCCCACTAAAAAAAAATGACTGCAATTAAACCCCCGCTGGTAGAAATATGTACCACTTTGTGGTGCTGGTCTTGCTGTTAGATGATGTGCTCCTCCTGCTTATCTGCGCCCCTCCAGCTCCGTTTCCGGTTCTGATAGAATTTCATACCGCTACTCTTCATAGCATTTGATGCTGTAATATGGTGCTCTAACTCAGATTTAGTTCTAGTATTTTGCGAGGAAATACATTTGCTTTGGCCGAGCTATTCCAGGTAGACAGTTTGTTTCTCCCAACATGCAGGTGCAAATTACGTGTTGAGCAAGGACAATTGTAATGAGTTATTTTACAAAGACTGATCTTTTTCTGTTATCTTGTGCTTAACAGAGGCTGAAACAATAGGTAGTACCTGCAAATGCTATTTAACCCAGATCTGCGCTTACCATAAAGAGATGGAGCAGGTGGCACTCTATATCTTCCTATAAGTAGGGGTGAGCACTTCTCAGTATAAACACAAGAGGGCAGCGTTACCTGCTATTTCAAAGCGGTGTGTACAAGCAGACCTAGAGACGAGATCCATTCAGAGACAAGATTACTTATTTAGCTGTTTTAACCACCTTTGGCCAATAGAGGAGGATCTCACACCAGGTTTACTGGCACTGGATGGGGAAGCTAATCTTTGTCTCATTGTAGATCAGCTGAGAGCCAGACCTGTAGAGGCATCTGGGAAGCCTATACTGGAATATAGCAGTAGGAAACAGTGTTGGGACTGCAATGCTCTTGGTGCTCCTATACACTCTCTGGTGCTGTCCTGTTACACTTGATCTGCTGTGAAGGACCCACTTCTTCCTCTGCATGGTGCTGTCATCTTTGAGCAGAGTGAGGGGTGTCCTCCTGCAGACACCTTGTTACCACAGAGCCAACCAAGTGGTTGCATCTTTGTCATCAGGCTTAAAAACTGGTTCCTGTTGACGAGTTTGCTGGTTTTTTTAAACAGTTTTATTGAGTTTATTGTGACATATAGTAAAAAAAATAAAACAGCAACAAACAAATACCATGCAGGGCAGAGAAAGCACATTCATACATCACATCTTTTGAGAACACATTAACTTAAGAAACAGTACTGAGACGTGAAGGCAAACCTTAGAAATTTACTGTAGCCAAATGCAAATGCATTAAATCAATTACTCTCTGGCTTTGTGTCTCTGTGTGAGAAGGTGTGGCAGAAAGAAGAGCATGGAAGAGAAAAACCAAAGCTAGAGACTTTTTGATGGCATTGCTAGAGTCCTCTGAATCCTTGATTTTTTACTTTCTTTATGGCAGCATAGTTTGTTTGCAGCGGGTGTTGAAAATGAGAAAAAGCGACTGGCAGAACTCGATACAAGCCGGTTCCTCCCAGCTGCTTACTGGGGGAGTTGTTTGGGGCAAGGCCCTGGTCGTCTGTGAAAGACCCTTTTACCTCTCCAAAGGGCCCCCAGCTCTCTACCTCATGCTGTAGAGACACTGGTCACTATCACAACTTGCTACTGAGGGTAGAAAATATCGCATGTCCTTTGTGTGCTCTAGATCTCCAGAGTCATTTTAACCACCTTACTTTGTTTTTTTTTTGTTTGGGTTTTGTTCTTTTAACTCATATTTATTACTACATGGTGATAATGATAATGATTGTCTTTGATGTTATTGTTTTTTTCCATCTTTTTTTTTATATAGCTAATACAAATTGTATATAGAGAAGAAAAGATTTATAAAAGCACTTTTAATCTTGATTTAATGACAAAAAGAAAGAGCCGATTATTGACAACTTGAAGCTTAGTTTTTTTTTTGTTTTCTTTTCTTTTTAATTTTCTCAAGAGAGAGATAAAAATGTAAATATTAAACTATTTAGGTAAGATTATTTAACTGGTGAGAATAGTAACTAAACCATTAATGATGGGGGTATTTTGAAGTCTTGGACGGCCCCTGACAACACCTGGTTCTGACGTGTTGTGTGTAAACGTTTGCTCAGTAATACTGCTGTTTTGCTTTTGGAAGTACTGTACCACTGTACCACCCACCCCTACCCCCGTCATCTCTGTTGCTTTCTGAAATAAATTTATGAGCCATATTATGTGAAACAAAACCACACTGGGCTCACATACTGTCAACATTCCTCCCCTTAAACAAACTGGAGAGACTCTCTTTCTGTAAAATAATGTTTTTTGGCAACTCTCAAACTCCCATAGCAAATCAGATGCAATATCAAATTCCTATTTAAACCGTAATGATACCAAAACTGGTTCTAAACAGCTGAAGTAGACTGGTTAGTGTTTAAGCTGAGGACAAATCAGTACTTGTGTGCAGTGTGTTAAAACAATACTTTGATGTTTTGAGTAATATGCAGTTTTTGCGTCCTCTGTAAGCGTTAAATCAGACGATCACCCCTTTAACTACAAAGTTTATTTAGTTTAATAAGAAGAAAATGTTCTCATTGGGTTACGTTGTGGTAACTAGGAAACCAGCACAGATTACGGGATGCCCTAAGACACAGACGGTTTGAATTTTTGCTTGTTTCCTCTGCGTCCAACCTGCTGGCTTTGGCCTCGTGCTCAGTGCAGAGACATGGAACGTGTTGGTTTTCTCATGTGTTTTGCAACATTGAGGTGAATCAGACAGTGATGTTTTAGTGAGTTATAGCCCTGCAAATTTGCTTTCCACTTGTGTTAGACTATCAGGCAAGAGACTGCCTCCATGCTTGTGTAAATGTATCTATCATTGTTATTTAAGTATGCACATAACAGAGTAATCATGATGTCCCCATAGAAGACGCCAGATTTAGAGTTGTAATAATATTTAAAATGACAGAAAATCATGGCTGGCAGGAGTTTTATTGGTGCGGCATGGACTTGCTCTCTGAGGATAATTCTTGGGCCATGTTTTGCCTATGAAATGGTGCTGTGTACACCCAATTATTACCTTTGTTAATCTCTAAATATCTCATGTTTGATGAATGGGAGATCCTATCTCCCAGGCATGTAGTGGGGGTCAGTGTTTTAGACAGCCGGTGCTATGATGCTACACCTCAGCATATGTGTACAAACAAATGTGAGGGAGAAATGATTAACACATAACATATTTTTCTGAGCTCTTCGAATGTCAAGAAAACTTTCAACTCCAGCAGTTTCAAAGGATGTGAAGCTGCCCTGGTGCTGACTTTATGACAAGTCTTTTGTTACAACGCTACAGATTTACATCTCTTGAAGAGCAGGAGGGCACTCTGACAGTTCAATACAGCCTTCTCTTTATATCATTCCAGGTTTTACTTGAAGTCATTTAAACTAGGATGAGTAATAGATTCAAATTATATGAAGACTGTTATCTGGGTTTCACATTTGGTACAGTGCAAGTACCAAAAGTTATTAGAATAATCTTTTGAGTATGATGTACATGTACATGTTAGCTGAATGCTAAGATATTTGATCAATATAAGAATTGTGTACTGCCCCCCTCTAAACCTCCCATGCACTTCCTTTATCCCACCCTTTCCTCTTTCTTAAACCTAGTATATTTAGTCTATCTGAAAACAATTTCTCACACAAGTATAGATAAACATGCATCTCACTATGTATGGCCCACTGTTGAAAATTCACCGACACCTAATTTACAGAACACTCTCCAAATCTGGAAAAGAGAAATGGACCCCGGCCCATACAAAATGATGAAAATGAACCTACACAAGTGGCAGCTACATTCTTTTTTGAGTTGTAGGATTGTTCTTGGTTCTTTAATTTTCATGACAAGGATGCAGTATGTAAAAAAAAGAAGAAAAAAAACAAACAAACAAAAAAAAGAAAAAAAAGTGTTTTTGTTCAGTCTCTCTCTCTGTAGCTGTATGGTGTATTATGTGAATACATAGTGTATGTGGTTAAAAACCCTACAATATTGTTTTATGTTGCGCGATAAATAAAAATATTGAAGCGAAACATGCTTTGTGAAGTGCTTCATTTCCCGCTCAAGCTGCACAAAGTTCAGGCTTTAGAGTGTTTCGGCATAGAGTAGCCCGGCACTCTGTTTCAAATTTGCATAATTTCACTGATTCATGGCTTCACATGGATTAGTAACCGCAGGGAGGAGTCATCATTGGGATCTAATTTGAGATAAGTTTAGAAACCTCAAGCTAAGGCACTGACCTATTATAGAAAATGCTTTTTTAAAACCCTGTGCCACCACTTACCTGACAGCAGGAAGAAAGCAGAAAGGTGCCAATGAAATAGCAAAGATGGAGAAAAGAGGTGTACAGCTTGCCTTTTTATGTTATTTAAAACATCTATTAGCATGCGTAAAGGCCACTGCTTTTAACTAGGATCAAGGTCTGTTTGTCTGGCATGCACGGCATCTCTTAGGCAAATAAACATGTCTCACTGATGTATACAACGAGAAGACAGGAATTTTAGTTACATTAGTTCTCAGCATGACTTTTTTCCAAGGATATCCTTCACTGCCTAAAAAATGCTTTCAGATGTAAGAAAGGCTGGCTCCGATCTCATCCGCATGTTCTGAGGGCTAACACTTATAGAGGTTGGATAAAGAAAGAAAAAGACTAAATGAGTCATTTGAATTCAGACATTATGCTTGGATGAACATTTTTGGGTCAGTTAGTTTGGAAAGTTCATAATGCTCAGCACCCATCTCGTAAATATGAAGTACCGTCCATCTGGTGTTTGTGTGTGGAGGCATCTGACCTGCAAGTACACAAAGTCATGCAAGGATATGAAGAAGATCACAAATATCAAGTTTTTATTTTAAATATGTTATATCTCAATTAATGCAGTGTGTTACTGGTGTCAGAATCAACACCAGACCATGCTCTGGAAATAGTTTCAATATAATATCTAATAACAGCCATTTTTATAAACATGGTTGATTTTGCATGATTAGTGGATAGAAGGCAGACTTTGTGCTTTTAAAGTGAACTGAGTAGGTTGAAGGTTGAAATGGTAGATTGTGCGCCTTGACGTAGGCTGGCTGGTATAATGAAAACCTCATTGTTCATCATGGTGAAGTTGAGATTTGTCTGTGAAGCATAAAAGCTTTTCATTTTCTTTTTTCTTCACAAAGATATTTGCAAAAAGTGGGAAAAATACATATTTTCTCAATCTAGCTTCAAATATTGATGTTTAGTTTGTCTGAATATAAGGAGCTTGATTACACATGTGTTTGACTATGGTCAGGTTATGACTGAATAAACAGATAGTGTGTAAGAAAAGATTACTTTGGAAAATTTAATGAAGAAAGTTTTAGACAATGAAACAGTTTATACACTGACAAACAACACTGTAATAAGGAGAGGACAATAAATGACTAAACAAATTTTACTGTCACACTTTGGAAGTTTTACAGCAAAAACAGGAAAGCATGATGCCACACATACTTTCACTGCTCATGTTTAAATAGAAGAGCATCATCAGAAAGGCATTTCACATCGATGTGATCGTGCAGTGATGTATAGATATCGTCTGGGTGATTTTGGTCTGCTTAAACATTCTGCCCGAATGTGAACTGATGCAAAAAGGACAGGCTCAGTTCAATCCACCTTGCAAGAAGATGGTTGGATCCCCTTTGCTTTCAGAACTGCTTTAATTCGTTGCATTATGGAAACAAACTGTGAGGTTTTGCTCCATATGGACATGAAGCATACTGCCACATCCCAAAGTGGCTCTATTGGACTGAGATCTGGGAACGGTATAGGCTGTTGTAGTGAAGTCAATGTCATGTTCATAAAACTAGTATGAGATGGTTTTAGTGTTGCTGCATTATCCTGCTGGAACTGCAGCACGAGTTTAACTCTTTAACAAACACAGCGGCCGGTGCCTCAGATCAGCTGTTCCTTCTGTGGGTATCGAGGTCCAGGCGTCAGAGGGGACGCGGCTGCATAATTATGGAATTCTTTGCCACTACAGATCAGAGAAGCCACGTTGCTGTCCATCTTTAGCACCCACCTGAAGACCCACTTTCATAAACTGGCATTCGATCCAGTACGAGACCCAAGTCTCGACCCTTTTTTACATTTTATTGTTTTTATCATTAAAATCATTATTATTCTAATTCTTTCTGTACTTTTATTTAGTTTTACTTCAATGTTCAGCACTTTGTGGCAACTGGAATTTTATCAAAGTGCTTTATAAATAAAATGGAGTTAAGTTAAACAAATAGTGATAAATAGTTTAATTTGATTATTCTTGCATTTAATTGTAATTTATTCTATGTATATGGTAACATATCTTGTAGGATACATTTCTAAGCTCTCTGAATATGTATACAAACATAGTTTGTATAGACAATGTTAAGACCGTTGTCTTTATTTGTTTTGGAGGATTTTGTTTTAGTGAAAATAAGAAGCTATAATTTATGTTTTATTCTCTGACAGATGATCACGATCAAATCGCGTGACCCGTATTCTAATGGAAAGATAAACTACTGGTAAGAAATAACTTGATGAATTAATTTCAGATATCAAAGTTTATGTATCTGCTTGTGCATGTTTATATATGTTTATAATATATTAACCCATTTGATCCAATCTGACTAGCCTGAAATCATAACCAGATTGCCTTATAAGTAAAAAAAAAAGAAAAAATTGCTAACTTTTAATGCAGATGACTGGTAAAATAGTGTTTTACCTATTATTACAATGATTTTGTTAGTTTAACAGATACATTTAACTGGGTTTGATGTTTGGCTGCCAGTGAAAGCAGCTCCTTGACAACCGAGGAGGGAAACAGAAAGGATGTGGAGATGGGTTGCATGAAATGCCAGAGCATTGGGCTAGTGCTGGTTCGGCTGCACGGATCAACTGACTTTTATGGACCAGTCAAACCAGTAAATAACTTGTGTCAGCCAATAAACCACGTCGCTGTAAACCAGATTGCCAGACCATGCCTGGCTTAGATGAAAACTGATGCTTTACTACATCAACGGTAGACACACCATGTTGAGATGGCTCCAGCTGACATCCAGAATTACGATCGTACTCACCTGGTGGAAATCTGGCCTGTTGGGCTTTAAGTTTCCTGGTGCATCACTCAGTCTTCGTCGGACCTCGTTCACGCTGCAGGACTTATCCCTATATCCCTTCCCGGTCCCGACTCACCTGATTCTGCTCCACGCCTTGGACTCATTGAGAAAAAAACTTAGAAGAGTATAATCCTGTTCTCCAGTCAGTATATCTGTGTCTAAATGAAACTAAATTAAACTCTGCTTCTGTCTGAGAGGTCCTACATACAAAACTCAATTCCAGTGAAGTTGGGAAAGTGTGTTAATTGGAAATAAAAATTGATTCAAGTAAATTGCAAATTCTTTTCAACCCATATTGAAATGAATGCACAGCAAAGACAACATATTTATTGTCTTCACTCATAAACTTTATTGTTTTGGGAGAAAATCATCAAC
>JBAMHV010000012.1:22230642-22250492 GCA_037177535.1 Pseudomugil gertrudae
CATGCATGTTAGGTTATAATAGCTATGGTTAAAATGGTTTAAAATAACATGTAAGTCGCTTTGGATAAAAGTGTCTGTATACTATACTGTATAGTATAGTATAGTATAGTTATCCCGAGTCTTCACACAAAAAGTTTGAGAACCATTGCTGTAACAAACAGTTCATCATTTAGTGCAGGTAACACCAGAATCCTTGTTTCAGGTGAATGAAAAGATTCATGAAGAATCTCTATGACCTTGTTCAGATAAAGGTTTTGTGCTTTTAAACACATCAACTGTCTTTCCTCTATCACTCATTGGTTAAACGGTGGACTTACCTGCCATTGCAGTTGACTACTGCTACTGCTAGAGACTTTGAAATGATCAGATAGTTTCTGGCATTTGCCTTCTTCTCAAGTGCTTTTTCTTAAGATACCTCTCTAGGGAGCACGTTTGAAACCATGAAACGTATCTACTCAGCAGGGGTGCTTCTTTCAACATCCCATTGGGCCTCACACAGCAGTCCCCCAACAACTGCATTTTTTTCTTTTCAAACTGCTTTATGGACATATATACACAATAACAGCCATGTAATGATGTATGTAACATTAAAATGTAAGTCATTTGACTTCAGAAGGGGTAGGGACTACAGGTTAACTACACTAGAACAGCTCGGAGTTACAGAGGCTTAATTTAATTCATTCATCTGGTTTATTGCTTAATCCAATTTCAGTTTGAAGGGCACTGGAGCCCATCCATTCAGCCATCAATCCATCCATTTTCCATACTGCTTTATCCATTTCAGGGGCACAGGTAGCTGGAGCCTGTCCCAGCAATCATTGTGCAAGAGGCAGGGTATCCTGGACAGGTCACCAGTTTATTGCAAAGCCAACACAGAGACAAACAACCACTTATTCTCTCTCCTAGGGACAATTTAGAGTGGCCAGAGTACCTAACATGCATGTCTTTGAATGGTGAGAGAAAGCCCAAGAGAGCACCTGCATACATGGGAAAACATGCAAACTCCAGATATAAAGATAATTGTTCAGACCTGCTCCCAGCCCAGGCTCGAACCAGCAACCTTCTTGCTGTCAGGCCACAGCGCTAATCATTGCTACCCTTGCTAAACCATTGCTAAATTCTGTGACTTAGACATAAGTACTGTCAGTCCCATTAGAGTTATTTTAGAAAAAAATAGTGATTTCATTCTTTGGCACTTTTACCAGTCCACTACTGCAGAACCAGGACTGAGACACACTGCTATAGGGGAGACTATTTTTAAATGTAACTTTAGACGGTAATCTAGAAATGTTGACCAACCAGATTACCTGCTATTTATATTTATTACTTTTATTTTATTATTTATTTACTTTTATTATATTAACCTAATATAGAGATTTCCTCTCATAGGTTAAGATACTTGGAGTTTCCATCCATCCATTTTTCATGCTGCTTCATTCAATTCAGGGTTGTGGGTAGTTTGCCAGTCCATCACAGTGCCTTCCTGTAGTATAAAACCCCAATTTTAACTTAACACGTTCCCTTGCTCTTGCGGGTGTTTACCTAAAGATGTAAGACAACTAAAAGTCAACTTATGTTGTTGACTAACTGTATATGGGAAGGGGCTGATGCAGTAAAGAATTATCAGCACAGAGGTGAATGCATGCATCTCATTAAAGAAATTAAAATATTTTTATTGAAAATGAAGAAAAGGGTGGAGCATAGAATCATTCCCTGTGGGACACCTTTTGTAACAGGAATGGGCTTAGAAATAAAATGTTGTGGTTTTTAGGATGCAAATAAGCAGGTTGGAAGATTTGCTGATGATGAGACCACATCTAGAACGAATATGCTGGATTAGCAAACCTTTATTAAAGAGTCAGATGTATGCCATCTGTCTGATGGTAAGATGTTGCCAACTTAAAGTGACAAAGTCAGGTTGTAAAATGGTTTATTTCTGATGCTTTATTCTAAATCTTTTGACGGTACATGACGGTACATTGACAAAAACACATATAGCTTACAGAATAAATTCTATATGTTGTCCCATGTGGGGTCCATGCTGATTCTAGACAAGCCTAACCCTAACCCTAACCCTAACCCTGGATCGTCTTCCTTCCTTCTGAATTCATTTTGTTTTCCTCACATTCAGTTTGAAAAAGTTTCCACCTCTCTATTGTAAGTGTGGTCATTGCCTCGGATCTGCAGTATCATCTGAGTACATTCGCAGCACACGGTATGACCGACCCTGCAATTTGAGCATGTCAGTAATTCCAAATGAGATGTCACATGGACTTCATCTAATGAAACTTTCAGTGAAATAAATAGCAAGGCACATTCAACACATTTCTAACATGATATCCCACCATCAGTAATGATGTGAAATACCACTGATTTACTTTCTGAAATAAGTCGCATTAAAGCAAGTATCAGTAATACCAATCCGAAAGTTTGTAAAAAAAACTGAATGTTTTTGGTAAATCACTTTCAAAGTAAGCTACACTATAAAGAAAAGAACTAATAGTTATATTTTTATAGAATAGTTTGTGACTTTTACTGAAATTGTCAAAATGCTCACACAATAATACATGCCACAGTAATAATGCCACATAATATACACACTGGTGTGTGACAGCCTGTTTGAACCTTTAAAATATGCATAAATGTAATATTCATAAATAGTTTTTATTATATAAAGCACTTTTTTTTGCTTTGCATAAAATGTTAACACCAACATGTTAAAACACTCTGTGAACCATCAGTCAGAACAAATGTGAATGAATGATGTTTTTTTTCTACCTCCTCTAATATTTGTTAGCCATACTTTTATTTCTCCAAACCCCACACTGGCTGTTTTACTGAATATTTACTGACACACAGCTGTATCAGGCATCCTTACTGACTAAATGTTGATTTAATATGAGCTGATCTGAGGGACACATCCCTTCAAGCTGAACTCATACAGCTATTTATTATAGCATTTGTTTATTTAATATTTTCCATGACTAAACAGGATGTCTAGGGGGGTTTAGGGGGACATCTTGTTGTTTAAACATCAACTTATAAACCTAAGCAGACAGATAAAAACCACCCTCCCATAATCCAGCATCAGTGCTACACAGCTCCACGATTCCTCCTTCTATACCTGAACAGTGATTAGTTCCTCCATGCAGCATCAAAAGACTCCAAGGGTGATATCTGTCTCACTCTTGCAGCACTTGTCTCCTCCTCTCCTCTTGTCCCTCATCAGAATTTTATTCTGACTTTTAGATGTTATGGAGGATGAAGTAGTCCTAAGTTTTAGAGGGACACGCCCACTTTTTTCAGGAATTAATCAGCAGGTCAGGCTTTATCCCTGAGATTCTTTGTGAATATGGCTTCATCTCACCATCACGAGTTATGTGAAGGAGGCTGGGAGGAACACAGATAGATAAATAACATGATAAAAAAGGAGACAATGTGACAGAGACTGGACATGAAAGCAGATCCTTATGAGAGACTCTCATGAGGCAGCTGTGACACCTGGTGCTCCAGCACCCAGACTCCCCTCAAGGTCCCCTTTAAAAAAGTGCAAAAGGGTTTACTCCATACCTGCACTGGTCAATTAACCCGAGGGAACAGATGTAGTCTGTGTATGGCGTGATCAATCAGACAGTCAGAGGAGCAGAAGGCTGGAAAAAAACTAATATCTTGTTCCAAGAAATGTAAAATTCGGGCTATTATAAAAAGGAGTGGAAGAGAAAAAATGGAGTAGAAGCACACCTGCCTAAAGCACCTAAAACAAAGGATCCTAAATTTTAGTATTAAAATTATATACCTGCAATAACAAACCTCCCAGCACTGCACTTATAGCACAGCATCAACATTTGCAGAGAAACTAATAGCTGAGGAAACCATCTTATATCAGAAATCTAGTTTATTTTATGCATCCTGTGCAGTTTGGCTGCTGTGGGCTTTATCATAATTATGTCTACAAGAATGTACTAAGACAAACAGTTTAAGTGGGGAACCAGATTTTGTCCTTATCTGCATGTGTGCTTCTGGGATTTAATTGGTTTATAAAAACAGATTCAATATTTCAAATTTTCATTAAATTTCTGATTTCATAGAGGAAGCTGTTTTATGTTTTCATTTTCTACTTATCAGTTTAAGTCTGTTTGCAGGTTATTTACACATGAAGACAAACATAAAACCCTTTGCATAAAAACTTTTTAAGGTATTTTTTCATAGTGTTGTATGTGATGAGTTCTCTGCTTAAAAGGAGGAACTGCATATCATGCTTGTTAAAAGTGTATTGCAAGAAAACTCAGCAATTATTAGGAAACGGGAAGTATATTATATTTAAAGTGCCTATTCTATGAAAAATGGACTTTTATGAGCTTTTAACCTTTCATTAGTGTTAATTGTACCTCTGTGTTGGCGGGGTGGATAGGCGAGAGGAGCTGGGAGCAAGTCATAATAAGCCGTTCCCAGTTCTGGGTAAGTAACCGCGAGCAAGAAAAAAGTGTTATTGCTAAACTATAGTATGGTGCATGTTGCTAAATGCATAATATTATCATAAATGTGCATATGATACACTGTGAAATGGCAAATATAGCATAATATAGGACCTTTAAGGAGCAAATAAATCAGATTAATTAAGACTCTTTGCACCAAAAGTCTGTCAATGCTACACATTCACTCTCTGCTTTCTGTTGCTGTCGTACTGTCCTTTCTTATTTACTAAATAATCTTACATTTCTTTATTTTTCCTTTTTTCTTTCATTTTTTTAATTAATTCAATACAGGACTGATAAGCACATTTAATGAATTCAGTGAACTCAGTGTGTGTGCTTGTATGTCTTGATCTTCTAAATCCGTCTTTCATACAACCATCCCCTGAGTTAGTCATTTCTATGTTTTTTTTAAGATTTGATTTGCTTTTTCAAAACTGTTTTACTGCTTTAAAGTAAAGATTTTTATAACACGTACCTAAAATATGATATGTAAATACTGAGCTAATAGGTAATAATGGTGCATGTTTGATGTTTTGCAAATGTGTACTTTTTAATCCTGGTAAATAAACTACATCTTGATGCTTTGTAAAGGTTTTGATCAGATGAATAACATTTATATGGCAATTGTTATTCTCAGTAAGATTTCCTGTGTTTCAATTGAACTGTCTCATTTCTACTTCTGCCACCCACTATGATTTGATAACAGGCCAGGCTATAAATAGTTATTAATTTGATCTTTGTCTCTCTTCTTATTTTACAACAAGAAATAGCCTGTCATGGTGTCACAGTCTTTGCACATCAGTTTGATAAGGAAAGATGAACAGAGTTAACACAGAATATCAAGTAACTTGGTCTATACTTTAATAAGGAATGGACATAGCTTTGGTTATGTTTTTTTTTTTTTTGGTGGATTTAATGAGTTAAAAAGGATTGTTACCTGTTGCATCAAAAGATTGCTACTTTTAAGATTTTGTAGTTGGACTGTCTGAATTTAAGCATGACCCTTGTTAGATAGTTTCAGTGTAACTTTTGGTTTTTAATTTTATTCTGTGCAATCCGGCTGTTTATGCATTATCTCTGTATGTTTAATAAGGCATTTTTTACCTTTCACTCTCCCTCGGATGGGGCAGTAAGCTTTGTCCCTGTTTTCTGCGCAACTCTGCGCAGTTCACGTCGCGCTCTAACTTCAGCCAATCGGCGGCATCAGTTCCGAATGACGTCACCGGGTCTGCCAAGTCCAGGAAGCTAGAAGTTTCTTATTTCTCCCAGTACGACTCTGTTATTAACGACACTTTTACCTAAAACTTATCGAAAAGCAACGCAGCAAAGGTCAAACAGACACAATTTTGTTGTACTTAGACCAACCCGCCATCTTTGTGGATAAACTTTCTGACGGGGGATAGGACGCAAAAGTTGTACGCATCCTTCACTGAAGATGTTAGCTTTAAGTCTTCCTGCTAGTTTCTGTAACGAAGTACCCGATGAATCGATACAAAAGGTGAGTATTAATGTAAAACACTAGATAGAGTACGTTTTGTAGACTTCTGAGGTACTCTGATGTAACATTTACACGCGCTTACACAACTTAGCAGGAAGACATGAAAACTGAGGTCAAATAGGTTGCTTTGCTGGAAGCATGCGGAACAATGATTGTACTATAGATCCTCTCATAGTGCAAATGTTTCACTTAACCTTCCTTAACAGCACTTTCCAGTTCAGTTTAGGTCATCAAAGACTGTGGCAGACCAAAGTGTTACATTTATTCAGTGTATCATCTTGTGGTTTGTTGCATGTGCATCCATTGAAGGCAGGGAGGAGTTAAAAGACCATTCAAAACTATAGTAATTAGTTATTGAATTAAAAAAAGTATGGTTCAAATGCCTGATTTTGGCTTATTGTCATATGATCCAGATAGAATGGTAGTTTTAATAGACTGTTATCAGCATAGCTGCTGTTTGAACATTTTACAATATATGTTAAATTATAAATTTTCCTATATTCCCGGTAGGGTTTTACTTAGTTACTTCTTTTACTTTAGTTATTTGCTTAGTTCTGGGGACCATCTACCATGAATATTAAAAACATTTCCTGGGGTACAATGCACACTGCTCTTTAACACAGTTGTCCAACAAGCACTATTGCATCTCAACATCTCAACCCCTAATCCCTCACAGACTTAGGTTCATGTATAACAACTTATCAAGATAGCCACTAATAACCAGAAGAAAAAAGGTAAGCCCCCCCCCCCCCAAAAAAAAAAAAAAAATAATAATAATATATAATATTTCCAGTTCAACATTCAAATACTTTAGGACATAAAAAATTAATCTGGTTCCTCAAAAGTCTGAACATCAGATAAAAATAATTTGTTCAGTCACTGTGAGTTAGCAGTGCCATGGAGAAAAGGCATCATTAATCTTTGAGAAACAACTCCATAAATCTGGGAAGAGTTATTAGACCATTTGACCAAGAATTTGAAGTTCAGCATTTTGCAATGACAAAAATAGACAAACGGAAACCATTTAAGACATGCCAGTGTTTCCAGGAGTGTATGTGCCAGTAAACTCAGCCCGATATCAGACACTACAAGCTCATTGATGTGTAGAGGATGTGAAGAATTGTTTACTATGTTCAACATCTTGTGGAGCAGTGTCTTCTGTACATTGAGCTCTAGTGGTTCCAGATCAGTTCCTGATACAGAACCAGTCTTCATGATCAATTTGTCCAGTTTCTATAAGTGTCAAGATCTGATCTTGCTGCTCCATCAGATGCCACAAGGCAGATTGCTTTTCACAACACACTTAACATCTTGGTTCAGATGAAGGATCTTTTTTTAAAGAAGTAGTATGCTCTGTCCTTTCTTTTGTCCTTTCTCTTTGTTGGATTTCCATTCTAGTCTTATACAGCTGAACTCCCATGTAGTTATATTCCTCCACCACTTCCACCTCCTATTCAAGGATGAAAAATTGCTTTCTTTACTTCTGCCTGAAATCCACAATTATCTATTTTGTTTGTGTTCAAGAGGAGCGCATTGCCTCCAAACGATTCCACAAATTGACTGAGCTCTGCTGCAGAGTCAGTGAAGTGTTTCTGCAGATAGAGTTATTTTAGATGTCTGAGTTTTACAGTATGAAGAAAAATGGTGAGAGTACAGTTTCTTGTGAAGTCCTGTGCTGTCGATCATCATCTCAGAGACACAACCTCTATTGCTGTCTTCAGTAATGCCTCTGCAGCCTTTGAGGACACCCTGGGCTTAGTGTATGTGCAGGTAAAAAATGCATATATATGTGTATATACACTTATTTATGTATATATATATATATAAGTATATATACCTGTATAACTGTAAGCATTTTTATAGGCCAATAAAAAAAGGTCCATCTCAGCATTTTGCTGACGGAACATTTATGCAACTCAGTTTCCCTACCAGCATGACAAAAATCTTCTTAAAATGAGCTGATTTAAAAACAAAGTCCTCTTATGTGTTAAAATGAATACAGTATGATCTGCTTCACCACAGTTTGCTGCAGCATGACCATTTCTCATATCTCAGCTTCGTTTTCAAAACGTTAACAAGGTTTGAGATTATATAAAAGTAACTTTTTTAAACTTGAACTTTATTATGTATCTTTGTAAACTAGAGAATGCCGAGGTCTGACTTTGCTAAAGACAACTGTTGCGGTAAAATGATTCTTACAATATAATGCTTAAACAAACTTAACTTAAAAAAATACTTGGCAGAATAATTGGTGCATTTTCTATTCAAAGTCACAGACATTGCCCACCATGGTAGAATATTAATATAATCTATGGACCATTCCTGCAGATTTATTTTAATTGAATACTGAATGGAGCTTATTTATCCCTTTGATTTTCTGTATTTTCTCTATTGTTGCTTTTTGCCCCTTGCTGGGATTTGTTTTCTAGTATTTTGGATTTTCCAGCTGTCATACTCTTTATGAAAAAACTATCCATGGGGTTGTATTTTATAGTCTCCTCAGATATAATCCACACTTGTGTTTTTGAAACTTTATCTTGTTATGAATATAATATCAGTGACTGGGACGCCAGATACGCATTTGGGAGATATTGTTCTCAGAGCTTTTTATGAAGTCTGTATAAGCTTTACAAGCTGGGATTTGCGAAACGTTATCCTGCTCCTTCATCAGATTTGTTTTGTGAAGTGTGACACTGTCAGCTGGTATGTGAATAATGCAACATTTGAGCACTGCAGCAATTCAGAGTACATTTTAAATGATAGTTTGGCCCCTAAAAATGTAAGATTTCTAGAATAAGATTTTTGACTTGCTTTGTATACACTCACTGACTATTTTATAAGGTGTTAATGTCTCCTTTGCTTTTACAAATGCTTTAGTTTGCATAGATTTAAAATGATGTTGGAACCATCCCTCAGAGATTTTGCCCTGTGTTGGGAGGAGACCCTCACACAGTTGCTGCAGATTTTTTGCCGGCACATCTGTGACAGGGGGGCATCGGCACACAGTGAACTCATTGTCATGTTCAAGCTAAAAAGAAAGATTTTTAACTAAAATTGCCATTTCGTCTTAATTCATTATGCAAATGATTATTAACTTGGCTGATTTTGATGAGAATAAATGTACTGTTTGATTTATGTAGGTGGACAAGTACCTCCACCAGCTCAAGCTGTCCGATGAGACGTTGATGGATTTATCTGTAAGATTTCGCAGAGAGATGGACAAAGGCTTGTGCAGAGACACCAACCCCACAGCTGCTGTTAAGATGCTGCCCACATTTGTGCGCTCCACTCCTGATGGAACTGGTAAAAACCTCCTTTTTCTTTAAAGAAATCTTTTTAAAAACTTTGCAACAGGCTTCTTTGAACACACACTCCTTCCTCCTTAGACCAAAAATATTTGTATGAGCTTTGATATTGTTTTAAAGTTAAATCCAGTCAAAATGTCTGATTTTCTTCACAGAAATGCAACATATGTTTTAGCTTAATTTTCTCACAAAGCAGATGCTTTTCTTTGCTTCAGATAATGACTGTTTATTTATTGTTTGTAGGTTGCAATGCATTAACATGTTTCTGATCACACAGCTTTTTATAAATGCTTAAAGCCACTGTGAAGCCAGAAGGCTGGATCTTCTATTGAGAACAATAAATCATTATTTTAAAAGCTTCTTGATAAGTCAGCCACAGGTCATGCATTAAAAATAACTGCAATTACTGCTTTGTAACCGTTTAGTCTTTTAAAGTCTTTCACAAGTTTCTTTTCTTTTTTATTTCCATAAATGGATTTTTCATTTTTTATCTCGTCAGTATGTTTCTGCTCTGAAATGCTTTAAGTTGCCTCTGGGGTTTTAGCTCATGAAGGGCGCCTACGGATAGATCGGCTTTGAGAAAGTATTTTTTTCCTTCTGTCAATCATGCACATAATGTTGAATGGGGATAATTAAATATTCATTTTCTATGTATTTTTACATTTTAAGATGAACACCATGAATTGTTATAAAAATAACCTTTATAAAACATAACATTATTAATTTCCCCCATGGGGATGACTAAAGTATTTATGTGTATGTAGCACCTGTCACAGTACAGATGTGATCGGGAATGTTACAGCAGAGTCGGGAGTCTTGAGACAGTTCATGATTTGCACAGAATATGGTAAACAAAAGTTACAAGTATAGATGATTATAAAATTCTCATCACTGTCTGTGGTGACTCGTTTTTTTAGGCTTGTAAACAGTAAATTTGAGCAGGCACAATCTGCCCACAGGCAGCCCTGTGAGTTTCAGTACATTAGCATGCTGCCAGTTGCATGTTAATACTTCACTGTTACATTTTTATTGCTGAAATATCTTTTAGAATAATATTAGATGAGCAAACAGAATGCAGAAGCTAATTTGTCTTCCTGTTATCTGTATAGAATTGTTTGTAATTATCCAGTTGAAACACACCTTGACTGGCGGCTTAAAAATAAACAAATTGTTTTATTTTTTATTAGAGGTATTTTCCACCTCTCATATTAGATGTAGTTGTGTGGGGAGTAGCCCAGTGAAGCCCAGACTTCATCTACCTGACCACTACTTCCAGTTTTCTCAGGGGGACCATGTGTGATTTCCATGACAGCTGAAAATCCTAGTCCATCTGGCATGGCTTGGGTTTTCTGGGGAGTGGGATTCACTTGTCAAACTACCCCAGGGAGATATCCTAATAAGATGTCTGTGTCACTTCATCTGGGTAACCTGAATGTGAAGGAGCAGCATCTCTACTCCGAGCCCTTCTCTGATGACTGAGCATCTCTGAAGCTGGATTTATATGACATAGAATAGGGCCGGGCATAGGTTTCCACGTTAACTTCTCTGTAGAGGTGCAAGGGGTCAGGTAACCAGCTTCACATAGATGCTGCTTGACTTTAATCCCTTATGGTCGGATCTTGAGACATTTCGCATCACTTTATGGCAGAAACTTTACTCAAAACCTTGTTGTTCACCGTATGATACTGGTCTCATGTACCCTGGTGAATACCAGAAAACAGAGGATTACAATATTATACTTTTGACCTATTTCATGGTAATAAATGGAAAAATAAATGTTTTTTTTTCAGATTTAGTTAAAGGGTCAAACAAAGTCAGATTCCTTTCAGATTTAAAAAAATGTGATTTTTCTACGCTATTTTTTTTTATTCAGGTGTTAAGGATTTAAATCCAGTTTAAGGGAAAGCTTAACTCCCTCGTGACCACTGGTGAGTGTAGGAATGTATATTCACCGTAAAATAGAGAGCAAGATAATGTAGAGCTAGATGACAAGCTAATGTAGAGTCTGCATAACTGCTGACAGTGCACAGCTATGCCTGTCAGACCCCCGCGCCATTCTCCCCTCACTCAGGAATGAGTGAAATATATGATCATAAATATATGATGTCCTCCACTTGCCACAGAATACCCGTCCATAAAGTTATAAACAAACTTTGACACAAATGGCAGAGTCCAAACCCCACCAGAAATTAACCAGAACGTTGTAAAGAGCTTATACTAGTGGGTTCGTTTTTTTGTACTTCCAGAACATTCCCACAGGATTTCCTGAGGGACACAGCTGTGTCCATAAGGCACATGTAGAATGGTTGGGTCCTATGTTTGCTCAAAGACCATGTTCACTAGCTGTGAAACATGAATTTATAAAAAATCATTTCACACTGGTTGCTAAAACAATGACATGATGCTGTTTTAGCCTGATGTAAAGTTTATAGGTAGCCTCTTTTCACACTATTGTCAATAATGTCATATCTTTGGGGAATTATATAATGATGATGTACATTTATAATCAAAGCCATGGCATTAAAGGGACACTACTAAACATTTTCACACTAAAATATCTCTAATCAAAGTTATTTCCTTCCTACTTACTGTCTCTACTCTGAGCTCTCGCAGCCAGTGAAAGTCAGTCTAATGTTTTTTAGCTGTCAGACACAGCGAATGTACACAATAAATGTCAGTGTTCCAGCAACATGACACAAAACTACAGTGTTTTAATGTCAGAAACGTATGAAGTGTTTCTTAAACTAATAGCTGCAGCAAAAACACTTTGGTAACCATCGTTTTTATTATTTCCAAGAAAGAACGTCTGGTTGATTGTTATGGTTGTTGTTGTAAGCAGATGTTCTTTATTTATTTATTTATTCAAGTTTAACAGCATTTTTAATGTCACATTGTTTGTGTGTAGAACAAGGAGAATTTCTGGCACTTGACCTCGGTGGATCCAACTTCAGAGTTCTCCTGGTAAAAGTTAAAGCTGATGGCGAGCAAAAGGTGGAGATGGACGATCAGATTTATGACATTCCTGATCACATCATGACAGGCAGCGGGTCTGAGGTAAGTTTTACACTCATTTGGTATTTTAGGGTGTTGGACGCCGCCACTGCTCGGGTGCTGATAACTGACGAGGCTTCTTATGGGGTTAATTATTGTTTGCAAAGCTGATTTTGTTTAAATGAGACCTCAAGTTTGCTTTATTTAGTTTTTATATAGTTATGTTATTCTGCCATCAAAAGATATAAATAAATAAAACAAAGCCCTATAAAGTGTTAAAGGTTTTGATCTCCTTTTATAGTGTTGTGTAATCAATCTATGGATAACAATTGTGATTATAATCATATTAACCTGTTGTTACCAGATGTCCCATGGATGAGGTGTGACAAATAAATATGTATTTTGCTCACTCTCCCTTCTAAGTACTTCCACATGATTTATGCCACTGGAAAGCTACAATTCTTGAGATTTGAAGGATGTATACCATTACAAGCACCAATTATAACTGTAGATTTAGTAAAGACTTATTTCTGACCAGTCAGTAATGCTATTTGTCTTTGCAGCCTGGAAACTGTATCAAAAACCCTGTTTTGAACATTTCTTCTGTAATAAACACGGTCTCTGTGCATCACACAGGGAAAAACCTGACAGAAGCCAGTGGTATTTTTGTTTACACCAACCTTATGAAACCCTACCTGTTGCTTTGCAGTGGGACCCTTTTGATTACCCAAACCACCCACAGTGGACTTAATGGCTTTAACAAATATAAAGAAAATGTGATCTGTTCTGTAAAACACACATCCAAGAGGGCAGGAATACTGTACCTGGGAATTAATTAAGAGAGAGCCAAGGCTTCCCTGCAAACCTAAACTACCCTATAGCATCCATCTCAGTGTTATTCTTCTGTTTTTAGGTGTTTCTTGGTGTATTTGGTGAATGTTAATTGCAGAAAAAGGTAAAAGTCCTAATTCCTGTTACTTGGGAGTTAAGAGAAGATTTCTTTGGACAAACATTTGAACAAATGATACAAACAAAGCCTCAGTGTTACAGTGCAGAGGTTATAAAAATTAACATGTTAACATTGGCAAGCTACGTGAAGCAATGTAATGTGGCCGTTTCTTTGTGCTCTTGGTGTAGTATGGTCATTCACTTTCTCTCAAACTGTGGCAAAGAATGACCTTTTATGCTTGTTCAGTATGTTTATTATATCCTGTTCTTTTGTATTTAATATGAGATGTCTGACATTATGGAACCATACATGTAAATGTTGTTTAGGAGGACTTTCAGATTCAGTGAAAAAATATTTACTACATAAACACAAAGCCTTTTTTGTGTCTTTGAAAGTTGCCTCATTTTTGCTGATTTATTTCAGCTCATGCTTAATGGAAAGAGAATAAATCATCTTTCTCTGTCTTATAGTTTTTTGACCACATAGCAGAGTGTCTGGCTAATTTTCTGGAGAAGATGGGAATAAAGGATAAAAAGCTTCCCCTGGGCTTCACCTTTTCATTTCCCTGTCAGCAAAATAAATTGGATGAGGTGAGTAGGAGTTCTTCTCAGTTTAATGTTTGGACCATACTTTTAACTTTGGAGCCTCCTGATCTGTAATCTATTTACTCAAGAAGTCACAAGCTTAGGGATTGGAAAAGAATCAAGAAAGATCTAATTTTTTTTCATGCCCTTGACTGCAATCAGCTCTGTTGACATCATAGAGTCGCTTCATGAATGAAAAAGGTCTGGATACGAGACTCCCTGCCTGGGCCAGATCTCTCTAGTTGTATGCTCCACTGCAGGGTCCTCTGCTGGACACAACCCATCACAGTGCCATAGCTGCTGTAGCTGCACTTAATCATCTGCTGTCAGTAACTTTTAGTTGCTACTCAGAGAGAGCTTCATTGCATAGCTGTGAAGCACATGTTCCATTTTTAACATCTCTACACCACTTCCTCAACTTTTATAACAAAATAACTGTGATCTGCACCGCGAATAAAATATGCAGTTTAATGTTTGAAGGTTTATAAATATCTGCTATGACACACTAAACTAAATTATGTCTCCTGAAACCTTTCTCATTTTAGTCCCACATCAGTTGGTAGAGGCTCCATGACAGTTTTCTTCATGCCGTATCTGCACACACCCTCCACCATGGCTTGTTTTAGAGTTTTTGTTCTGCCATCAGTGTGGTTCACAGCAAGATGAAAGCCCTTGTTACTTACTCCATGAGAAGCAAGACATTTTTTCTTGTTCTCAGGGCCCAAAGATGAAGATGATGTAATTTTGTAATGTTTTTAAAACATTAGGCTGGCAGAGGTTTTCTTGTGGGGCTCTGAGAAGTAGTGTGATTGGTTGGATATTTGAGGGGTGGATAACTTTGAAAAGCTGAAGGTTCAGCTGGGTGGAAACTGACTCCTAATTTGGATGTTTGGAGTCGCCATTGAGACCACCGAGAGACTTAAGGCAGACAAACATTCCAGCCTGACCCCAACAAGTATTGTAATCTTAATCTGGCTCCTGGACTGGCCTTGGACTATTATGTAGACTGATGCTCTGCCCCATCCTCCACATGAACACAGTCACATTCACAACCCTGCCACTGACGAATAATCTTGTTAATTACGAAATATGCGGTCAAATTGAACATAACTCACAGTGACCCCTGCCCCATTGCAGACCCAGCTTTTTGCAGAGTATGATCAGACAAGACCAAAAAGAACCTTTTTTTTGTTCTTGTTCGGTTAGTATGATTCAAAGTTGCAGGAAGAGTGATCCAATCCCAGCAATTAGTGGTAAAGAGGCAGTGCACACCCTGGTCAGGTTGCCAGTCTATGGCAGGGTCAACAAGGAGATACAAACAACCATTCACACTTACTCACTCCTTGAGAGAATTCACAGTGACTAATTAACCTTCTCTGGACTGTGGTAGAAGGCCGGACTATGCAAAAATAACTGATGCATTCACAAAGTGAAGATGCAAACTCCCCACAGAAAGGCAACAGTTTGAACCTCTCCTAGCCGAGGCTCGAATAGGTGACCTTCGTGCTTGGATACATTTGTGTCAAAGTGGTTTGGCATAATGCTTGTTCATTGCTCTACATCTGTCCTGTTACTTCCATGTTTTCTTCCCACCATGTTTGAGAGAAGAAGTCCCCAAACTCACAGGTTACTTTTTTTTTTTTTGCACCAGCGCTCTGAAGTGAAACATTTGGTTTCACCAGTAACATGATCTAAAGTGTTGCTGCAATCAGCTTTAACTTAACGCTTTATTATCACTTCCTTTAAAGTGAAACAGCAGTTCCATATTTCTGTGAACCTAATTATTCTCTCAGCAGGTGTAACCGCAGACAGTCTAATATGACCTTTGAACATTTCAGATGGCAGCTCATCTTTTTACAAAGTTTTTAAATATTTGAACTTTTTTGTCAGTGCAGCCTCATTAATTCAACCCTGCTGTTGAAAATGCTGTGAAATCTTCTATAATTGATCCGTGCATATGTTTCTGCATGGTTGTAGGTTTCAAGTAGTACTTTTTACTTCAGATGTTGAGCTACACTCAGAGTTTTAAATGAGATGGAGGCTGTTTATTTCTTTGCAGTAGCTTTAAACTCTGAGTTTCAACTCTGAAAGGAAATTAGGTTAAATCAAATAAATGAATAAAACTGCTGATGATATTTAATCATATCAGGTGTTTCAGACTTTCATGTCACAGTAAGCTCTGAGTGCGCGCATGGCTTTTTCTAGAAGTTCATCAATAGTTTCATGGCAAAACAAAAGGAAAGTGATGGAAAGCTGTTGAAAGAGCTGGCAGTGGTAAATGACTGAATTTGTCCTATGTTTGGTGCTTTAAGGCCACATTTGTTTCTCCTAACTGCAACATTTGCCAAAAAATTCTCTGACATCATGTTGGTCAGTCAGATTGTGTCAAAAATTCTTTAGGTCTGGCACGTCTGTGTCATAGCAGTCTGTTTTATGTAGCAGTCTGTGTCATCAATCAAATGTTTTGACTATTTATTTTTGTATAATTGGAGAATTATTGTGTATTTACATGTAAATAAAAAAATCACTGTAACAACATTTAGTATCAGCACAGTCTCGTCTTGCCTATCTCGCCCAGTGGCAGAAGAAAAGTGTGAAGAGCACATTTGTATAGCACCTCTGCTATACAAATGGCAAGCAGACAGAAAAGTGTATCCTTTCCTTACATAAACAGATTATCTGGCCAGTCAGAGGAGAGCCCCCATCTTTTCTCTGTCTTCATCACAGTATCATTATTTCCAGAGAAGGAGATAAAAGCAGGAAATGTAGATATTTACGGAAGCTGAAGCTCTACACCTGGACCAAAGTAATGCTACGATCACCACCGTGGCAAAGAGAAGTTATTCATACGCAACAAACTTTTGCTTGCATGCGTGATAGAAGTGGTCATGCAGTGGAGCCATGCATACACACACGCATATCTCTAGTTTGTGTTGACCGTTGTGAGTTTTCAATGGCCCATTGAACTTTACCATTACAGCTCAATGTATAACCGTAGCCTTTAGCTAAAGTCAAATCAAATTCAGTTCTCGCTTTGACTATAAAACCAAGTCTTAACCCTAAAAAAGGAATTTATTTCTACTCATGAGAACATAAAAGCTGTCTCTAAAAGGGGAGTTTCCATAGGATGGTGTGCATCTCTATCATTTACACATGGATAATCCATTTCCACTGATTGTTTTATGAAGTATAAGTTATTATAAAGATAAATAAAGAAAATGAAGACATTTTAAAATCACACTGGTGTGTTTTTGTCTCACTGTCTCTGCAAAATGCTGTCAAAAAGGTCACAATCTGTAATACATGCTGCTTTTTTTGGCATTTGTCCTTGACTCAGTTAAATATGCAAATGAGCTAATTTCAACATCTGGCACATCCTGGAGGTTTTTGGAGTGTAAAAGTGAAAACTGTAGCCCTAAGTGATGTAGGCAGTGGCTAATTCATTCATGATGTTAGATGCTGTGAGGTTAACTGGATTATCAGGATGAGTCACTGTTTTTATCCAGTGATTGAATGTTTTTTATTTAATGATATTTTAATTCATGCCGACACATTCCTGAGTGACCAGAAACATAAAAAGTTTGGGTTTTTACTATGAAGTAGTCCAATTGTAGCTGCTCTTTTTTCTGCTTTTTTTTATCAGCTATACAAGCTAACTTACTGTGTGCTGCTTGTAAATTGGTATGCTGTGTCAGATTTGTGAGGTAGTTATTGGTCCTGTGCTGACGTGTGACCAGTCCAAGACCACTTGCCATGTTGTACGGGCTGCTTTTTATTCATGTAAATATAAAGCCACAATATTCAGTTTGATGATGAAATACATTTATCAGCGTAAGTTCACCATGAGTAGTTTTTAAATAAGTCATTCTATTTTATGTTTATACAGCCCGGCTTGTTCTTGCTTGGTTATTACGATGTGAAGCTGAATCGCAACGAGCCCACAGTTCTGACTCTGACCTACTTTCTTGTTTGCAGGGAGTTTTGGTGTCTTGGACTAAAGGCTTCAAGTTGAGTGGAGTAGAAGGAAAGGATGTGGTCAGCCTACTGAAAAAATCTATAAAGAAACGAGGGGTAAATACGAATAGTTTCATGGTCATGCTACTTTAACCCTTGTAGGTAACACTACATTACTATTCTTTCACATCATCGAAGGTCTAAAAAGTCCCCTCTTGAAAAACTGCATAAAAATATCAAACAATATTTTTGTTCTACTTTGTTTTGCTGAGATCTTTCAGTCATCTTCAATACAGATTTAAAATAACAAATATGCTATTACTGTTATTTTTTAACCTCTTAAATATCCCCTTTCAACTACAAAGTCACTATTTTTAGTAAACAAAAATCACAGAAACAGTTTTTTCCCATGTAAATGATTTTGGGTGTTTGGGGCTTTAGTGCAAAGCTCAGTGTTGGCTATAATAAAAAATGATTAAGTTAATTTTGTAGCAAATGCAATTATCTATTATAGAGTCCAATTTATGATTTACTATTAAACTGTTTACTAAACAGTTATATGCAATATCATTGCAGGACTTTGACACTGACATTATGGCAGTGATCAGTGACACAGTGGGAACCATGATGACCTGTGGCTTTGATGACCATCTCTGTGAAATTGGTCTAATTGTGGGTAAGTCTAGTTCAACTGTGACTGAGTCAAGTAACATCATAAAGCTCAGTGAATATTAGATTTTTTATGGACTTTACTTCCCTTTAATCACCTAAAGTTCACTGACCACAGCTTCATCACAACTGCAATAAAAAAAACCTTCAGACTGTATTTGAGGCATTTGTTAAATTACTCAAATTACGTACTTAAATTACTTCAATTACTCAATTACAAATCTATTCAGTTACAGTAATTGAACAAGGTAAGAATTAAATGACCATAGAGACATTTTTCTACTTATGCCTCTAATTATAGTGGTTCAATGTTAAAATGCTTATTTGGTATTAATGAACAATCAGACAATCTATCAGTGATATAAAAGCCCTTAAAGATGATGATCCAATCACAATCGTCAACTTCGTGACTTATGCTCTCCTCTAATGCTTTACAAATAAATGTGGAGTGTGCTTCATAGTCTGATTAATTTGATTTATTAGACTCTGCAGCTATAGGGTATGTATTGTCCAGAGAGTATGAGTATTCAGGGGGAAAAATGTAATTAAAATTTTTTCAAACAAATATTGCAATTAGTTTTGGGATTTACTCGTTTAAATTTCAGCCTCATTTTAGTGTTAATGGAAAATTTATTATTGAGAGGAGATGGAGCTTTTCCACAGACACTGCCAGATCACACACAAAAGGTGTCTGTTGAATGCAGAGACTGCTGGAGTCAACGATTTCTGTCTCGTCACTCGTCACAAAATCACTGCAAGCTTACAAGCAGTGCAGCAAATAAACATAAAGCAATAAGACGCATATCATGTCTAAATCATACTTTTTTTCACTTCAAGAACCTCTGCTAATGTGTTATTTAATGATCCTGATAGTTTACATAAAGATATGTTTTATGTTAAAGTATTTACTCTTCCTGATGGATAAACTGTCTGAGGTTTACTTCTTTCTGGCTATCCGTTCAATCTCCTGATTCTAATGAGTAGTAGGGTTTATACCCCCCTACACACACACACACACACACACACACACACTGTATATATATATATATATATATGATTAGTACCATAAAAAAATTGCTAAATGTTTTATATGTGTCTCTCTGAAAATCTGATAAAAGGTGTTCCAGTCTTTGCTCAGAAGAACAGCATACTTTTATTAAAATGTTAACTAGATAGTAGAAAACCATCCATCCATCCATTTTCTACCGCTTTTTCCCTGAACGGGGTCGCGGGGGGGCTGGAGCCAATCTCGGCTGTCAACGGGCGAGAGGCGGGGTACACCCTGGACAGGTCGCCAGTCCATCACAGGGCCAACACACACACAAACAACCATGCACACACACACACACACTCCTATGGGCAATTTAGAGTCTCCAATCAGTCTATCCCCAAGGTGCATGTCTTTAGACTGTGGGAGGAAGCCGG
>JBAMHV010000012.1:22250592-22264710 GCA_037177535.1 Pseudomugil gertrudae
AACCCACGCTAACACGGAGAGAACCCACGCTAACACGGAGAGAACCCACGCTAACACGGGGAGAACATGCAAACTCCTCACAGAAAGATTCCCAGTTTGACCCCTCGCCCCAATCAAGGCTTGAACCGACAACCTTTTTGCTGTGTTAGCACCACAGTGCTAACCAACTGCGCCACCGTGCAGCCTGAGAGTAGAAAACCTAGAAAGAAATTCATAAAATGACAGGCAGCTTGGCTAAAATGAGAGACTCATGGAAAACAGGAGACTATGCATGGAATGAACTTTGAGATGGTAAAAAAAAATGTCAATAATTAGCAACTGAGTGATCAAAGATTGTCTGAATTTATCTGTGAGTACTGTGACAATTAGAAGACATCTGTGGGAAACTACTCTATTGTCAGGAAGCCTTCTCAAACTCTCACTGTGATAGAGAATAAGACCTGCTGAAGGGGATGCAATTTTCCAAATAACACGTCCACTGGTTACAGGAGAAATGGAGAAACATTTTGAAACACTGAATTCAAGCCACAGTTTACTTTGAAGACACAGAAACATGGTGGTGCTCCTGATTTTTTTACTTTCTCAGGCCTGTAAACAGTTCATCCTTGGATCATGGACCAGTTTGCATACATCAAAATGCTTTAAGAGTCATCTTTTGCAAAAGAGGAAAGGCTAAGAAAAAATGAAAGTTATGGAGTGGCCAGTCTAATCCATAAGGAAACCTGGCTGGTTGGAATACCAGCTCACGAGGTGCCAGATGTTTGTTGATCTAGTGCAACACAGATGCGATGCAGTTCACCGAGACAGGGGTTAGACAGCTAACTGGGTTTAGCTAAGGCTAACTGTTAGATTATTTATTAACAGGAATGCTAACTTATGGCCATTTTTCAGTTTACACAGCTAATATTTGCATTTGTGAAGACAAATGCAGACGCCACTATTTTAACACTCTAATCAATCTATTTTCTTTTTTTCCCTGTAAATATTTAGAAACATGATGAATTTGACACACTTTTCTTATCAATATAAGACTGATAGTTTGTTATAAAGTGAAAATGATTTTATGGCTTCATGTCAAGACATTGATTTGATATCAGTGTAATATAGTTGCGACGCTATAGCAAAGGCATAAATCCATCACTTTAACTGCGTTTTAATGTAACTTTAATTAGTTTTCTTATTAGTTTTCTTTTTATCTTAGTTCTTTTAATTATATTCCACATTTACGTGTGACAACACTGAGGTATCTCAATTCTTGAATGAAGCTGCCAGTTAGTGGTGAGTGAGCATGTTGCTGGGAAGCGAAAGAGACTGTTTGGCTGCACTTTGAGGAATAAAACATGTTAATGCAGCACAAGATTATACTGATATAAACTGTTGTACATTGTCAATAAAACCATTATTTGAAACAACAAATTGGATAACACATTGTCCTGATTTACCTCTGCAATCTTTCACCTAGACAGGAAAGGGATTAGCATTGATCCATAACCCTGGTTCATAAGGCCCGCATCCAGTAGATCATTACCTGCTGCAATGCACCTGATTCAAATCAGAGGAGAGATCAGAGAGGATTTAAGAACAGCCCATTTCAGGTGCTAATTTGCACTCAAAAAATTTGCTTGTGGACGGAAAGTGCTTTACCATTGGTCCCCCCCCCCCACACACACACACTTAATTATTTATTGTTTATGATTTATTTTTATATACCTTCTAATAAACTGAAGGTTCCAAGGAATGGGGAGAATGCTTTGAGAGGAAAGGCAGGTTTCATCCCGGACAGGTCACTCATCCATCACGCATACAGAGTCATGAACAATAGGGCCAAATGAGGAATACATTTTAATAGAAATTTATATTTAAAACTTTGCAGTAAGCTAATCACAAAGCGCTTAGTTAGGTCTAATTTTCTACAGCACCTGATCCAGGCACCCGCAGCGTCCACATTTTACTAAATCCGTGTTTTATTCTCCTTCCTGTCATCTTTCTCATGCAGTGCTCATTTAAACATCTTCTGACAGCTACACCCGGCTATGAAATCACTAAATATTTTCCCTTAGCATGATGGAAACACTGTCAACCAAACACAGAGGACAGAAAACAGTCCAAATGCTGAAATGTCCTGATGAGGTGGAAAAAGATTCTTAAATAGCCGGTCTCAGATAACATGTTAAACAAAAAGCATTAGATCAGAATTACGCCATAATATATCTCAGAAATGACGACAATGACGATAGATTCCGACCGCTCAGCTGCGTCTCTGTGATGCACATGAAGTTCTCAGCGTTTCAGGTGACTTAAACAACATATTTTCTGCCATGTAGGCCCAGACACATACACAAATTACTCATTGTGCAAGACAAAGCATGCAAACATCACATAACATCAAAATCTGTAGTTTTACTACAAGGACAATATATGAACTTGTTCTAAAGTAGATGTAAAACCTTTGTTATTGTGGTCATTTGTTATCAGTTTGATATCTCATGGTAATCTTCCTCTTGTAAAAACAATATAGTTCTGCATGAACCCTGAACCCAAGCTGCAGTTCAAAAGATCAGGTAGCCATATTTGTCAGAAAAAATTAGATTTAACCCTGATAAATAAAAAAAAAACACTCATATTAACACTTAATGTCATCTGGGAATCACCTTAAAATGTTTCTGCACTGTGGAACAAAGCCGGAGCACTCAAAGAGAACCCATGCATGAACCATACGAACACACCCACACACACACACACACACAGAAAACCTTCTGACGATGTTTAAAGTAAGAACCTTTTATGCTGTTAAGCGTGTGCAGTTGGTTTTAATGTGTCTGACATTGAGGAATAGCATGTTTTTCATTCTCTCTCTCTCCTTAAGGAACGGGGACCAATGCCTGCTACATGGAGCAGATGAGAAACATCGACGTACTAGAAGGTGATGAAGGGCGGATGTGTGTTAACACAGAATGGGGAGCTTTCGGAGATGATGGCGCCCTTGAAGATATACGGACCCAGATTGACCAGGAGCTGGATGCTGGCTCTTTGAACCCAGGCAAACAGCTGTGAGTGTCCATGTGGTTACATTTCTGTTTTAATTCAGATTTACTTTGAGACCTTACTGAATATATGTGTGCTTATGTTAATTTCTCTCCTTTTTTTGGTGGAAGTGGTTGAAGGCTTCCTGTTTGCTCAGCAGCTTTGTTTTAATTCACTGTGCCTGTGGATGTGCAATTGTGCAGAAGTTGTGAAAGGTCCTACCTGCTTCTTCTTTCTCGTGTTACTATCCGTGAGGACTTTCTTGGTCTGTGTCAGCTCCATCTTGCTGTTGTTTACTAGCTACTTGAGCCTCTTGAACTATAAGGGCTGCTCAGGCTCTCGATGCAGATTTTACTCGTACGTGGGTTTTTGTTTGCTGTAGTTGGGAAAGTAGATTATGGTGTTCAGGACAGGCTCATGTGCTCTAATGATTAAAGCCCCCCTGCTGTCTTTTACACTAACCTTGGTATTCTAATGATGCAACTCAGCGAGGGTCTTGATGTTCAAAGATATTTCCTCCACATCACCTTCTGTCTCTTCCACGCTTATTAGTTTATAAGAGGGATGTGTAAGGGGGTGTCATCTCTCTGATTATTCACAGATTCTCCCTCTTTAATCCTGGAAAGAGCTTCCTGCACTCTAAACTGCATAATAAAATCAAATATAAACTCACATAGAATGAGGTGAAGATAAGTGAGTGCATAATCTGTAAGTGATGTTGATAATGTACTACTTGAGGCAAAGAGATATAAGAAATGATCTTAGTTTAAAACACTATCAGTGAAACCATTTCCACTGAATGGTGAGAGCATGACCGAGCTGCTGTGCAATATTGACTACATGCCAGCTCATATTTGATCACATTACCTGGTAAACGTGTTTCAAAAACTAATTTAGTTAATCTGCTTATGCAGTGTAAGTGCTCTGCTGTTACAGTTCTTAACTTTCTTTGTATTAAAGATATTTTAATATTCTCCCATCAGCAGGCGCATTAGAGTGCCTGTCTGCAGGAGGAACAAATATAAACACTCATGTATCCCGTACTCATCATCATACTGCTGAACCAGTAGCCTTGTACTGTTCTCTCTGGCTGTTACAACTTTTATAGTTCCAGTGTTTTAGGGTAGGCTAATGTTTTTATGGATTTTACACTTTAATGAGTATATCTTTGTGTGGTTTGAACAAAGTTGGATGTTGCTTGTATGGGGTTGTTGAATCCAGTACTGCAGTACAATTTTCTGCGTAAGCAGACAATAAAGTCTCATCTCATCTTATTTTCTTCAACGTTACAACATAAATGGGATACAAAATATAAGTGAAAACTATTTTCATCTCCAAGAAAATCTGTATTTTCTATGAGCATCTTTTTTCATCTATTCAACACAGGCCTTTTAGAAAAGCTTTCTTTAATGTCCCTTTAGTCGTCTTCAGTTTGTTCTTCCTGTTTCTTCAAGCGTTTTCAAAGCTTTTCTTTGAAAGTTGACCGCCTTTTGTTTTTGTATCTGTCAGGTTGATTGCAAACTACTTAAATAATACGCAACCTAGTTTTTGTCATACGTCAGCTTTTTTCTTTTCATTTGACTAGTTAAAAAAAAATCTTCTTTTACATATTTACTTCTCTGCAGCTATTTAAACCACTGTCATATGTACAGTGGTATCTTTATCTATTTAGTCATTCTTTAACAAGTAGATGATCCAATCACAAATCTCTCTCTTTAAGGGAGGTCTGGCCAAGAAAAATAGCAGCACAACCCAAAAACGAGACATTTAGAGGCGAAGATCATTCTAGAAATGAAAAGACTCAATGCAATACGTATAGTTAAACCATTATGGAGCTAAATGCCGTAAAGGATCAGTGATTGTCTTTCAGTATGCATTAAGAATGGTTAGGATGTTTTTGAAGTTAGAAAGTGTTTTGTATATTGTAGACTTTATTTTGTGCACAGAAACCAGTTATAACAATCCAGCTAAGCTTTTCTACTGTAGTGAAAATATGTCTAAGACTAGATGATGAAAACAGAATCTCTCTCAAAGCATTTTGTATTTCTATTCATGTTTTTGAAGCAGCACTGTGTTACTTTCTGACCTTCAAAAAAAAAAACACACATTCTCCCGACTCATTTTGATGGCACAGTGACATTTTTGTGCCACCCCACAGCATGCTACCCACTGTTGAAAAATTATCTTCTTTGCATGGTTATGTTCTTACATCTTAATGATCACTAAATATTTTATCTCGTCATTAGTTGCAGCGGTTCATTAGTTTTAGGCTATATGAGGTCCTTGATTTAGCCCATCTTAAGTTTGTTACCAACTGATATCAAAGCTATACTGAATGCAAGAGAACTAAACACTGGATCTGCTTTTAGATGTCAAGTTCAGGAAATGAAATGCTCATTATAATGAAATTAGAAAGAAATGTGCTGGTTAACACATTGAAGCATTGATGAAGATTATTAGCATAATCAGTTAATAAAAGCACGCATCATTTTCATACCTTTTAATGAAATTGTTTTGAACTAAAGAAATGTCAAACAGACTGTGTATTATCATACTTAGTTTTTCACAGCCTAATTTTGACCTTTAACCTGACATATATGTATGTCATGTATGCATCTCTTTCTGAAAAGAAGCGTTTTATGTGAGTTTCCATGTCACAAGCTGATCTTATTTGTCTGATTATTTCTGTGTGCATTTGAGACCATATTTAGCATTCACAATTATTTTAGACATCATGCAGTAATCCCATTGAGTAATCCTTATCCTTGTTTACAGCTATCAAGTGTTTTGTTTGTTTGGTTTACTTGCATGCAGGTTTGAAAAGATGATAAGTGGGATGTACTTGGGGGAACTGGTGCGTCTCATTTTGGTGAAGATGGCCAGAGAGCAGCTGTTGTTCCAGGGCAAGACGACATCAGAGCTTCTCACCAGTGGACACTTCAGCACCAGCTACATTTATGCTATTGACAATGACAGGTTAGTTTGTGTGGGTGTGTGTTTCAAACTAACATAGAAGTGTTTCTTTTTCTTTCATTTTGACATTGAATAACGATTCTTCTGTTTATAGTAAGAATGCAAAAAACAAATTTTTTGCTGATATACCAATAAACTCTGACCGCTAACCATTATTGTTATCTCCCCCTTACCCAAACACACAAATGCATGAATTGGTGAATGCAGACGTATTAAAAAAAACTGAATGTTGTTTTAAAATTCATTAATTTGTATATTAAATAAAAATCTTAGATCAATCTTACAACTTACATCATGTACAAGATGTCTAATTGAATCATGGCAGTTGTTTTTGAACAAATCAAGTAAGTTTAGTTGATCCTATTAGAAAAAAAACCGAGATGAACAACACTACTGGTCAAAAGTTTGTCACACTCCAGCCCCAAAGTTCTGTCAAGCCCAGTAGCCGATGCCAGAGATCCGGTCCAGTCGAGACCAGCAGCCGCCGACTCCAGCCCTGAGGTTCCATCGAGCCCAGCCGCCGCTGACTCGAAATATGTGTTGATTCTTTGGTGTTATCCATAAATACTTGGCCTCTCCCATTTGGATGATTTACTGCTGTGCTCCTTATAGAAGAACAGACTGCTGGAGAACATGATTGAAAGGAAAAATGCCATTGTTATTGTAAACAAACAAAAATCCAACTGGGAGACTTGTGTAAACATTTAGAAATGCTACGTGAAGAAAATGCTCCAGGAGGGAGAAATATCATTATCTAACTCTTACTAATATGTGATAAGATGTAGGAGGCCATTTTGAATGAGCTTTTTTTTTGACGAATTGAATTACAATTTATACCACAATGATAAAAACCCACAAAGGAGCTTTGAACGAGCTCCTCATCTAAATAATACACCATCATAACAATATGTTTGGGCAGTGTGGTGTGAAAGATGTGTGCTCACTAGCACTAAATCACCAGGAGCCATTTTCAAGCATTTACATGCGATTCTCACAGGGAAGCCCATATTTTACACACATCAGAAAGGAAAATTAGAAAGTGTCAGCGGTATGCAAACCCATTCAATTTAGAGCCACAACATGCTAAAATGCACAGCAGAAGTCTTAAGGGTAAGAAGAGAAACATTGCATAAACATTTTCAGACAATAAGTCTGAAAAACATGACTGTGGACAGCTGCAGTGACAGTCAGACAAAGCCTCACAAAGACAGAAGGAAACACATCCTTTAGATGTCAGCCAACTGCAAAATATATGAACATTATACCAAGAAATGTCCTCGGTCAAGGAGGTGGCAGAGGTTATACTTTTACTGGCATCTGTTTTTTTATGATTTTTTTTCTGAGAACTGGTCCTGGTCTAACTTGGATTCCATTAAATAATAGAAGTTCTTTATCAGTGGGAGATAGGCCCATTCATATATATATATATATATATATATACACACAAAACTCCTCAATAAACAGTTGGTGTGCAATAAATATGGACGTTCCAATCAGGCTTTACCAGCTGGCCAAGATGGATCTGGATCCCGGAAATACAGGATACTACCAACCAGAGTTAGAAAAAAAATTGGGATCATTGCAAGAGAACAAAAACAAATATAAATGTACAACAAGGTATCGATAAGATACTGTAGATTTATATCTAGGGGTGGAGCTTTTTCTAGTTGAATCTTTGAAGCACAAATAACATTTCTGTTCTTAATTTTCTTTATTTGACCAATAATCTGTTATTGATGTAATTGAGGAATCATAGTAGCAGGTTTACTGATGGCTTTATTCTCCTTTTTTTCCCTACAGTGAAGAAGAAGGTGTAGCGAGTGCTGAGAAGGTGCTCCGTGATCTGGGTCTTGACCCATCAGCTGGGGACTCCAGAGCCACTCGGCGGGTGTGTCAGATAGTTTCTACTCGAGCGGCACACTTGTGCGCCGCCTCTTTAGGGGCAGTGCTGCGACAGATCCGAGATAACAAAGCAGCTGAAAAGTTACGTACCACCATCGGAGTGGATGGCTCAGTTTACAAGAATCATCCAAAGTAAGAGATCATCTTTATGCTACTTTTGTATTATGGAGCAAAAATATTAAAAAGTGAGATCAATGTTAGTGTTGTGAATTCAGATCTTAAAGTAAGCTTTCTGTATGCACCCATGTCCTTGAGTGCATTTGCACTGAAAAGCACATTGGTGATATGATCAGGGAGATCATTTTCATCACTCTGTAATCTTTCTTTATATAATTTAGAGTTTATTCCTTAGAGAGAATAATGTTTTGTTGTTGCACAGACTAATTTTCTTTGTTTTAGTTTTCCCAGTAGTTGCAGAAAACATGATACATGCCTCGTCAACGCTTTATATACTGAGTACCTGCTTTGTTAGTGTTGTTAGAATGAAGGAGGCTTTATGTCAACACTAAATTAAAAATACTTGTAAGATTTTCAGGTGTAGGATGTGATCTGTTTATATGCCAGAGGTAATTATCAAGGTCGATCATATGTGTAATTGATCGTGCTCTCATTTTTTTTATATTGGATTTATTCATTCAAAGTGTGTTTCAGTATGCATGGTCGTTTATACACACACAGATGGTTAGGTTTTATTTACATTATTTATTTTTTCGGATTTTTGTTTAATTCATCATGGTGGCCTGTTTGCATATTTCTGTAGTTGATAAGATTGTGTATTAGCTTGTGTTGCATTTTGGGGTTTGATTTCATCTGTAAGCCTGCAGGACATTTTAATTTTACAAGCACAAATAGCTTCTAGTCTCATCTGTTTTAATTTTCTCTGCTGTTTTATTCCCCATATGTAGAAATAAACATGATATGTTCACTGAAATATCTGTTTAAAAGAAAAAAAATTCTTACTAGTTGTGAAAATTACCTCTGAGCTGCATTTTAACTTGTAAGAGTGCCAGTCATGTTATTTATTTACATTTTTACCTCTTCCAATAGACTGTTTTCACACAGCTCTTGTATTTGGTAACAGCAGAACATGTGTTGAGTTACCAACACAAAAATGGCTCCATTTAACTAACTCATCATTGTTTTTATTGTTCTAAATACCTCTAATTGTCCCACACTGGGAAGCCACTTTTCTAGATCAGATAACAGATCACACTTCTCTTGGTTCTTTGACCGATGGCATTTTTTTTAAGAAAAGAGAAGCAAAAGATCTAAATCCTAAAATTCTTTAAGTGAAGCGTCTTTACATTTCATCCCTGAAAAACAATAACATGAGCTGGTAATTTAAAGACAGGAATCATCAAATGAAACTGTGATTAGACATGAGACTGAGGTGTAAGATGCAAAATTCACCTCAACACAGATTTATTCTTTTTATTGGCTCTACTGATAAATGTGTTGTTTTTTTAACAAGAAGTTTGACCTCCAGAAATACCAGCCTGATTCAATTTTTACATATTTATTTAAGTTAACCAATCCTGACATCCTTACCACTCACCAATTATTCTGATGTTGAGGAACATCAGTTGTTTATTTAGTACATGGACTTTATTTACCTTTTTTCCCATTTTAATAAATGTATTACAGAGATCACATTTACAAAATAGGTTTTAATGCTCTTAACTAAGATGTGTATATATTACTTTCCTATTTACCAAATATTTTATACATATATATAATATACTTTGCTCCTTACACTTTGCTCCTTAAAGCAGATAAAGAACAGCCTTGCTGCAGTTAAGGTAGAAAGCATTGCATTAACGTCATCTTTTGCAGTGTTTTTTATTGCCTTCAGTTAGAAGCCCTTTTATTGCCATTGGCAAACATCTGTGTGACTCTTTCTTTATTGATATATCTTTTGTCATCTTCCCCTCAGTTCTATTGGGTACTATTGAGTATTTTTCTTTATTTGAAAGCAGTTTGTAATTCCACTATCTTGACAACAATGACACTTTGATAGTATTCTGCCAGTATAATCAATCATCACAAAATCCTTAATACATCTATTTTGCACCTGATTCAGCTGCAAAGAATAAACCATCTGAAAGTAAGTCCATGTAGGAAGTAAGAACAGTGTTATTCTTTCTGCTTTTGCATGTATTTTCTTTGACTAAAGAAACCAGTGTAGGTGGATTTTTCAGTCAGTACTATAGATTCTAACTGGAAATGATTGATGACATACTGCACAATTAACAGTGCATGCTGAGAAAAATGTTCAAGTTCAAAAAGTTTTAATGATGTAGGAAACTTAAAAAACACCAGGGTGTTGTGATTGTTACAGTCTGTTCTGTTCTTTCACAATGTGTAAGACCAATAAAAGGAACAATGGAAAGACCAAGATTCTGACAAAATATTTTTCTTTTTATAGATTTCCCAGAAGACTCCAGAAAATGGTGCGGCGTCTGGTGCCAGATTGTGACGTGCGTTTCTTGCAGTCACAGTGTGGCAGCGGGAAAGGTGCAGCAATGGTAACTGCTGTAGCTTACCGTCTTGCTGCTCAGTGCGCTGAGCGTAAGCGCGTCCTCGATTCACTGCGTTTAAGTCGTGAACAGTTGCTGGAGGTGAAGAGGAGACTGACAGAAGCGATGGTGAAAGGCCTGTCTAAGCAAACTCATGACCAGACAAGTGTCAGGATGCTTCCCACATTCGTCAGGTCCACCCCAGATGGAACCGGTAGGCCTAAGACAAAATACAACAGACCCATCATTTTATTATATGTGCATAAACAGGACTGAGCAGAAGTATTTCAGTTCTTTACATACATTTTTTATAAATATCTTAAAGTGAACTTTAGCAACAATTATTCTGGCTTTAAGTTCTTTTAAAAAATATTTACATCTCCTGAAACCTAAATAATAATAATGGATCAGATATATACTACACTGTATTGCAGACTTCACTTAAAGCTGTTACATTTGATCCATTATTCATCCACTCCACATTTACACATGGTGATGTTAGTTATTTGTGCAGCAACAGCTGCTCTGGGACAGACTGACAGCCTCTCCGACCACCACCAAAGCATCCACACTCATTCGTGCAACAGTGAAAGCAAGGAGGGAGAAATGTCATTCCCAAAGGCACAACAGATGACAGGGGGAGTGGGATTCGAACCGCCAATATTTCAGTCTTTGGATGATCCCAGCCACGTCCTTGAGTCAGTGCCTAAGAAGTTCTTCAGTAGATAAACTGTATCTAAAAATTATGTTCTTAAAGAAAGATAAGAAAAGAAAAAGAGATGCACCCTAACTTTCAGTTTATACATTTGCTGTTCATTGAAGCCTCATCAAGAATAGTTTCTGTAGAAGGTTGCCTGTCCAGAAGTCATTTTTAAGAAAATAAAATGGGGAAGAAAAGACGGAAGTATGACAAATGAGACAAGAGCTGGACTGAAAAGCAGTGTCAAAAGGTCTGATGGAGGCATGAATCCTCCTGAGAGCATAGACTTCAATGTTGTTCACTAGTTTCCTAATCAGGGTGTCAGAAATGTTTGCTCCAAAATCTTCTGACAGAAAACAGAACAAAATACAGCCGACTTCTGAAATGTCTTGGAGAACTACTCCTGAAAACTAGAAAAAAAAAATAATAAATGAAATTTAAAATGATTACAAATAAGATCAGTGAAAAGTTCCTGTGCAGATTTCATGCATGGATTAGGTGACCTGACCAGTTTTCCAGCCTATGCGACAGGATTTTGTGATCTACAGTAATAAATGCAGCACTTTGATCCAGCAGAATGAGGGCTGACACTTGATAAGAATCAGTATTCAGCTTTGCATCACTAAGCTGAATAAGTACAAGTTATCCTGGAAATAAAACAGAGGTCAGATATAAGTCTGTAGTTGTTCATTCCGGAGGGTTTTTTCTTTTGGTGTAGCTTAATGACAGTTTAAGGTGAGTAGGTCACTTTCTACTGAGATAAAAACTTTTTTTTTTAAGTCTGATTGCATTATGTCTAAAGTGTATTTTGTGAATTTTAGGCAAGTTTATTTATATAGCACCTTTCGTGTACAGGACAACTCAAAGTGCTTTACATTGAAACAGTAAAAGCATAAAAACAGCAGAAATCACAATAAAACCATAAATTTAGATGCCAAACTATTGTAGGATTTTTTTCAATCAACTATTCTAAATGGTAAAATAGTATTACAGGTAGTTCTAGGTTTTGTACACTGACTTGGGTATGACATTTTGTCTAATTGTATATTTAAAAAATGTGTGAAACCATAATTAGGGATGACTCAAATCTTTTGCGCAGGCCAGTATGTGATGTGGATTCTTGCTCTCTCTCTTGGTCAGAGCACGGGGATTTCTTGGCTTTGGACCTTGGCGGCTCCAGCTTTCGGGTGCTTGTGGTGCATCTGCGGAGTGGAAATAAACATAACGTGAAAATGCACCAGAAGATCTACAGTATCCCTCAGGAGATCATGCAAGGCACCGGGGACGAGGTAGCAAATGGTTTGATTTCAGCATCATTATCAGCTAAAGCGAAAAATACAGAGCCCTTTCTCTGATCCGATTTGTATTCACTTATTTATAAGACATGCAGTTTATCCATTTTGTGTGGAGAACACATGGAAGCTGATCATAATCATACTTTTGGCCTGCATTGTCTTGGTTTCAGCTGTTCAGCCATATTGTGGACTGCATAGCTGACTTCCTAGAGTACATGGGTGTGAGAGGGGCATCCCTGCCCCTGGGATTCACATTCTCTTTCCCCTGTCATCAAAGTAAACTGGAAGAGGTACTGTTTTCATTCTCTATTCATAAAATGTATGACTTTGAGCTTTACATGAAGTCGGCCTGTACACATTCTCATTTTTATGGGAATTTATACAATGTACACATTGCAAGGCATGCAAAAACTTTGCCTCCTTGTTCAACATTTTAGTTGACATTAAGAGATTAAAGGTGCAACATTAAGGACGTTTTAATGGCAGAAAACAATGTTTTCATCCTTCTGGTGAAAATTCAACACAACAACCTCCTAAAATCACATTTGAGCAGGGATAGCTGATGCAGATGTTGAAGCTTGTTTCCACCCAAACAATTAGATTGCATGAGGTCTTCCTAATTACAATCTACAAAGTTAAGGTTGTGGATGCCTCCAGGGCACAGATAAGGCATAAAAATATTAAAATATTCAACGCCACTATTTGAGGATGTTCATTTATCTATTGAACTTTATTGGGAGAGAGGGGTGAAAAAAGAGAGAAAAGATCAGTGATAGGAGACATTAATTAATCATTTGGATACTTTACCTCTTTCTAAGCGAGTACATGTAGATCTTATGAAGCAGGTATACCCTGCTGATTGGCTGAATGCTCCCATCAATAAAGGCGTGAAATGGAAAAGTTATTGGAAAATGTTGTTTTGCATAAAGCATCAAAAAGTAGTTTGTTTCCAGATGACTGTGTCTGAACTTTAAAGTACAAACCAAATAGGTGGTTTTAAAAGGGAAACATAGAGGAAGACTGGAAAGCATCCCAACAGAACACAGCGTGGTATACAAGAAAATAAGAAATCCATAACCATAAAGAAATCCACAGAAATAAGATCCCATGTTTGTGCAAGGAAGCTGTGGAAGTACACACTCCAGTCAGTCAGTCATTCTGTCTGTCTGTCTGCATGCATACATGGTGCTCTGCCTCATTAACTTGGAGCTAATATAGGGAAGCACGAACAGGGGAAGAAAGAAATGATCTCTCCTGAAGATACTCTGGCTACACAGTAATGAAATCAACTGTGAGATGTTGAGTGAGGTTGATGGAAAACCAGTCAAAATAGCTTTACTGTTGTCTAGATCAGATTTGCTCAGTTTGGTGTTCAGCATGCCCCTACTCCATCACACCTGCTTCAAATTAAATGGATTCAACAGCCTATAACAGCAGTGTCCACATCTGGTCCTCGAGCTCTACCATCCTGCAACTTTTACATGCATCCCTTCTCCCAACACCTCTAAGTAGCCGAATTCCCTCTTCTGTATGTCATCCAGCCCTGCAGGAGCCTGGCAACGAGCCATTCATTTGATTCAGGTGTGCTGGAGAAGGGATGCATCTAAAGGTTGCAGGATGATAGATCCTGAGGACCAGGGTGCTCATTTATAAAACTCTGCGTAGGATTCTTACTAAAATTGTACGTACGCCAAGAATCCAGAGTTTG
>JBAMHV010000012.1:22272718-22283074 GCA_037177535.1 Pseudomugil gertrudae
GGTGCTCGGGCCTAATAATAAGAATAAACGCACGAAATACAAGAGGCCTTCGCACCGCCTTCGGTGCTCGGGCCTAATTAGAGTTACATGAAGGGAGTTTGAACTACAGGTCTTTATAGTAGTACAAAAACAGATGCAAAGGACTGATTGTAAATACTTACAGACTCTTCTATTACTCTACAACTCGGTACAGTTGATTTTTCTGCTGACATGAGATCATGTTAGTGATCCTGACAGTGACAGAGCTGAGAACAGGGGTTTACGTACTACAGGCTACAGTGTCCTGTTGCCAGACAGTCACTATTCTCTTACTGTCATTCCAAATGCTATACGGTATTTCAGTTTCAACATTTATAATTGTCGTTATAATTGTCATAATTGCTATAATCATAGATGTTAAAATGGTCTTTTCCTTAGGAGCACAGTGACAATGCAATGAGTTATGGCTTTGTTTGGTTCCTTTCTTCTTAACAATATGAATACTTAGTTATCCCACGCCTGATACACGGACACTGCCAATGAGCTAACCTTTTCTGAGGTTTCGCCACTACTGCTTTTCTTTTGTATGGCTACCATTTCCAAACCTTGATCTGAAAGACTTCTGCCAGAGTGAACCCCCACACACCCCACTCTCAAGCCCCTATTCCCCTCTGGTGTGTCATTCAGCTTGTTGTTGTTATGGACACGATTTCTCATTCCCAACACAAAGTTGTTGTGATTGTTAATGTCCTCTCTTAAATCAGTACCTTCACAAGGTCCTTGTACTGACCTTCTTTTCCTCCCCCACTTTGCCATTCGACTTCTGAAATGCATGATGCAACAGTAAGACTTTGACTTACACACAGCCTGGAAGCCTTTCTTAAAGTTCTTATTGTAGTAGCCATAGACAATGGGGTTCACACTCGAGTTGGAGAAAGCCAGCCAGTGGGCAAAGGGGAAGATGTAGCTGGTGAGAAGGTCCAGTTGATCCCTGTCCAAGCCTCCATAGTCTGCCATCATCAAGAGAGTCCAGAGTGGCAACCAGGACAGCATGAAAAGCAAAGCTACCACAACAAGCATCTTTATCACCTTAATCTTTTTGTGGGATACCGTTGGCTGACCATGTCTCCTAATTCCTGCCTGGGCTGCGACATTAGCCAGCTGTGGTTCTCTGTTTGCGACAACAGAGGAGCAGAGTTTCACTCCAATACTTACATACATCAGCATGATGACTGTGAGGGGCACCAGGTAGATATGAGCAAACAAAACTGCTGTGTAGACCTTTCTCATCTGAGGGTCGGCAAAGTTTTCGTAGCAGGTGTACAAAGGCAAAGTGTTGTTGAAGTCATCATTGTACATCATGTAATGGAAAGGAACTTTCTCCACAGTAAGAGCCACTGCAGCTGGACACATGATTGCCAACGCTAACACCCAGATGGTCACAATTGCTACCTTGGCAACAAGGATGGTCAGCTTGGGCTGTAGAGGATATACTATACAACGAAACCTGCAGTAGACAAGTGACAAAGAGCACTGATGTGATTAGCAGGTAAACATCAATACATCATATACAAAAAAGACAACACAGACAAGGACTGTCAATGTGTAACTTAATAACACTTTATTATTTAAGCTACGGTAATTGTACTGTTGGCTATTTGCACAGGTCAGCATAACTATTTGCTGTTTGATTTGGGATTATTGTCTTATTTCATGAGTTCACCCAAGCTCTATGCTGACAGACAGATGTCCTGATATCAGACTCAATAACGGGAAGGTATTTTGTTCCTGTGATTGCAAATAATCTCAAATCATAGGTTGTGTTTGGTTCTCTCCCGATGGGCCAACATGTTGACTTTGGTCTGTCTACACAGTCCTAGAGGTCTGGTGGAGGTGCTACTTTATAAATCCCAGCTGTGGTGTGCTCTTCTTTTTAAAACAAGATCAACTCTTATAAACAAGCCATGCTTGTTTAATATTTTTGTAACTGAAATGTTTTATATTCATCATGTTAATTGAGGCCTACAGCCTCTTGGAGCTTTGGCTGTTTTATGTTCCTCTGGGCTTTATAAAGTATGACACAATATATATTATTAACATTACCATGTCATCGTAAGGTTAAAACAAGCAGAGTGAATATTCAGGGACTGATTAATTTGGTCACTATTTAAATTACGCTATGGTCTGTCAGGTTTCTGGTGAGATCATACACTAACCTTTCAACAGCAATGGCTACCAGAGTGAAGACAGATGCTGATACGGACACACCCTGGATAAATCCACTCATCTTACACACCGTGTTGGAGAAGGGCCAACCTGTGGAAGCAATAAAAACAGACACTTGAACATCAAAGTGTTAGCCTAAAGATACATGTGACAATATAAAGAAATTGTCAGTCTTCATTTTGAAGAGCTTATCAGTGACTCACAGCTGACTCACTTTACTTGTTGTAATGTATGTAGCTAAGAAACCTTTCAGCTTAGAACAAGTTCACCTTTCTCTTCATTTTTCCTATTGCCTCTAAAACAAAGCTCAAAAAAGGAACCATAACATATGAAAAACTGCTAAACGGCAACATTTAAGATTAAGTATAATAAATTAAACAAAAAGAAACAGAAGAAGAGAAACAAAGTGGAAAGCAGACCAGCCATGCAATGGCCGAAGCATCCAGGCTGCTCCACTAACTAAAAAGATAAAAATATAAAACCAAAACTGAAAACTGGACTACCAAAGACGTCCAACTCAAACAACACTAAAAGCAAAGTGCCGGGGTTGGCGGTGGTCTCCCACTGAGCACTGCCCACTGCATTTTATACAGCCCAGGGTGCCACTGCAGCCAATCACTGCAAAGATAAAAAAGACATGCAAATGACACAGTTGATGGAGGCAAAAATCCAAACTGCTGACCATGGTGCATGCAATGCCACCTAATACATAACATAACCTTTCCTTTCCTCCTTTCCATAATGATAGAAAATAAAAGCATGTCCAGACTTGTTCCCTCCCACCTGTCGACTGAGGATCTTCACCTTTCCTGACACAACAGCGGCTCATGTGATAAACTGAGCGTATTCCCTAATTTCTTTTTCTGAATGGTAAATTGGTTGAAAGGAAAATGACAGGATTTCAACAAAAACATCTAAATCAACTGTCAATGGAGGTTGCAGGTCAATGGGCAGACATTTCTTATAAAAAAATAACAGATTTTCATGCAGAGGAGATCTAAAGTAATTCATATCACAATCAGAACACTTCCTCAGAGAAAAGCTGAGTTATGAACATGTTGTCATAGCTACATGTTCACACCCAATCTCATTTTCTCTCTTTTATTTATTCAGTGGTCGACCGCAGCAGAACCCCGTATGGGTACCTCTTCCCCTCTCTTGTCCTGCTGCAGTGGCGTGTCTAATGTAAATAAAGGAGAGCAGATTGATCTAAATCAAAGTAAGATTTCTGAAGTTTAATATCTACTGTTTGTTCCACATGTTTGCAGCATAACAGCTAAACGCAGCTTCTCCATGTTTAGTCTGGACTCTGGTCTGGTTACTGGTCTGGTTACTGGTCTGGACTCTGATCTGGTTACTGATCTGGTTACTGTTTTGGGATTTATAAACAATCAGCAGGGTTTTCAAATCTCAAGAACTGGAGAAATCTCGAAGGTAAAAACAACAGTAGTACTCGTAGTCATCGGAGCACTGTGGGACGTGTCCCCCAGGCTGGAGAAGTGGCGCTGACAAAAACCTGGAGGAACATCAGATATCTCCATTCAGAGAAGCACAGTAACAGCAAAGAGACTGCGTAGGATCCTCAGGACTCTGGTGGAGGACCTGAGCTTGAGAGGAATGGCCACCTGCCCCTCCAAGAGGAGATGGGAGGGTAAGTGAGGGAGGTTTACAGTTTTTTAAAAAGCATATATATTGTTGGAGCTCTTGGTATTTCTACAGTTTCTCATATTCTTTGTATTTCCAGAACCTGGGATGGCTACATTGGTCATTATGGCCTTCCAATGTTTTTCCTGTCCGGTTGGTTGGTCTGTACCTGGAATTCGCACAAGATCTCAACTCTCATTCATGGAAGTTTTTCCTATTTTCACTTAGTGGTATCCAGATAATTTTCTGTGCAGATGTTTCTGTACACAAAGCCAGGTTCTTGGTCATGGCATTAATTTATTCTTTTCCTGACAATATCCTACACCCTACTGTCAGGTGCTGGATTGTTACAGAGGCTACTTTACACAGCCTGTATAGCATCCTGCCTGATGTGGTAAATCTGGGCCTCAATTGCTCTGGTGCTTTAAGCGTGGTCCTGTGCTGCCAAGATTAGCGCCTCTTTGCTGTCCTGCAGCGCTGCCCTTGTTTGCCATTGGTATGCTTGTTTATATTCAGCTTCAGCTATTTGGTGGCAATAAATCCCATGCATGCATCCTTCCTATGATGGTCCCTCCAACTCCGTTTCCATCAGTTTCAGCTGCCTCAATCTATCAATCTATCAATCTATCTGTATGTCTGTCTGTCTGTCTGTCTGTCTAAAAATGTTACAATGACAATACTTTTTTGAGTAACAAAGTATCATGTTACACTTAAAATATCAGTAACAGTATTACTTCACTGCACTGTAGGAATGTACTTACCTGTGTTACCTGAGCCGTGTTTGACCTGTGTATAAAGTTCTGATGTGTTTAGGTGGTGTATGCATGTGTTGCCTGCGTGTGTGTGTCTGTAGGTGTGTGTGTCCTTGCTTTGGCAAATTGCCACTGAGATTGATTCAAATGAGGTAACTGCTGGTGTGTGTACTTCTAGACTTCATAGAAGACAGTTTATGACTCTGAGCTTTTATTTCACTGAAATTATTTTATTTGAGTTCACAGATCAGTAGAAGGGAGCTTGTGTGTTGTACCAGCTTATCATTCTGCTCAATCAGCTGCTGTGGAAAATTGTTCCACTATCATAGAAAGGAATATACTGATGTTGTACAATATTATATTTTACAATAAATATATTTTTTGGTGCATTAGGAAAAACCTGAGACCTGAGCTGGAAGTTATATCTGAAGGTGTGTGCAGTTCTTTCAGGGAAGCATTAATAGATTTAATTACATGAGATCATTTAGCTGATGAGGTGCTGATGAGCCAAGTGGGGGCTTCAGCCTTCTGAACATTTTAGCTATGGGAGTTGTAGTAGCGTTAGCACTGCATGAGTTCAACATAGCTTCTTTCATCCTGTTTGTGGATTTTACAGTGAGGCATATTTCCTGCAGGCAGCAGGTCTATACAATGAATGCTTCATACATGGCATATTACAAAAGTGGAAAATACAGTAATAGTTTATGACATAGCTTTTATACTTCCACCTACTGTATATATGCAGGCTTTAAAAAGCTTAACTTTCTATACAAGTTGGGGCTAAAACTACCAAATAAGTCCCATGATATTGAAAGAGGCTGTATGTAGGCAACATTGCTAGTGATTAAGCTGGACAAATAAAATGTCCCATTACAAAAGAGAAAAATAAAAAAGAGAACAGGAAATAAGGGGAAAATGGAAAAACCTTTCTATTCTTCAAAAATATTTCTATGGAGATATCTAGGATATTAATCTTTAACTCCTAACCTTTCTCATGAGTAGGAAGAGGGTTGTTTGTGAAGTCAGGACTGAAAACGTCTTTTGAACCTTTACCAGGTCAGGTACAATTCTCAAAACTATCCTTATTTGTCCTGAAATGATAAAGTACTGAGAAAAACCACCACAGGCTAATAAGTTCATTAACCTTTTACAAAGCAGTACATTTTCTCTGTTTTTACCATTTACATTGACCTTTTTGTTTCTTACATCTTCTACATGCAAATTAAAAATATCAATGGTGACGAAAAGATGAGTTTTAAAAACACAATTATGCCGAATGTCAATCCTTCTACGGAAGACTGATAAATTTGTTTTTAAAAGAGTTTTTATTAAAAGTTTTTTGAGAACTATTCCCTGAGCCTTCACTCTTATGAGAGGTTATCAACTCCCAGTGACCCTAGGAGCTACGTTGCCAGAGGCTTTATGCTCATAGTAAGGCCACTCAAGGAAAAAAGATACATACTTTAGGTAAGGGACTAGACCAGGGGTGCCCAAACTTTTTGCCTTCGAGGGCCAAACTGAAAATGAGCCAGTGAACCACGCAGCCAAACATCGCAGCTTTAAAGTGTCTGTACGCCACTGTGGTTCTCCATGTGGATGTGTGGAGTCCGAGAGCTCGAGGCTGTCTGTGCAAAGGCTCATGGGGGATCTTTTCAAGTTAATAAAACTATATAAAAGTGAGGAAAATATTGACGTTAATATAAAATAAGCTGCACAAATGTGATACACCAAGGATTAAACTTTTAATTAAAGTTGATATGAATAGAAACATAATGAGTGAGGTGTTTATACCCATACAACCCTATAGAAATTGTTAGACTTATTGGACATAAGTAAAATATATTATCATCTATCATTAAGCTCTGAAATGTCTTTTCATCAAGATCTGTAGATTTCTAAACATAAACATTTACTAGTGGGCCAAGAGCAAGTGCTGGCGGGGCAATCTTTGCCCGCGGGCCCTACTTTGGGCACCCCTGGACTAGACAAAGTGTTGCTCTAAAGACACCTGTGATTAGTGATGGATCCATGTTTCCCTCACGTTGGCCCCCTTCTAGACCCAGGCAGCGAGACCCCTCTTACTGGGGACTTCCTCATTTTGCATGGGACTTGTATGCTCATAACAACAGTAAGACCTGAAGCTTAATTGGAAAGAAATGCTATTCATGCTATTCCAAACAAATATTATTCTTTCTGGAAGCAGACCAGTGTAAAGGAGTGCAGTGCCAGAAGACATGAAAGCATTGTTTGGCAGTCTGGGAGCATATTGGCTTGAGCCACAGTCCTCAGGCACAGCACAAAGTGACCCCTGAACAGTACATATGAAGATGTTTTATTGCCTGAGACTTTAGGTTATAGAAAAATTTGATTGTGTTTTGTTTAAATTAAGCTTTGTTTTTGATTAAGTCTTAAAATCCTGTTGATTTGTGAACATTATGACCCAGAAAAGTGGCGTAGTGGTTAGTAATGTGGCCTCATAGCAGGAAGGTGACTGCTTGAGCCTCTTCTAAAGGGGGGGTTGGTGTTGTTGAACTGTGGCCTTCTATGTAAAGTTTGCATGTTCTCCCTATGTATGCTTGGGGTCTCTCCAAGTAGTCCGGCTAGGTTAATTGATCACGTATCAGATGTAAGTCGCTGGATTAAAGCAGCTGCCAAATGCATGTAGAGCAGACCTGATGAATTGAATGCACCTCAAACACAGATGTTTTCCTATTGAAGTGTTTGAAAGTGAACACCGTGCAAGTGACTGCAAGAGATCAGAGAGTTGAGTGTAAAAGAGAAGGAATAAACTTCAAAATGGTTGTAAAATTATTGTAGATTTGCAATATTTTTCATTTACATGAAATTTGTGTTTCTACTGAAACTATTGAACCTATCAAATTTCCATAAAGCATTCTGACTGCACGTGGTTACACGTTTTCAGACTAGGGTGGCAAAGCGACTCTTTATCTCACCTGAAGTGAGCTCCATGTGCGTAGTTGCAACATTGGTTTAGTCCCTGCTGTAGGACACAGGACTCAAATCAATAGGAAAATTAGCAGTTTGATATCTGCTCATTTATTCTGATCTGTGTCAGGTGTGTTACAGCGAGGAAACTATAAACACATGCAGGATTTTGGCCCTTGGAAGAAAGGAGTCAGCCGCCTCTGCTCCAGGTGAACAATCTCCTGAACTGATGTGTAAGCCTGAGCTCAATCACCCTCTGACGGAAACTAATTTTAGTTCTTCTGTTATCCAAATCCCATCACCATAGCTGACAGTTGGAACAACATGTGCCAGCAAATGAAAAAAAAAACCCTTCCCTTCACCACAATGACTCAGAGCAGAGGTGACCAGGTCCAGTCCGCAAGATCTGCTATCCTTCAACTTTTAGATGCATCAAATCACCAACAAAGCAGAATCACGTGGTTTGTTACCAGGTTCCTGCGGAGCTGAATGACAAGAACATGAGGGAATGCAGCTACGGGAGTCAGGTGTGTTGGAAGGAATGTATCTAAAAGTTGCAGGAAAGTAGATCCTGAGATTGGACTTTGGCATCTCTGGCTCAGAGTAAAGACACATCTTAACTCATCACTTTTATCTGATAATAACTCAAATACAGGCTGCTCCTGCACAATGACAAACACCAGATTGTTGCATCTCTGCATAATTTATGCTTTCTCTCTTTTCTAACCTTGTTTTGTTCCACATCATGACAACAACATGATGGACTGGCTTGCTAGTTGTGCCAAACAAATTTGAACTTTATGGATACTTAAAGCTCCCCTTTGATATAAGTTTGTGACACAGACAGAGGATAACCCAGCAGCCATGATGCAGCACAGATCCAGACAGCTCAATTTGTTCAATTTATTATATTCTTATTTTATAATGGGTAATTAATTATTTCTCTTATCTCAGATTGATTATGCATGTGTTTAGGGTGATCACTGAGCCTTGACTCATCTGCTCTTTAATCTTGAAAATTGGTTTTGGGTAACACCAGAATTTGCTGTATGTAGCAATGATTAAAAATGATCTTGTCAGTGTGGGACATGATAAAAAGTCTCTTGGGAATGTTTGGAGAGACACTCACAGAGACCTTACGCAGATGTTAACCTTCGTATCTGCAAGGCTGATTAATAAACCACAAGATTTATCTTCTCAGTAGTTTCTTTCTTCAAAATTTATTAGTCAAAGTTCTTCTAGCTACGACCTCTTACACCTTTCTGTTGTTACTTTCACTTAACTTTGTAGGCAGTCTCTTCCCAGTAGTAAATCTAAACTTTCCCCACACTATTCCAGGGGGATCTAAGGTCAAGACTCTGTTAGTTACTTTGACTGCACACTTCATCTTTGCTTTTAGACACTTTTTTTGTGTTTCTGGATGTGGATGGATTACAGCATCCTCCTGGCCTTGTGCCATGGATGCCTGTTTAGTTAAGAGTGTAGCAAGAATGTGGGATGAAGCCACTGCAGATTGCTGCAGGTCAGCAAAAACTGCATTTTTTTTCCATAATCTGTTCTTAAGTTTCTTTTGTATTTTTCCTCGTGGTTTGTTTTCAGCACTTTGTGTGATGAAACGTTTTAGCATCATAAAACTAAAAGTCCTTTTTACTTGACATTGTTTAAAAGGAACATCTTAAACTTTTTACTACGGGTCTGTAGCATGTATTATTCTGTTGTAGGTAAATATGTTCACTATCAATAGCACTTTTTCATTATATGAAACCTTTGTTTAACACGGTTTGAACAACACAATACATTTAGGGTTGATGAACACTTAACACAGAAACATGAACAAGTTTGGTTAAAACTTAGAATCTAAAGTTAAAGTAAAACAACAACAACAGTGTTTCTTAATCCTGGTCTCTAGGGAGCCTGCATGACCCGGTATGTGTTAGCATGTTTGTTGATACAAATTAAAGGCTTACTTTTTAACAGGCTTGGAAAAAGTAAACTAAACTGTTTGAATCAAATTAGATAATTTTGTGTTTAAATGTTTAAGAGGCTTGTGGACAGGCAACAAGTCGAGGGAGAGCCATTTTATTTGAACCAGATGAGGGAAACATGGAAAACCTGCAGAACACTGGCCTGAGGTGTGGTGTTGGTGATCCCTGCTCTAAAACCTGCGTGTTAGCGGTTACTAAGAACTGGGATTAAGACACGTTATGTTTTAACAGGATGTGTTATCACAACTGACAAAGCAGGATACACATTTTGAAAGCAATTATTTTAATATTTGGTAGAAAATTAAAAATGCTCGAGGAATATGTCTTTTTTTTCCTTTGAAATGTCAATTAAAGTTCTTACAAATCTAATTATCACATTTAGAAAATACTAAAGTGTTGCATCTCACTGCACAATTACTCTATTAATAATGTTTTCTGTTTTTATTTTATTTATTTTTTCACATCCAGGCAGAAAGAAAAGACCCTCTTTTTATTTACATGATAAATATTTAAATGAATGGACACGCTCTCTTTGAAAGAGAAAACATAAAGACCATGAAACAAAAATACTGTATCACCATGGTTTTGGCATGCTGCGCACACAGTTGATAATTAGCTCAAAGGAGATAACTGGAGGTTTATTGTGCTCACTGTGGTGCTGAAATAGCTGAGATGCTTAGGCTTCGTCCAAGAAAAGACCACATGAACACAGTAAGAGGCAAATGTGTGCAAATCTACAATATCTACCAAAAAAGGTAGAATTATTATCTATTTATCTATCTTGGAAATGAAAAATATTGTATTAATCCCAGAGGGAAAGCAAT
>JBAMHV010000012.1:22303692-22316421 GCA_037177535.1 Pseudomugil gertrudae
CCCCGCCTCTCGCCCGTAGGCAGCTGGGATTGGCTCCAGCCCCCCCGCGACCCCGCTCTGGGATAAAGCGGTTGAAAGTGGATGGATGGATGGATGCCCTGTAACTTCAGTTTATTCTTCATTTAGTTTTTTATCTTTGCTGAATCACAGAGTTCAGTTCAGGCAACTTAATTTGTCATAATGGGCAATCCATTGGATCAGTGACCAACTTACAGTGGTAACATTGGAAGACTGGCAGTTTATCCAATCAATAATCAATAGAACATAAATTTAAACAACAATAAATTAAAACAAAGCACAGAACCATCAGGAGCACCTATGTGAAGATGAACACTAAAAAGCACCTATGGTAACTACCTGTGTTTAACCAGACTTGCAGCAATCTGACTGGCTCTTATCTATGCTGTCTACTACTGTTTTTAACCATAAAGTGATGCAAAATGTCTTAAACTATATGTTTCACATGTGTCAGTCCAGGATCTGTGGGGTGAGAATCTCACAATAAAGAGTCAAACGCAATAAATGTCCTTATGAGAAAAAGCCTTCAATGATTTTAAAATCTGTTATAAAATCACTTATAGATGCAAGATATAGAGGAAGATAGGAACAGGCAGGCTATGAGCTACGTTACTTCCTGAGTTCAAATGCAACAAAAGTAATGTGATGATGCAGCGTTGTCAGCTAAAGCCAAGTGAAAGACAGAGTAATGGTAAACCAGCAGGCAGAGCACCATATCCCCCCCTTAGTCATTAGAAACCTCCCTGGAGAGATATGGAGGAAGGTTTCCTTTCTGTCTGCTACTTAACCCTGTCTTCCTCCCATCCACCTGCACACACACACACACACACACACACACACACACAATGTCATGAACAGTGTGAAATAGCATTTATTGGAAGTTGGAGAATGAATTTTCTTGCTTAAAATGGATTGACTGTGCTTTTAGGTGGTCTGAATGTGTAATAAAACAGACTCGGGGGGGGGGGTCATAAACAGATCTGTGGGTTTTGTTTTGGCAGAAGTGACTGCTGCTTTTTGACAGCTTTTCAGGGAGCTAATGAACCACATGAGTGTTTCTGAGCCCAGATGGTCTGACACTATCAGGTTAAAGGCTTTCCAGTAATACAGGTTTATCTCAGTTACATTTAGCCTACAGTGCAGTGAACTATAGTGATGCACGTGGACCTGATCCAGATCTCTCCAGATTCTTTGGCTCTTAAAAGCCTTTTCCTGACAGCTGGAATCATGAAAAATGGAGCCCACAGTGCGTCCGTTGAGCTTGCACAAATCCTTGTCACAGTGATGCTAATTCAGTCGGTTAGTAGGATCCAGCAGAAGAAGGGAGGGTGTGGTGTTGTTGGGACCTTATCTGGTTCCTGCAGCTCTGTGTGTATGAGAGAGAGAGTAAAAAGAAGAGCTGGGGAGGGGCCACTTCTTTACTGGAGATCTTTACGGTAACACTCAACTCTTTCTTCAATTACTGAGCTGTATCACTTGCTGACTTCCTGTTAGTGATTGTGTTGCTGCTGTGTGCATGTGAGCTCTTAATGCTCATCCCTGCATTTTCTAAACCTCTACACTTCCACCAGCCAGGGCAGAGAAATACAGCATGTGAGGGTAGGTTTCCATCCTTATTAAACACACATAAACATGGAGGCTTAAGGTGCTCATGTTGTGAAACTTTGTTTTTTCCTATATGTGCAATGTGTGATTTAATTTTGTTGAACTTTTTCTGCCTATGAATGAAATCTGCACAATAACTTTTAACTCATCTCACTTTTGACGATTTTATCCTGATTTTTTGCTATTTGTTCCATTTTTTCTACTTTACAACATGTTTTTATGATGTTATTACATAAAGCACTTTGAATTGTTTTGTACATGAAAGGTGCTGTGCGAATAAACCTGCCTTGCTTTTGATTGAATTAGAAATATTGATTTTATATTTAACACTGGTAGGATCATTTTTAGTTAGCTCTCTCTGGGCAGATCTTCCACTGGACTAAAGATGGAAAAGTATTTGCATATTTCCTACATGCCTCTGGATAAGCTGTGATGGCTCTGTCTTCTTAATCTGTAGAGGAATAAGACTTTGGGAGTTTATGGTTTCCATAATGAGGGTAGTTTTCTGAATATTCGATCACAAGCTTTTTTTACCCCACTGACACAAAATGGAGCTTCTGTTGTCCCACACTGCAAACAAGCCAAGATAAACATGTGAGGGATTTGTTAAAAAAAAGGTGTTTTAAATATGCTCAGCCACGCCTTAATCTTTAAGTAAACATCATGATTAGGAAGTGTGTGTATGTGTGTTTGGTCTGTGCTGGTCAGAAGCTGGTTAAAGTAATCAATGAATCATTTTCTTTCAGATTTCCACCTGGTTGTAGGAAAGCCACAGAAAAATAGAAGATGAGCAAATCTCCCACCCCAAAAGGCACGCCAGTGCAGCGCAGCCCCAGTGATGGGGTCCCAGAGGGTCTCCAGTCTCCCCAGCATTCCACCCCTGGATCAGGACCACAACATAAAAAACGCATCTCCAGCCTCCTTCAGAGTCCAGTGAGATTCTTTTGTTTGTTTTCTGTATAATCTGGACATGATTATCTCCTCACAACAGAATATATTTCTGCTGAAATCCCACTTGCAGCTGATGCTGGACACCGGTCTGAGTGCACATGTCCCCTCTGCATGTGTCAGGGTGACATAGTAGCTTCAAGCTGCAGATTGAATCTCATATGAAGCAGATCAGGGCAGCCATGCGATGAAGTGAATAACATAGAGATACAGACTTATTAAATATGCTTACTCATTGTAACTGCTGTTATGTGACAATCCATTTAGAGCGTATGATCTTTGATTAGCACGTGTGATGTTCATGTCTGAACTGTGTTTGTGTACAGTCATTCAGAGAGGAGCTGGATGTCCTGATCCAGGAACAGATGAAGAAGGGTGGCAGCTCATCTAACCTGTGGGCACTGAGACAGCTGGCTGATTTTATGGCCTCTCATGGCTCTCCAGCGGCCCTGCCAGTCTCTCCTTCCAGTATGTGTATAACATCTACTCAAAAGTGTTAGTTTTAGTTGGATAGATCCTTTTTATTTAGCTGAAAACATTAATTCTATCATTCATTGTTTAGAAAGAAATCATTCATTAAATAAAGTTTAATCTGATTTCCATGAGGACACTTATTTGTCTACAAAAGCTTTCAACCTGCAGTGGACGGTTTGTTGTTCAGATTATATTAACATGAATACATGCAGAAAAATGTTTTAAGGACAGTTTATTCCTTATGATGGATGCCTCACTGTTGGAGCCCAATAGTATGGGACCAGTTTTTCTGTCACCATTATTTTCCCTTCTATTGTCCATTGATAGTAAAATTGTAACACTGGTGTATCATTAACTAATAGCATGTTGTCCACATTTTTACCCAAAGGTAGAAATGAATGAACATAAAAAAATACCAACATTATGATACAGAGAGGACGATCTTATGTGGAGGATAAATTATGTGTTGTGTAAAACATTTACACAGAGAGTTTGGGAATGGAGAATTCCTCTACTATATAAAACAGAAAGAAAATGCCTTTAATTTATTTTTTAAAGTAGCCATTCAGCTGCTATCCTACTTTATATTCCAGCCTAAACCAGTACACGCTGTCTGTATTTAAATGTGCGCTCCTCCTCCTCCTGCCCTGTAGACATGATGATGGTGACCCCCATCAATGACCTGCATGGCTGGGAGCCTGGCAGCATGGTGAAGGGGGAGAGGCTGATGCGCTGCAAGCTGGCCAGCACTCATCGGCTGTTCGACCTCTTTGGATGGGCTCAGATTAGCCAGACCCGTCTTACAGTCAGTATTATAAACATTTTATTTATTTATTTTTTTTGCTTGAATAAATTATTATTTTTTATATATATTTAATATATAATTTTTAGCAATGGCTGGTGTTAACATAAGTAAATGCTGAACTTTGTATTGACAGGGTGAAAGGTTAATAAGAGGCAAAGTGCTGCTCTAGAAGTTAAAGTTTTTGGCACCAGTGGAAAGTTTTTTTAATTAGAATTAGATTAATGATAGAAAATATGCGTTTTAAGTTATCTGGTCAGATTACAGAGATCCATTCTGTGTCTCCATGACATCATATGTCTCTGATTGGTGTCTCTGTCCCGCCTCAGCTGCGTGTGAGTAAAGAGCAGGAACACTTCCTGGTGCTTCCAGACGCTCTGGCCTACAGTGAGGTGACTGGATCCAGTCTGGTGAGTCAGGATGAGGGTTAAACACATAAAAAACTACCCTCAGATGGAAAAAGTGTTATTAACACAACACAAAGGATATTTTTGCTTTCACAGGGATTCAAAGATAAATTGATTGATTATTTTTTTCTATAGGGACTTTTAATGTGCATCACATATTTTCTGACTCAGCACAGTTTTATGTAAAGCATAAGCCACCTGCATCATTATAACATTGAACATTTCATCCGGGAAGCTGCGTAAAACTGAAGCATTGAAACAGCTTTTACTTACGTTACAGTGAAATAATTCTGACCTTGCTCATCATGATCAGATATGTTACTGTACTGGTGTTTGTCACTGGGATTGTATTACCTGGAAGTTTTTTGTGATGCTGATGCCACCGTGTCCATTTGCAGGTAAAGGTAAACATCCTGGGTGAGGAGGTGGAGAAGGGAAGTACTAACCTCCATGTAGATGCAGAGAAATTCAGCTTGCACTCTGCTATCTACTCAGCACGGCCCGATGTTCGCTGCCTGCTTCACCTCCACACACCGGCTACAGCAGCGGTAAGCCAGCGTGGGATGACGCACACTCAGGATGTCTTGTCTTGAATATATGGACAAGACTTTTTGCTTTGTCTTTTCACTAATAGACAAAAACAAATGATCTTTTAAGTACGTGGGGATTTTAGATTTGTTCCCTGTAAAGGTCTGATTATTCACCATGCTTGTGACTACAGTATGTAATCACTGTGAACATGAGCCTTCAAGCTGACAGCTAACTGTCTCCAGGTTTCAACCATGAAGTGTGGCCTCCTGCCTCTGTCCCATGAGGCCCTGCTGGTTGGTGACGTGGCCTATTATGATTATAATGGACTGATGGAGGAGGAGGAGGACAGAGTGGAGCTGCAGAAGAGCTTAGGACCCACTTGTAAGGTGAGCGGACCGCAGGAGATGAGACTGATTCAGACTTTCAGTGAAGAAGTAGGGAGAAGACAAGATGAAGTGACCTTACACTGGATTAATTATTGATGCTAAGGCTGCTGCTCTCAGCTGAGTTGCTCATTCTTGACTTGTAGGTTCTGGTGCTGAGGAATCATGGTATTGTGGCTCTTGGGGAGTCTGTGGAGGAAGCCTTCTACACCATCTATCACATCCAGGCAGCCTGCCAGATTCAGGTAACCAAAGTACACACACAGTCACTGGGATAAACAGCAGCTGACTGGCTGAGACACAGTTCTGCAAATGCATATGTGGGTGTGTGAGAGAACAGAACTAGCATGCGTAGGCAGTGTAGATGCATCATTTTGCCCTTCTCTTGGTACCCTTCACTGGTATTCAGCCAGCAGCTCTGCACTGCAGTATTATACACCACTGTGGTATTATGTGCCAGAGACACACTGCAGTAATCCTACAGGAGCAGCAGTGACCTGCAGGGCAGCACATATGTGACAAGCCGTGGGTCTATATTCACACACGTTAGATGCTGGGGAAAGATGCTTTGTGTAGGCTGTGTGACCTATACTTTGATAAAAAAGAGACTGCTTTTAGTTGAATTAAAACTATGCTTTTGCCAGGTGTCCGCAATGTGTTGTGCCGGTGGGAAACAGAACCTAATTCTGCTGGACCGAGCCATCCATAAACCCACCCCGGCTGGCACCGTTGGCTGGGCTGGCTCCACCTTCGGACCCCTGCATAAGAGTCGCACTGGAGAGCATGAGTTTGAAGCCCTGATGAGAACTCTGGATAACCTGGTAAGCAACAGTAAATGTGCAGCATTATGAGTGATGGTCGAGAACAACTGCAACAACTTTGTAATGAAAATAGTCTTGGAGGGGTATTTCACTCATTTGTTACATGAACCTGAGTTTTCTTCAGTCTTTTGTGGTTCATTTTGAGCTTCAACAAGTCTGACGTGGTCTATGGGTGATAGCGAGATTGGATATTTTTTAGAGCTTTAGCCACATAAGAACATCTCAGTGCCTCCTTCTCTGGATTTAACTTGTTGACATCAGATGCCTTATGGGTGGGGTATATCATACTAGGCTAAAAAAAAAAACACTGTAGATTCAGTAAACACTTATTTCTGATCGTAAAAGGAATTTATTTTTGTACTTGAGAAGCAGATGATACTGCAACAAAAATCCAACAAAATGTCTTTGATTCATAAAACACAGTTTCAGGGAAAAACTAGAGCAATTAAGGGGTCAAAATTTTGTCCTAATATAATTAAAGCATATTGCTGAACAAATTTCTGGCAGTGTGACTTTACAACAAATATCTCTTTTAACGTGCTGGAATAGAAAAGATGTTATTTTTTATACAGAAAGTTTTTTGTTACTTTGGCTACATTGTTTCATATTAATGTGCCGTGTCGTCATAAGAGCCACTGCAGGTGCTTGAGTTTGTTTCATGTGACTCGCAGAATTTGCAGTTGACTTTTTAAAATATCAACGTGTTGCATCCTATATTTATAAAAACTTCATGTATCTCACTTTTAATACAAATTTCAAATGATAAAATCTGCCAAATCAGCCTATCCTTTCTGATAATTAATCCCAGATAACAGATTTGAACTCATTTAAACCCCAACATAACCTATTCTGGAGTGTGGATGCTCGTTGGTTAAGCTTTATTTACTGATAATAAAACTGTTGGCACAGCTGCAAACAAAACTGCCTTCTTAAGAAATTTCATTCACAGTTTGCTGTGGACAACCGAAAAGCTCATTTTGATCATGACTTATGTAGAACTTACTCTGGCCTAGTCCCTACGTAAAACGTTTCGGAGCAGAATTTGGTCTTCCTGACCCAACAAAGTCTGGATTTACTCAGAGAAACACTTACCCTGAGCTGGGGGACGTGTGGAGTCAGTAGAGCATCAGTTGTTTTTATATGTGGAAAGAAGTCTTTTAAAGTTGAGAAATGTCTTGAGTTTGTCCAATAAAATGAACATTTGCTAGTCTAAAACATCTTACACCCTGTGAACACAGCACATCAACAAATAACGCTACATTTCCCGTTGGTGCTTCAGAATGAGAGCATATGTGATCACTATGGTTTTCAGATGGAAACATTTGACCCACAGCGGTTTATTTTGAGTGGGCATTACATACATCGTTCATACAGCTCTTCTGTGGACTAAACAGAAACTCTGCAGCATTAGATGCTGAATATGAAAACATTTTAAAACTGTTGTCTTCATTTTAGTTGCTTCTAAAACATTATCAACCAATCAGTGGAAGAGATTCCAACCTGTTATATTTCTACATATAAAACATTTCTTTTTTGTCTGTCAGGGCTACCGTACTGGCTATGCCTACCGTTTCCCTGTGCTTCTCGAGCGATCGCGGACGCGGAGGGAGGTGGAGGTGCCGGCAACAGTGACAGCATTCCACCAGTTTGACGATGATTGTGTCCACCCGGCTCTGAGGCAGCACCCGTTTGCTCAGCGCCAGCAGCAGGAGAGGACCCGATGGCTCAACACTCCCAACACCTACCAGAAAGTCAGTCAGGAGCAAGCGAGCCCAGGCCACCAGCGCACCACAGTGAGGCTCTGTGGATGTCTGAACCAGCCGTTATAGTGTCTCTGAGCAGCATCTCCTCTAAATGTAAAACATCTGTGTGAATTTAACTGGTTCGCACAGCTCAGACCGGAGTTAGAGGAGCAATGGAGAACAGAGTGACATTATGTTTGGTTTGTTTTTTAGATGATCCAGGAAAGATGCAGACATAGTAACTTACCATCTTTCTCACGTATTGCATATCTGTTCCACTTTCACCAAACGTATTTCTGCCTCCAGAGTCCAAAGCTTTCCTGCTGATTCAGGCTCATTTGCACTGTGGAGCTTTTTGTTTCTCCAGACAGAGGGCAGCTGAGTCAAAGCTACAATAATGTGATACAAAAACAATAGTGGCAGCCCTACATCAATGGGAGGAGCTTAACTCCTCTTCTGTTCCTCCCACCTTCCTTTTTATCCTCTTGTCTGCATTGCAGGGGGAAGGCCACCAGCTCTGATCACCACAAAGCAGGTTTTGCCCCCTGGTGGCCAAACACACTCATTGTTAAACATTATCTCCTGATGAAATACTTTCTCTGGGAAATACTTAAAGAAAAACAATAAATGGACTGGATTCATGTCTGTCAGCTCTGCCGGTTTGTCTCCTGTAGTGTCTGATGAAATACTGGTTTGATGCTTCGTTCCTGTAGTGGCTGAAGACAGAAGAAGTTCTACAAGCTGGCAGCACAGCCATCAAGATCGAGAATCCCAACCAGTTTGTGCCTCTTTTCACCAACCCTCAAGAAGTGATTGAGACACGAAACAAGGTGGGCCTTTTCCACACACTTCTCTGCTTTAGTTTCTTTGTACACTAAGAAGAATCAAAACTCTTGACGCCAACATTTTGCTTTCCTCAGATTCGACAGCAGAACCGTCATGATATGAAAACAGCAGGACCACAGTCTCAAGTCCTAGCAAGTGTCATCACAGATGACGGCCCTCCGGTAAATTTAAACCTTACGCTGGAAGAACAATAAACACTTTTCCCCTCCTTTTGATTTCCAAATTAACTTTCTTTTCCCATCCTTCAGACTCCAGTGAGCCCACCCAAAGTCCCACCAGAGCCAGAACCTCCAAACCCCTTCAACCAGCTTACAGACCATGAGCTGGAGGAGTACCGCAAGGAGGTGCAGAGGAAGCAGGATGGAGGGACCAATGGTCAGCTTCACTCATACCCTCTCTGATGACTTCAGGAATTAATCTAGCAGCAGTTATGAAACATTTACAGTGATAAACTAATATAAAATACACATTTCACAAATATATAATTTGTTATAGTTTTATCTACATGATACGGCTACCAGACAGACAGACAGGCTGAATTAATCACACTGGGGGAATAATCCACCTTTGGGGCATCATAATGTCCCCTGCTTTCCTGCTATTTAATCTAGGTAAAGTTTTAGAAGTCAGAGAGATTATTTTAACACAATGAGAACCAACAAGAAGATAAGCTGGTGGGTAAAAACTAATTTAATCTTTATATTTAGGTATTTAACCAGCTGTATTGTTTATTTAAGCTTTACATTAGTTTTTAACCTGGTTGATAATGTTTGGCTGCTTTGCCAATGAGGTGCTTGCATCATTTTTGTATTAACGTACTCGTAAGTGTGTTGAAATGTCTCTACTTCACATTCATCTAAAACCATCTCACACATTGTTCTAACCCTTCTTAACCCGTTCAGACCTAAAAAGCCCTGCTCAAGCATCTTTTCAAGTGACAGTCTCCTGTAAGGGATTAAATATATATAATATTATTTTCAATTTGTCTGGGAAAGAATGTGACATACAGACTATATGAAAGACAACATGTCATGTTGGATCTGAACGGGTTGAACTGTGTTTGCCGTTTAACTGTGGTGTACGCTGTTTTACCTTTTCCCACACAAACCAAACTTCCTTCACGGTTTGTACATATCTGTGTGTGTCTTTGTGGATGTAGGGGAGGAGGTGGCAAGCGACACGGAGTCTCCCCCCACTACCTCCCCTACAAAGGGCCCTGCGGCCAGCCACCCTACTCTCTCAGGTGAGGCTTGGCAGAGTGCAGACTTTTCTGCCCGGCTCGCCTTTCATGCTGCAGCTATCTCCAAAACTTACACATGAACTCATGTGTGGCTTGGTGCTGCTTCTGCCCCTCGTGCTTTGAATATTCTGACAGCTGTGTTACTCCTCTTTGTAGGCAGTGTATAGACTAACTGACTGAAACTCATAACTGGGCAACAACATGCCAGTTTTATGTACATTTCATAAGACATCAGAAGGATTTTCTTATTTTTTGTTTCCATTTCAGATCATATATTATTATAAACAGTCTTTACTGACTTTAAAAGTACATTCTTTACATCAGAAATTAAAAGTGCCCAAAGTAATTAAGTACAAATTCCAGTTACAATTTTGCAGCTGATAATTGGCTGCCTCGATAGGTTTGAAATGGAACATATTTTAGCCCCGGGAAAAGTTTTTTGCTCAAATAATACAATAAATTCATAACAAATGTAGTTGCAAGGGGTTCTAGAAGTAGTGGAAACAATGCCACTGCAAGGCAGGGTATACCATGATTCGTTATTTTATCGTACTAACATCAAGGAAAGAAAAAAACATGCATATGTAAGAGATAAATATGATTTGATCTTTCATTTGAATGCAGTCCCAATATGACCTTAATGCAGATCTCATTTATTAGATGTAATTAGGATTTACATGCCTGTCCATTACTGCACAGCTTTGCCAAACTCATTGATTAATGCCAAACAAATTCCACCGTACTTATTTTTGTTGACGCATTATCTTCAGATTTCAATATTTAAAGCATGAACTCTCTCCCCAGATGGTGTTCAAGCTTCATATGAGAGTTTGGTAGAACAGATCATCTCGGTGGTTTGTATTAGTCACCAGGAGGAGGAACACATTGTCAGCTTTTGTCAGGACATTTAGACTTAGCAGGAAAATGCATGCTAAAACTCATCATGTCCAGTTTAGCAGCAGTAATATTTCTTTCTGCCGCTACCTTAGTGTTTTACAGCTTGAATGAGTCAAGTCAAAATGCAAATTAAAGTTTGTTTGAGTTACACTTGTCACATTTCAACCCATCTGTCTCTGCACATACTGTATCTGTTGTACTCTCCCCTTCTGTGTCTGTCTGTCCTTTTCTGTGTTACTCCACACTGGTTCATAGGGCACACATCTTACACTTCTGGTGCTTTGGTCTTGCCCCTCTAGTGAGTAAGTACAAAGAAATCAAATGGCAACCCACTTTTCATTCAGCAAGCACGTTCATCTGCTGTGACATGTTCAGCATGTACCTTTGCAGCTGGAAACACCTCAGGACTCGATCCCGTTTGCTGAATGTCCATATGCTTTGTCTTTGCTCTTAACAATACTTGCAGCAGAGGAGGCAAAGACGGATTCTCCAGCCATTCAGAACGGAGGAGAGGAAGAGAAGCAGATGACAGAGGAGCTAGAGAAAGGGATGAAGGCTCTTTCGACAAACGACACCACCTCCACTCCCGCTGCTCTGCCATTTAAACCGCTAGGTGGCACCCCCGAAGGTTCACCCTCCAAGTCACCATCCAAGAAGAAAAAGAAGTTCAAGCCGCCATCATTCTTGAAAAAGAGCAAGAAGCAGAAGGAGAAAGTAGAGACTTGAGACAGTCACTCAGACGCATCAGACCTTGGTGAAATATTACAGTGAAATACTTGATAGTGTATGACAGAACAGCAGATGGAGTAAAGCACCTCAGATATTTTCAGAGCCATTTCATTCAGACACCGTATTTTACTGTACCACTCCTACTCACTGATATAGATGTATGTGGTGATTCATCTGAAGCAAGTTAAAGAACACTGGTAATTATCTTCACATACTATTTGACACAGGTCGGATACAACTTAACGTGACATACTAATTCTGATCACTCACATTTTCTGTATTCCTCATGTTTAATTTCCACCTGCTGTGTGAGCAAGTAACACATGTTCATTTCTAAAAATCTGTATAATGACTCTGCGTGGCTGCCACATTAGTTTCATATCTTCTCTTATCCACAACTTTGCAGTACACAGTGGAAAGTCTCCATTATTCATGTATAGGCACTTGACAGTAGACTGACTTTCTAGCACGTCACATTTGTTCATCGTTATAGGCATTTCTTAGTTAGCATTTGGTTGTCATTTCCAAATAGATGTTGCAGGTATATTCTGTGAGCACAAGTGCTGGGCATATAGAAGTATACTGATAGTGACTGATTGTTCTCTACTGAATGCCAATTTTGTGTAAAAATATCAGCTTGCTCAAGTTGTGTCAGCAAAGATGGAGGTAAAGGAAGCAGGTTGAATAAACTGACTTGCAATGAAAAAAACATTCTGTTGTTAAAACCAAAAAGATAAAGCATAATACGTTTCTTGCTTGTCAATGCAGTCTAAAACCCAATAATAGAAAATACCGATGGTACTAACACATTCCACTTTTCCTCATTTCATTAAATGTGTGTGTGCAAAATACCTCTTTACAGTAGTCATCTTCAGTTTGGATCAGTAGCTGTTATCAAAATGCTGATGTGTGATGTTTGCTCATGATTTTGCTTATTTTATATTAGAATGTATATATGAATGTTGCAAGTTTGCCACGTGTCAGTCATTAAATTTGGTTTAAAATTTATTTGTCTCCATTAATTTGACTTTCTGTGCTTTATTTTACTCTATTTTACCCAGTTATTCTCATGCAACTTTGACTAGATGCTAATGCAAATTTGAATGTAGTTTGACTTCAAAATGTGATATTTGAAAAGTACCACAACAGCATTAATAATCTATAGCTCATGAGTACAGTTAAAATTGCTTAAAAGGTTATTTCAGTCGCCTATATGTAGTGTAGATCCACACACACACACACACACACACACACACACACACACACACACATACCCACACACCCAC
>JBAMHV010000012.1:22321901-22344037 GCA_037177535.1 Pseudomugil gertrudae
GGGGGGGGTTTTTTGGGGGGGGGGGAACAGAGCGTTTGGGGGGGGGGGGGGGGGGGGGGGGGGGGGGGGGGGGGGGGGGGGGGGGGGGGGGGGGGGGGGGGTGGAACAGTGATGTTATATTTTCTTGTGTATATTTATTTTTTTAGGCAATACATGAACAGAAAAGGAGGATTCAATAGACCACTAGACTTCATTGCTTGAGAGTATCAACAGTGTGTCGAGAAGAGGTTGCTCTGTATTCCACTTGCACCGATGAGGATATTCCACCTTTTCCTGCTAAATCAAATTTAGTCCGATGCAACAAATCTGTACATTTTTGTGGTTGAACGTATAATGTAAATAGTCGTACCCGTAGTCGTTTGCAGCTCTGTTGAAAGTAGACTGAGATCTGTGCTTTTGAGATGTATGTTGACGTTTTATAAATAAAGGCATTTAAAAACATGACTTGTGTACAGACAATGGAAAAACACATTACAGTTATGTGATACAATATTAAGTCCCCCTGTTTTAATCATTTAAATCTCTTAACCCTTTTGCTACCATGGAGCTAACCGGTAACATGTCAGTGCATATGTATTTTAAAGTACTGCCAAATTGTCATTACTTCATTCATTCAACTTAATCTGTTGCAACCGCTTATTTCAGGTCATCTCTTACTCAGCGTTGATGCTTTGTTGGTTCTTATATGAATGCTTGTTTTAATTTGTTTGTTTTGTCACACCCAGCCATCTTTGGTATATTTGTCCCCATGACTAATGTGTAGTAGAGCCATGATAAAGTCCCAGAAATTGTAAGATGTTTAGTCTGTCAGTTGCCTGTAAGTATTATCAAAACCTAACTGACTGTGCTAATGTGTACTGTAACAGCGCACCGGGAGCAGAGTTAAAGGGGTAGCTAGGATGCTACCACATCACATAAAACCAGCAAAATGGCTTTTCTTCTGACCTTTTTATAACGTTTTGCAAATATTTCCATTTTGTGTACCAGATCCATAACGTAAAAATGTTTCCTATGTCTCTGTAATGTGACCCCAGTAATCACAGCAGCATGTGTGGAGTAGAAGAACATAATTTCTTTTTATTTATTTTAAAATTATACACCTTGCAACTTGCCCAATAGTTAAACTAGCTTCCGCCGACACAGAACTGTATTTTATTATTGGTGCGGATGAACGACCAATAGAAAGAGAGGATGTTAAGGCGGCCAATCATGGAATATGTGGAAAAAATGCTAATAACATCACGAGATCCAATCACTGTCATACACCGCGAAACAGCGTGTCAGATGGGCGTGTTGTTGCTAAAAGAGTGTTGTCATCTTAGCTCGTGGCCATTTGAACCAATAACAAATAAGTTTATGAAAAAAGAACCAATCACAAAGGAGGACTATGACGCACTGAGAGCGTCCATTGTGGCTCAGCCGGTATACACACGTTAACGAGACTTAGACCTAAAATGGCCGAAACCGGTCTTCAGTAACCTTTAGCGCCAACCCCTTTTAATGATTGATAGCTTGTAAACCCAATAGAAGATCGAGTTGTTTAAGCCCATATCCAATTATATGAAGGCACACAGAAGCTTTTGGTATTGTACAGTAAGGAACTGCTGAACACAAACAGCCTCAAATTTGGAAGCACTTTGACTGTCAGTCGCTTTACGATAGTTGATATCAGTCGCTATCTACGTGCTCAACTAAACGCACCATCTTATTTTTTTTTAGCGATAATTTACCACTAAACTTGCCAGCCCAATCGCCTCGATAAGCTTGGATGACATCTTCGTTTGAAGTTATAAGACTGCAAACCTCTTTTATATTTATTTCACACCAGGCAAGTGCGTGACAACTGTGTGGGCTAAAGTTTTTAATTTTCACTAGCTGACGGATCACAGAAACAACCGAGTCTAAAATCATTTTCTGTGTTTATTTTGACAACTTTAGTCAAACAAAAGCTTTTTTGCCAACCAGTTTTTGTTGTCGTTGTTTTTTCTATTAGTTATTTATTTGTTTTGGCTAACAGGACACCACTCGGATAAATTTAGACGCTAAACATCTGTTGATTTTGTTTTAGTCTAAAAAGTCGTGTTTTTTCGAAACACGACGGAAATAATCCCAAAGCGATCTTCTCAGCAGGGTTAGCTTCTGCCTGGTTTTCCCAGCTGTCACCAAACCTTTCGTTTCAGCATTTTTAATCACCAAAGCAAGAGCTTGTTAGCTTTAAACGGACTGGTACTTTTATTCGGGACCTTTAAGTTTTAAATGTACAGATTTTGCGCAGGAACAGGACGTTGATTTGTCGCCTTTTAAAACAGCACCTGACAGACCCCCAAAGCTCCAGTGTTGAAAACAAAAACAGGAGATCGGACTTGAAGGAATCCGTCTTTGGTATATTATTATTATCAGTGTTATTGTTGAAAATGGCGGCGATCGGAATGGTGCAGATGTTGATCGAAGCAGCAGAGTACCTCGAACGAAGGGAAAGAGGTAAAGTATGATTATATTATTTGACACATTTTTTTTCTGGAAACACAGTCACGCTGCTTCCACAAATAGCGATGATAGATGCACTTCATTTTAAAGTTCATAAAAATGTTTACTTAATTTGCCCTTGCATTAAATAATCGGGTGATACGTTAATGTTGTTGGATTTGGCACAAGCTGCATTTAACCCAACTACGAGATAACAGACATTTCTGTTTATATCATGTATATTGCATATAGATGTGCATTTGTCAAAGCTAATTATGAAAGAAATAATTTATTTATTGCAAATGCACTCCTGATATGTAGGGAGATCAGTATGTTTTAAAGGAGGCTCCTCCTTCTGTTGTGGTTTGCTGGTGGGGTTTATTCCGGTTCAGGATGACATCATTGTTGTGGGGGAACACTGTATAAAACTATTGCATTAATCAATTCATTGTATGCACTTTAATATAAGAAACTTCTACTGGGATCCATGCTCAGGCTTTCTTTGATTGTGACTATATTTTGATGTCACTACATGTGACCTCCTATGTTGTCTTGCAGAAGCTGAACATGGCTATGCCTCCATGCCACCCTTCATCAGCAGCCGGGAGAGAGAAAGCTTGAAAAGGAAAAGCAAAAGCAAGAAAAACATAAGTAGCAGGTAAAGGCTAATGAGCTTGTTTTAGTAAAAACCTTTGGGAGGGGTTTTGGTTGCAGACTGCCATCATAGCTCCTGGAAGAATTTCACTAGTTTAATAGCATGCATATGCATAATTTACTGTCCTGTTTAAATAAAAAAGCTTGTACAGTTAGTTTGCATACAGACAGGTTCTGCTAATGTGGTTAGTACTAGCTCATAAAGGTTTATGATTGGCTCTTAATTATAAGTAGTTCTGAACTGAAAATGATTTAGTCAGCACTGCAGTTTCCTGTATTTTGGCTGCATCATTCAACCTGTGACCTATCCTTGTAGCTTTAAGTACTGGTTTATATGGTTTATTGTCACCATTCCTATCACTTGCAAACAGAAATTGAAATCACAATAGCTAGTGGTCTCTGTGTTGGTATCTTTCAGCAGTCATGCACCACCCAATCATTCTGTAGCTTCCAGAGTTAAAAAACTTAAAAACAGGAAGTGCTGCAGGAACAATTGATGAGATGATGCATCTGTAAGACTACGATGCTATAAAACATCTGACTCTGCTTAAAACTGAAACAGGAGAAGCCTGAGAAAGAGGAAGGTTTTACTGCTGTTTGTTTGGTTGTGGTACCATTACTTGTCCCTACACTGGGGCTGAAAGCAAAGCCTCCCGCTGAGTTGTCCTTACAGTCTGATCTGCAGCCATAAACGTACTTGTGTTGTTGTTTTTCAGCTTTGCAACAAGCCAACCAATCATTATCCCTACTTTAAGTTAGTCCCCAAAGCTTGCAGGGTTAAGCTATTTACCGTTTACCTTTCAAGTCCCAGTTTATGCAAAAGGATGACTTCTGTCTCAAAACACATTAATGCCACATTTAAGATGCTTCTAGAGGTCGGAAAAGAGTGTAGAGTTTATTTAGAGCATATTGAAATTCATACATTTACATGAAAATATAGCTAAATATTTAGTTAATATTGCAAACACCCAGTGGAAGTCTGACAAAAACCCCAAAACAAACTAACGAACCATCTAAGAGGCATCTAAAACCATCTGAGGCAGATAATATGACAATAAAGATGCTTAAATGTTGTATGTCAGTACTCTGGGTGTGTTAATGAGTTTTCAGTTATAGTCATTAGTTAGGAACTTAAGTCACTTTAATTATTCATGTCGGATTTATTTTTTATGCTCAACACCACAGCAAAGGTCATTGATATTTAAGCTCTGGCTGCATGTGTGTTTGTGTGAGTATGTTTAGACTTCACGTTGTGTTCATTCGAGTGTGTGACTGACAGCAGCAAACATCAGTTTGCCTATAAAGTGAACGGTGAAAAGCAAAGTGGGTCACTCAAGGTGACTGTTGGAGACATTTCAGTGTGCAAGCAGAAGCCCTCACCTCGGTGGACACCTTCTTTAGCCGTTATTAGCCGTTATCAGAGCAGCTTTGTGCTTCATTCTCACCTCTCTGTGCTTCGAGTGCAGCTCAGTTTCATGTGCCTGCAGAACAATGTCATGCATGTGTGCTACCTGTTAGAGTACATCATGTACTCATAGGAGGCAGCAGCTCTGGGTGTACATAATGAGGGCTTGTATCGAACAGGAAGAGTAAAACATTCATCTTTTTACACATTTAGACATATCTGATTTATATTTATTAGTTAAACATGTAATTTTCTGTATTTTCTTATTTAATTTGTTTTAGAATTTCAGTGTCCTAAAACAATCCCGTTTTGTTTACAATGGCATTTTACACATAGCTTCTCTTTAGGGTGACACTATTGCAGAAAAAGGTTGATCAGTTCTAGTTTTATACATAAAAAATACCTGCTATTTAAACTGAGATGTAGCCGACAGTGTTCCTGTTGTGATTGGCTATCACGGATTTGCTCTTCTTCCATTTTCAATCATGTTTATGCAGCAATGCAAGCACATGCTTTCAGGTCAGATCATGTCTTAACATGCTTAGCGGCATGTTTTTACACATGTTAAGTGAAGAAAATACAGGACTAGCTCGGTATGTAAGTAGATTTGCCTTCCTTTCCAGCTGGAAAGGCTTATAACCTATCATTTTTATTTACAGAGGCTTAACTATACATTTTAATGATATGCTGTATTACTTGTTCTCTGTAAGCCTAGTAGAGCTACGTTTGGTATTGATGAGCACAGCCGAGATCAGAAGTGGGTGGAACTGTTGTTTCTACATTAATAGGCAGATCAGACCTTCCTAGAAACTGGTAGATTCATAAAAAATCATCTTTAAATGATCATACATGAAGAGTGTTTGTGTCTGTAATAACAAGGTGAAATGTAGGACAGACAGCATGTATATCTGAAGCATTCAGAACAAGATGTACACGCACCTCCAGTTTCTGTTGCATCCCTCACGTACGGATGTTTGAGTAGTGGGGGGAGGGGAGCATTTCTGCTGTGTGCACGTGCATGTGTCTCTGTAGTAGAGTGCCTCTACCTCATCTTGCTGTCTTTCACCTCTTACACCCTCCTCCCTCTCCTCACCTCCTCCATCCTTCTGTGCCTTTGCTCCTACCTTTGGAAGCCAGCGGGGAACATCAGCTCGTCCATTAAGCGTACAGGGACGCGTACTGGTCGCGTGAATTTAGCAACCACCTCACATGCACTGAGTAGGAGCAACAATGATGCTCTTTGTCTGAGAAAATAGTGAGAGAATGAATAACTGATGCAGTGATGCAGTGAGAAAATCCTTAAATAAAGCACGCTGGAACCGCGTTAATATTTTAGTTATTTATAATGTTATTAATATGATCTTGTGTGGCTCTTTGCTGGGCACTGTGATGGTTGAGTCCAAGTATTTTCTTATTTTTTTCTCCAGTGTCTAAGAAAAGCCAGCAGTACATCGACACTCTTAAGTCACTTTAAAGACCATTTTGTTGCACACTAATCAGCCATTCATGGATGGCAACACTTATCAAGTAATTCTACATTTTTTAAATCACAGGTAAATGAGTGGGTGTGTCTAACTGACAGATTTCAGGTTTGGCAAAGTAAAACACAACGAGTTTATTGGGACATATATACACTGCATATTTGAAATGCTTTGGTCCCCTTTGAGTTGTGGATTAAGTTACACACAGTGTTAAATAATGAAACTTAGATTGTTGTTGAGAGAATTAGCAGATATGCATCAGCACTAGTGGTTCAGCAAAAGACATATCAGTGTATCAGTGTCTCCAGTAAAAGATGATTAAAGCATCAGATGATTGATGAGGTGGTTATTAGCAATTATTCTGATCTTGCTAAAACTGCAGTGTGATGCTTCTGAAACTACAGTCCTCTGTGTAGGTGTGGCGGGCTGCCTTTATGATGAGCTGCAAGGAAGAAAGATACGTTTTTTTAATCTAAAACTAGGGCAGCACCAGCGTGTAGGGCCCGGGTACTGAGTTCCTTCCTACAGGGGCCACCATCCAGCAGGTTTTCCATGTATCCTCTCCAACATGGCCGACTGTTGGCCAGCCCTGATGGGCTGTTTGAACCATTTGATTGGATAGAGGTGTGTTAAAGCAGGAATACATGAAAAAGCTGCTGGACTGCAACCTTTGTAGGTTTAAGTGGATAATAAATATTTTTATAAAGTCATTTTCATCAGCACCTGATGCCATCCTTTCCTGTTGTAGTGGTTTGTTGGATTTTTTTCTATAAACTTTTAAGACTATGTTTCAATAAATTACTTGAGCTATTTCCAGTTTCTCTAAAAAGAAATGTAACCCTCAGATACACCACTGTAGCATGGTTGTTTCGTGCAGTTTATGGGATGTGGCAGGAGGTGCAACATCTTACAGACGCTGACATGTAGACTGAATATACGGGATCTTCTTCCCTGCCAGTGCTGTTATGTCACCAGTGGCTGTCTGCCCTGCACAGGAATGTACACTAGCTGAACAGGGCCAAGTAAGAAAGCGAGAACCCCACAGTGAGCTGCTGAAACTTGATTCCCAGACACACACACGACACACATCCGAGTGACACTTTTCCACACCATGAAAAATGGGGTACCTTCCTATCCTAGACGGGTTTAAATTGAGGTTTGTCTTAAAAATAAGTTCACACTTTAGGCAACAAGGTACATTTCAGTTCAAGTTTGTGTGTGACAGACATTGACATTGAAGGCCATAAGGCTGCTGAAAACGCAGGTGCTATTTTGGGACATGGGGGGCACTGGGGGTCAGGTGAAGGTGGAGAAGAGCAGAGGGGATTTCTTCTTCTACTGCCCCCCTGCCCCATTTACTCTCCTATTCCACAGGTCACCGGCACATTTCCTTCAAATTCTACACTTGACCTTGTTTCTGCATCTGCTCCGTCTGCATGCTTGTGTATGTGTCTGCGTTAAGCTTAAACAATAAAATGCAGGTGTTTCTTTCCCTCCCCCACCCTGATCAGGACTGCATACTGTATATAATGAATAATCAGGCAATATGAAAGGGCGTCTTGTGTACTCTTAACTTTATGTTTCTAGTTACTGTTACTATGTTTGCTCCCTGGCCTCACTGTCACGTATCTGTGAAAGTGACCCTTAAAAAAACTCCTCCTTTCACCTTACAGGCCTTGGGCATCACAATGTCCAGGCTTTTCTTTACCTGTCTGCTCTACCAGTGATTCAGTACACTCCCTTTTGTCTGATGCTTACCTTCCTGCTTGTAAGGTCATGAAAACACACAAAGAATAAGAATATAACAGTTTTTAAGTTATTTTGTGTAAACCTTTTTAACTTTTTGTTCTTCCTTTGCAGGTCTACACATAATGAAATGGAAAAGAACAGGTAAGTCAGTTTTATCAGGCTGTAAGCAGATATGAAACAAGTCATAAGCAGCATCCAGTGATCTACAAAACGCCTTTGATCAAAACACATTTTAATAGTGACATTTTCTAAATCACAATTTACCTAAAGCTAACTTCTGAGCATTCAAATGTGTAGAAATCTGCAACAGATGCGTTAATTATTTTACTGATTAAAGCTTTACACACCTCTCAGTGATGGGAAACGGGTACAGGAAGGTCCTGAATGGTCTTTCCAACAGAAATATGAGCTGTGTAGCTGATCCAAAGCAGCTTATGGTTAGACTAAATGATATGTAGTCAGCCCTCTGGAGTGGCCTCAGTGTATCTTCTGCACATGTGAGACTCTGTAAACCAGTAAGAAAGATTTCTAGTGTCTTCTACAGAGGATCTTAACAATCAAAGACTAAATTAGTCATGGCAGTCCTCTGCTAGCAAAGCAGATGGAACGCCTCCTGTCTCTAACACTGGCTGAGTTTAATCACTACATTAAACTTTGTTTTGCACCCTGCACTTACAAACCAGATCACACCTGTGTGTGTATTGACTTCCACGTAACGCGACTCCAGTCAACACCATGCACGGAACATTCTCTGTACTGGTCACAGCCTCTCGCTTCCAGAGGTCAAACATTGAGGGTGAGGTCAACAGGGTGATTTTCTGTTGGCGAGGCCTGGTTTTCTAGTTGACCTAGTTGTAACTCCTGAGTCAGTCAAAGGAACCATTTTAGGTTGCAATAAAACAGTGTAAAGAGAAGTTACAGCCTTAGGGTCCATAATACTCACCCACTGACACATTTAACCAGAATAACCTGTCCCTGATGAAGTGCTGCAGCCACACCACTGTTATTCTCATACTTTCCCACCATGTGACCTGACTGTCTGAGGAGTCTGCTGCTCTTCAGTGTTGTTAAACAAACATTAGCTTTCCATGCTGATCTTTTATTATGTCAGATCAACACAGGCGAGGACATTACATGTTACGTAATGACTGACTGCCCTTTGGACTGAGTCAGCTGAGAAATGGCCACTTTGCTTCAATACTACAGTGTGTTTGTGTACTTCCTCTGCCCACAGTCCACTTCTCCTAGACCTCTCAATGGGTCAGATTAGAATAAGTTTATAAGGGACGCTCCCATCAGGAATACTTGCAACAGGCAACAAATATGTCCTGTACATGAAAGGTGCTATATAAATAAACTTGCCTTGCCTCATTAGTCAGCGTTTAGCTAACAAGAAAAACACAATTTTACACTGCTTTCAGGGAGAGTCGGACATTTTCACGCCCACTCGCTCAGGCAAACAGAGGAGTGCTCCTCTCCAGGTTGGAGCTGGAGGTGTGTGTTATGTAACAGTGGGATGAAATAAACACCCACCATGCTTTAACAAACTGCCAGAGCTGCTAGATGGGAGCAGCTGGGAGATCTGCAGCAGGAAATAGTGATGCGCTACATAAATGTTTCTGCTCGGTGACATGTCCTGTCTAGTACCTGTGATGGTGTCACAGCACAGATGATTGTGACACTGTTGATTACAGCTGAGGATTACGGGTGGTGGTGCGGTGAAGAACACGTCGTAATACACGTATGATAGACCACGTCTCCAATCTATACGGTCACGGGCTGATTAATACTCTGGCTCTGTGAGGTAGCCGTCAACAGCTAGGATGCATATGAATGCTGAACTTCCAGTGAAACAGGAAGTGGGGCAGTTTGGGAATGTGTCTTTTGACATCATCTGGTTTTTACATTGAAGTGACTGTTTGACCAGTTTTTTAATGAAACCATGAGAGCAAAAGGTTTGACAGAAAAGATGTTCTCTGTTGTTTTCCAACACGTAGCTTTCTGTGTCTCTGACTGAGCTAATGCTTCAACTGCACAGCAGCAGATCCAGATCACCCTGTCACTGTTCCAGCGCTCATTGTGACTGATATCAACTGATTAACATATCTTATCAGGAAGTGTTTAGATTGTGTGACATGCTTTTTAACTAAATATTCACCCCGTGTTCTCAGTAAATGACACATTTTATTGTTTCTGAATGAGGAAGCGAAAGCACGACTGTTTCTTTAATCCTGCTTCCTCTCTTTTCAGGCGGGCACATCTACGGCTGTGTTTAGAACGCTTGAAATCCCTTGTTCCCCTGGGACCAGACGCCAACAGACACACCACCCTCAGCCTGCTGATGAAGGCCAAAGATCATATCAAGGTGTGTGTTTGTGTGCAAGTGCAACCTAATCATTATGAGAGGGCAACTTGTTGATAGCAATGTTTGTCTGAGTGATTCAAATGTCTTCAATAAGCTCTTGTATATACACACACACACACACGCATGCACGGACACACAGCTACTCCTGAAGTGTGCTGTCTACTCTCTTTGCAGAGATTAGAGGAGAGTGACAGGAAAGCTCAGCACACCGTGGAGCAGCTACAGCGTGAGCAGAGACACCTGAGGAGGCGTCTGGAGCAGCTGGGGGTGGAAAGGACCCGTATGGACAGTACTGGCTCCACTCGGTCCTCTGACAAGTCTGACTCAGACCAGGGTAAGACTCCACTAAGGCACAACTGTAGCGTCATCATTTCTGACTTGTAAAAAATCAAACTGAGAGGTGGGCATGGTTAATGTAGAAGATTGTGCAGCAGAAAGTTGTAATTTATGCTTTTCACCTGATGTGAAAGATTTAAAAAGAGGAAATGGATTAAAGTAACAGCTCAACAAAGTGTTGAGGAAGCAGATGTAGTGTGGAAAGATGCAAGGCACGTGTATTTATATATCACCTTTCATGCACAGGACAGCTCAAAGTGCTTTACATTGAAACAAAGAAATTACAATGAAGAAATTACAAAAATAAAGACATTGAAACAGTAAAATAAAGACGCTAAATGTCAGAAAAAGGTACCATGAAGCTAAATGTAACTATCCACTAATTGTAACTATCAGTATTCAAATACAGCCAATCCAAGGTTACATAGAGACAAACATGACATACAGAATTGGACATTACTTAAGTAAGATCACAAAGCTGGCTGAGTGTGTCAAAAGTATAAAAAGCTCTATAAGTAACCATCTTTGTTTTATTTATTTATTTATTTAGTAGGTCTGTGTTCATCTCCAGAGGGAAATTCAGTATCCAAGAACCAACAGAAGTGTGGGGGTTAGAGCTAATTGAGAGTTAGAAAAACACACACAAGGGTAGCGAAGAAAAAACACCTCAACATCAAAAGCACATATAAGAACAGTTCACGTGACATGATGGGGGGGATATCCAGCGGGAAAGGTCCCGGTCGGGCAGGCGGTTTCTCCTCTCACCGCCTTGCGGGTGGAATAAACTTGATCAATAGCATTTAGAGCCCAGTTGACCAGACCCATGTTGTAGTGTAGAGAAGAAAGAGAAGAAGTGCTCTTATAAGAAAAGTGGCAGCAGACAGACAGAGCAGATCACACAAGAGGAGGGAGAGAGGAAAATAGAAGCATCTGCTCTGCTCGAAAGGAGGCAGACAATTCCCCACTTACACCCCGCCTCGCCAAAGACAACAATTTAAGATGCTCATGAAATATGAATAAAGGGGCAGGATGACCTTTGGTCTTGCATTTGCACCTCAAGAACAAAATGATCTATTCTCGCGGAGGATGTTTGCATTGCAGTTATGCCAAAATGTGTTTGACTGTATCCACCTTTAGTGAAGATGGATTTCAAAGGAACTGCATGAGAATACGCTACCCGCATAATGCCAGATCTTTGAATTATCCACTGATGTATTTGTGCTGCCTGTGTTTAACAGAGGACCTCGATGTGGATGTGGAGGGGACAGACTACCTGCTGGGTGACCTGGAGTGGAGCACCAGCAGCGTGAGCGACTCAGGAGATGAGCGAGGAAGCCTGCGCAGCAGCTGTAGTGACGAGGGTTACTCCAGCGCCAGCCTGCAGCGTCTGCAGGACACTCAGGAGATGGCCAAGCAGCTGGGCTGCAGCCTATAAACACCACTGGTCACCTGGTCACAACCCTCACCTCCTCAACTCCCACCCCGAGATCCCTTCACCACTCTGGTTCCACTCTGACCTCACCCCTCCCTCTCCCCTCCCCCTTTCCCTGTTAGGACTGACCAAGTCAAAGGCCTCTTGTCCAACCAGGCCTTAGCAGACTTTTTGTTCATACCATACCTTCCTTTCAGACTTGAGTCACCCTCATCTTGCTCTTCATCAGCGGTCAGTCTTAAGGGTGTCACCTGCTTGGCTCTGCACCAATCAAACGAGTGGGATTTTGAAGACACTCCATTCCCTCCCACCCCACCCACCCATCCGTCCATCAACAAAAGCAGCTTTCAGCCAGAGAATGTTACCACACAATATCCCACTGCCTCTTTTTCTATGCCTCAAGAGCCATGGGAAGCACTTACGAGATTTTACTCCTACTCTGACACACACACATATGCATACATTAACACACACATCCTTCCATTGCTCCTCTTTGTCCAGCGAAACCTCTTTTAAGGTGTGCCACTGACATGGTGTGGGTTTTTTTTAGCACCCTGCTTACCATTTAGCCACCTGTGCATGGTACCTTGCACTTAAATTAGCTTTTGTGAACAAAAGTTGAATCTTTTTCTATCAATATCTTCTGAAAAGGGCCCTGCAGCTGCGGTAGTAATGCTACCACATTAAGTGAATGTTTGTAAAACATGTCAGTCAGCAGACATTGCGGACACTAAACTAGACTGCAGATGGTGTTACACTGTTAGGGCCAGCAGCAATATCTCCTGCAGTACCCAGGCTCATGGCAGGCAGGCTCGCAGCTACCCTGTAATTTCATGTCCACTCCTGCCATTCAGAGGAAAAAGGGAAAACATCACCAAAAAACAAAACATGCATCAACAGATGAATGATCCTAGGTTTACGTGAAGGGATGGGGGGTGGGTTTGATATTTTCTGCCTCTCTCTGATGACTGTGGTGTTTTTACAGCATCCCTTTCCCATATGTGTGCATGTTATGTCAGAGCCTGACAACACGGCAGTCACTGGCGAGTACGACAGCTTTAAACACCAGCCAACAAGCCGAATGCAGGTATATTCGTAAGGTGCCGGTACACCTTTGTACACCACTCCTTCACTGCCCCGTTGAGCAGGTTTTAACTGGAAGGAAAGAGCCGGGCTGAGTCGAGCACATTCCACAACATAGAGGAGACAAAGGATTGGAAGAGCATTATTTTTGCAAACAGATGTTCCTGCCATCTATTTCTGAAAGGAGAGTTTGAGAGAAGTCACCTCAGAGTATAATGATGGTCTTTCTGAGGAGAGGCATTGGTGTTGTTTGTGTTAAGAAGCACTAAAACGTTGAAACCACAGATTCTCTCCTTTGCCTTGCCTTTATAGCTATTTATTGTTTCAGCAAAAATGTACACCTTTTAATGTAAATAGTTTTCAGAAAGATCTCTATGTCTATCAGCAAATGTATTTATTAGATATGCTAAATATATAGATGAATATATAAAAATATATTTAGTCATAGTTTGTTATTCTCGTGAGGCTTATTGAGAGTTTCTTACATGTAGTTTGTTTGCACAGCCAAGTCTACCCGTAGAATATTTAGAGATGTTTGTTGTGCCTCCAGGCTTTTGTGGCTGTTAAATTTGGCACGGTGCTTCTAGGACATTAAATGTATTCTTCGTGGTAGAATAATTTTTTTTAGCTGTTTTAAAGCCGTACTGCCCTATTAACAGGGATAGTAGGGGGTGGGGGGAGAAAATCTGAATAATTTTGAAAATGTGAAGTTAGAAGTAACTTTGAGAGAAGTTGGTGCCCACCCTCCAGCTGTTGGCGCCATCCCCGTGCTCAGGAATCTCAGACAAAATGGCTGTTCAGCCTTATGAGATATTTGCAGTCCTTTGTGGGGGTTTTCTAATCATCGCAGGCGGGAAATGATTGCAGGTATTTGAATGTAAATCAACTCCGCGGTGTTGTAGCATGGTTCCAAAGGATGCTCCCTGCTCATGCATGTGTCTCAGATCAGCTGAAGCATGAAGATGGTACACCAAAAAAAAAATTATAAAAAGAAAAGTTTTTAAAAAAAAAAAGGAAAATATGTATATGATTGTTTAGTCTTTGAGTGGCATGCTGCTTTTTGTCAATTGAAAGATTTTTAATGGAGAGGAACTGTGGCTACTGAGTGTGAGTGGGCAGGTGTGTTCAATGAATGAGTCGCCATCCGTGTGTGTGCTTGTGTACAGAGTGCGCGTGTTTCTTTCATCACGTCTTCAGAGAGAAGGTTTCAGGGTGGTAAAGGGGTTGGTGGATTTACAAAGGCTTCAGTTCGGTTCCCTTTGTGTTCACTTCTGAAATGCAAAAACTATTTATCATTTCTTAACTTGAGCATTAAAGTCAAATGTTTTCCACTTTTCTCCCCAAGCATTACCTGTTATCTGCCTTCTGCCACTCTACCTGTATCGTGTGTGTGTGTGTGTGCTTGCATTTTCAGTATGCATTGATGTGAATGTCATATGACTGTGAGAGAGAGCGTGTCCAGACCATGGCAGCACACTGTATATTTTAGGGGTCATATGTAACTATTGCTCTGCTGCTATCACTGCCCCTCCCGTCTCCCCCAACATGGTAACCCTGGTGCTCTCAGCATCTGCCTTGCCAGATGTGGACTCTTGAAGAACAAGACTACAGTCAGACCAGTTGTTTAAGCTACAGCTCTCAGCATCAGCAGAAACTAATGTGTATATGTTTTATCCCTACATAAAACATGGCTAACAATGCCTTAAAACTGACCCAAATCTACAACCCAACCCAAGTAATGGGTGGGAGTGTTTATGTTGTACAGAAAAGTATGAAAAAGGTCATTCCCTTTCATCGTAATGGTCTCAGGCGTGGTGCTTTCATACATTACACTCTAAACACACACACACCAACACATAGTTCCCTGGAAACCCTCATCACCTGCTGCCTTTCTACTCAGAAAGGTCAAATGTTTCTGAATAAGAGGCATTTTCTGCACTTACTTTTTAAGAATTGGATAATTTGGACAATGACTTCTAAATAAAACACTTCAAATGTTGGGAGAAATCCCATTGACGATGACTTATGGTGCAGCAATTTATATCTGCCAGTGATGTTAAAGAATAAACTATTTGAAACCCTTGTTTACCTACCAATCATCTTGTCATGGTCTTTATTTCTAGTTTTAAGACAACAAAAACCTCAGTAATTATGTTGAGAGGACAAAGCAGCGTCCTTGCACGTGGGGAATCATTTTCTTGTTGGCTGAATAGACATTAATGAGGTCTTGGAACATGAGATGAAAAGAAAAGGCTCAGTGGGATTCTGGTCCTTGCCAGCTATCTAGTGCGCTTCAGAGTAGTCAGTTGGCCAAATCCCAGATTTGTGTGATCACAGCCATCTGACTGCTGCTCCAAAACCAAAGCACGAAAAGCCAGAATTATGAGAAGGAGAAGAAAGAAGGGGGAGGGTGTTTTACAAGGGATCAGTCATCCCTTCTGGAGCTGTCTGACGGCAGAGGGGGAAGGGAGCCATACAAATAATTTTATCCTCCACAAAAGCTATTCTCCTTCCCAGCATCAATATTTCAACATATTTTGTGTTTTGATGTATTCCTTTAATAGATACTGTTAACCACTTTCCCGCTTCCTTCTGATTAGTGTGCTTGTGTGTTTGAAAATCAATGAGTAAGATTTGGCTAAAAGATGCACACAAATGCATGGAAGTCAGCTCAGGTTTAATCTTGTGAAATTATGGGCAGCAGTAAGAGATCAGAGTCTAACATCATATTCACAACCTGATGGATGATGACACAATGGCTTTGTAATGCTCTCAAATATAATTCTGGTTGTTTTACATCTGAAATAACCTGGATTACTTGTCACAGCAGGAAATGACCTGACATCCCACATGAAACCTGAAACTGGCTCATCTGAATACAGTAGTTTTTAACGCCACCACTGGCTTCTCTGTTAGGTGATTAAGTTGTCAAATATTTCATAAAATAGCTGCATTTCAGCAGCAACAAGCTAAAACGTGACAGTATTTTTAAAAAACCAGCATTCACTTGGAACACAAAGCAAATCTTTTTCTGCAATAAACACGTTTTCCTTTCAAATTAAAACTTGATTTCTGTCCATTTTTTTTCAAATGAATGAGATTTATCATTATGCAGTCAAATTTAATTAATCACTTGCTGGAAAATAGCCAGTTAGAGCTGGCCAGTTCTGAGTTTCAGAGCAGCTGGAACTAAACACAAGAATTTTACTTTAATTAAAGTAAAATTTAATGAGAAAAAAAAGTTTTCCTCTGAGGAAAATGTAAAACAGACTAATCCTTTTAAAAGTTTGTCAGTGTTATTTATTCATTTTCTCGGATGAATGTTGTTGAATTAAAAAACGAATGAATAATGTGCACGCCTTGTGATGTCCCAGTCCCAGTTCACAGCCAAAACCAGAGCTAATACAGCATGTGGGATCCAGAACTTTCTTTTTCACTGTGGAAAAGCAAATAAATATATAAAATGTGGAAGCAGCAGTGACTCAGCAGAAGCTGGTGTTACTGGTGTAACATTTCAGGGATTATTAAAACAATTTATAATGCTAAATATTTTTATGATTTAATCTATCCATCTATATATACTGTATCTATATGTTTATCTAGCTATAATGCGATGCATTCAAACGTGCAGGTTGGTAGATCTTGAGGACTGGACTTCCCTGATCTATCTGATTATTTGGTCCCATTAAATGACCAAAAGCATCCTGTAACATGTCATTTGCTATGAAACGAGTCAGGCACGGCAGTGCAGCGTGGCCCGAGCTTCAGCAGGGTGTATTGACAGAACCTGCTTGCTGCTGTGTTTATACTGAAATGTTACTGATAGGATTGTGTAAGTGTGTTTGTTTATGTGTCAGGGTCACAGTACTACTGACCCACCTGTCTATGTCCTCATATGTCAGATTAGTCAAATCCACAAGCTTATCTAGGGCCTGGACACCTAGCTTACTTTGACCTTCACCTCCTTGCACCACCCTGATCTGTCATAGACACTCTCATGCAAACGGCTCATTTACTGTACTTAACACAGGGAAAACACCCACATCACACACACACACACACCTAAGTAACCTGATCAAGCAACAAATGACGCATGTCATGCAAACACAAAGGCACCAAGGCTTTAGGAGACACAAAGTGAAGACTTAAGAGATTTATTCATCATCATCATCATCATCAGTTTTCATAACATTGGTCCATCCATCTCAAATCAAGCTCAGCTATTATTTCCCACAAACCCTGACTAACTATCTCTGCAACACGCTTCAACTTTACTTACATTCTTACACTTTGTGGACAGACATTTGCTGCCTAAGAAAAACCAACGTAGATGCTTTTCTTACAGGTTAATTGTTGCTTATCTATTTCTGAGCTGGTTTAAAATGTTTCTAAGTAAACTGCATAATTCATCTTTTTTATGCAGATAATGTATCATTTATAGCATTTAGCATAGCATGAAAGCAACTATTACTGTCCTATATAATCACCATTATAAAGATATTTTATTTATACTTTGAGTATTTAACAGCTCGTTAGGTATGTTCGGTATGGTTTTGGATGTCATGGGCCAAATTGAAGGAAGAGTTAGATTTTTAAGCCCCAGTTTTACATTGTGAAGCTCACAAAATTTACAAGCTAAGTAGTAAACAAAAGTAATTAAATAAAAAAAAGGAAAAGTAATCATTCAAACTGTATCATCCATAATAATTATGGACTGCATGATTTTTTTAAAGCCTAATGAACTGTAGAGTGTACACATAGGTAAATACAGTCGTGGTTGGTAACCAAATTTCCTTTAAGGGTGAAAAACTTTATGGAAGCATCCTTTGGTTTCATCTCTCCATTTAACTTTTGGGAGGAGACAGATATAGTTGCCTCTGTGGCAGAATGACAGCAGCAGCATCATCCTCCACCATCGCTAAAGACTTAGATCAAGGGAAAGAAGTCTGAGTGAGAGCATATGCAAACAGATGGAGATCTCTGTATGGGGGAAGAAGAGATCTCAGGGGAACAGAGTGAAGAGTGCACATCACACAAGAGCAGTGCATCCAAGACCAAACAAAAGCTGGTGAGATGAGTGGTCTGCAGCGAGCACAGGAGCAACACCTGTCATATGAAAGCACCACAGAAGAGACCAGGTTCAAAGAGAGACTGCTTTGTGTTTGTAGGATTTCTCATTTACTGGATGCCATGAAATTAATAAGGATACCAAAACTTTTAGGTTTAGCTTGTAAAGTGGATCCTAATCAATGTTATTTTCTGCAAGTGAGGTGTATGAGTTGTCATATTTAACCTCTTCATTTGAATAAGTATGGGATGTGTTTCAGAATGTGCTACTGAAGTGTCGTCAATCTCATCAGCTCATGAGCTGATTCTATTCAGAAGAACAGATCAGACCTGAGGCACATGCCATGCCCTAGCCCGTGAACATGGCACAGGGGGGGATCTTTCAGCAGCACTCTGACAAGAAAAATGGAAGTCAAAAAAGAAAAATATCAGTAAATATTCTATAAATATAATAAAAAGCATTTTCAACAAGAGTAAAAACATCTGTTTCTGGATGATGGTCCATTCCCTGATGTTGCCACATGTTTTTAGTTTGCTATAGGTATCATCATTTCCCCACTTATTGAAATACTTTGTGTCTTTGCTTGATTTTTTCTCATTATCTAACTAAAATTAATGCAATTTTGGAGCACACAGTAAATAAGTGAGCCAGTGGAAGCTAAGAGATGCAGCTAAGCAGTGCTGCCAAGCTGGTGACATTTTAATAATAAAGCAAATGAGCAGGAAGTTCAAATACTGCCGGGAAGCTTTGCATGCTTCAGCTGCAGTGTGCTGATTTAACATGTCTAAAATAAATATATATTTTAATTATTCACCTTATTTTACCTACATCAGGTTACTTTTTGTCTAAATTTGGCAGTTGTGAGCAGGTTGTTGCAGTTCCATGTATCATACACTGTCCTGCATTTAGAAACAATTTACCAATAACCCACATGTTTAGCATTGATCTTTATGTGCCATACAACACACAAATTAAAACTTGGTGAGCAGTATGAGGCTCACAGTAACACTGGTACTTGCCAAAATAGTTCCAAATACTTCTTCCACCTGAACCCTACTTCTGTGCCAGTCTGACAAAGTTTAGGCCTTTTTTTTATTGTCACTGAGTTTGACTCACCTTTCTGTCATAGTTTACCTTTAATACAGTCTTAAATACTTCAGTCAGTGTTGAAATCATGGAGGCAGCACTAATTGAGTGAGACAGGCATCACCTGTGGGTGTACATCTGTAGCATTAAACACATTTTCAGCTTTTTGAAGTCATTTTCAATGCTTGCAAGCATTTTATAACTTATATCTATATACAGATGTAACAGGGTCCAACTGGCTGACCAACCAGTGAGGTGAACAAATGCACAAACCCGAATCAAGCTGGTAAAATATATTCATTTTATTACAAAATGCTTTTTAAAAAAAGAGCAGAGTACTGGGTCCAGTACAGAGTTTGTTGTAAAGCTTTCAGCTGGCTGAAATGCTGTATGCATGAGTGGAGAGTTCTTTGCCAGTCCTTAAAATGAGACCATAATCCTCCTCCTGGGCAAAGCCCGTCAGTCCCTCTCCAGCACACCTGACAGTACACATCAGACACAGATAATTGGTTAAAAATCACAAATCGTTGATAAGAATCAAAATATTAATCCACACAAATGATATAAAACATGGAACTACACCAGCGTGCCATTACCTGATAGTTCACACCAGAGGCCAGGGCACCAAGTGAGTGCTGCTTAAATACAGCACTAACTGGGATCACCTGGTTCACCACATCCCTCCCACACACCAAACCACAAACACAGCAAACCCATCCATCCATCCATTTTCAACCGCTTGTTCCCAGAGCGGGGTCGCGGGGGGGCTGGAGCCGATCCCAGCTGTCAACACAGCAAACCAAACAAAGAAAAAGGAGCGATACATCTACCAGGTTATACTTGGATGGTATAAACTTGAAGTAATGTTTCTTTTCTTTGTTTTTTCTACCCTCTGTGTATTTTTCACACAGATCTGTGTGTGTTATTAGGGAGTCGGTTTACGGGGTCAGAGTTTACACACAGATGTAAAAATGTACGTGAATTTACATTTGAATAACTTTGGGATCTGAAATAGTTGCGCTGATCATACAGTGAAACACTAACTTTTCACTCCCAGATTCTTAAATGAAACATTTTGGAGATTTGGAGATGGATTGTAAAATGAGTTGTAATGAATGTGGGCAAATAAATAAATATATTTATCTCTAGCTATGTAAAATAAAATGAGAAATAACATTAGTTAAAAAACAAGTAGTATATTTAAAATATAAATATTATGTATCAAATACATTTGATGTAACATAAATGTGTAACTCAGGCAAAATATTGTAAGTAGCTCTATTTTACAAGAACTATGTAATTCATTATGTTTTCTGAAAGGACTGTTATTAAATAGAAATATCTTGATAATAATAATGATAAAATGATAAATGATAAACAGAAAAACTGAATGAAATTGGGAGTTTTATCATTTAAAGCAGGTGTGTCCATCTCCTGTCCCTGAGTGCCACATATCCTGCAGGTTTTCCATGTATTCCTGCTCCAACACACCTGACTAATTAATCATTAATCATTGAGCAGGATTTAAAGCTGTTGGATCCATTTAAGGTAAGCCAGGTGTACTGGAGCAGGGATACAGTGAAACTCTTCAGGACCTTGGAAACAAGAATGGATGCCCCTGACTTAAAGGTTAATATGTTGTTATTGATCTGGACCACTAAGGGTAAAACGATGCTGCACGTGACACCTAAATACAAAGTAACTTGACAGCCCTGGTTAAGGGGCGTTTTGACTGAAAAGCTATTTCACAGGGTGTGCAACGTTGCAAAAAGTTTAAGAACCACGGATTTATTGTGAAAAAACCTGTGTTTTTGTGTACACTCACATGCAAGACCACTGTGCACATATACAGAGAAGTTGTGTGTTGCTCTCTGTGACATAACAGCAGCTGCTCCCGTAAGAGATGCTGTCCAGAACAATATGCAAGGTAGTGAAGCCAGCCGGGTGAAATACAGTAACTTTGTTATTATCATCGCAGAAATAGTAATCTTTTAAAAATATCAATAAAAACCATCTAAACATAGAAACTTTTTATATGACTCAGTGCAGAAACTACTGTGAGCTGTATAAACAACACGCCATCAGTGCACCTTTTGCAGCATGTGCAGTGAGAAACATTTAGAGACTACATGAAACTCCAGAAAATGCAAATGCAACATTTTAACCCTGATACAATGGAAATGTAACAAAGCTGACATCATTAAACAGAAGCAAAAATATACAGTTTTTCTTTAAATCGGAGTTGATCATTGCAGGTTCTACAAATAAAAATAAGTCATCTGTAGTGACCGTGTGTCGGGATGATCTGGTGCAGTATAGGTTTCAGCTGTACAAAGGCTCATTTCTGAAGCTCAATGCATGCTCTGTGCTGCTGTGTTCTGCATCATCTTGGCACATTGAAAGAGTATTTGGTTTAAATGATGGCTGGGACTTTTCTCGCTCTACTTCTCATGTTCACTGTGTAGGTTTTCTCTGGGTGTTCCAGCTTCCTCCCACAGTTAGGTTAACTGGTTATTTTAACTAACTGTAAGTGCAGAGCGGTGTGTGTCTGTGTCGTCCATTCAAAAGATTTTATTCTCTGTTCAGCTTTACATTTAGTCACATTGTCCTTTATTTAGCTTTTGTTGAAATGCCTGTTTAATTTGAACATAAACAGCTATTTTTCAATGTTAAACAGGGAAGTGTCTGCATCCATGCTTAGTGGAACCTGGTGGGAAATCAGGCTTCCACCAGCACATTCTCCACCAACAAGCATATTTCCTTTTTGTTTTACATGGTAAAAATATACAAGCACATTATTTATGATTACAAAGAATTAAATGTGACTAAAGCAGTTTTCTTTTGGACATAATCCATGTGATATTTTCAAAGTCACAGATCAGGGGTGTCAAATAATTGAGTAACTAACCTCAAGCATGTATGTTGTAAGGAATTATCCATCCATCCATCCATCCATTTTCTTCCGCTTATCCGAGGTCGGGTCGCGGGGGCAGCAGCCTAAGGAGGGAAGC
>JBAMHV010000012.1:22351389-22365113 GCA_037177535.1 Pseudomugil gertrudae
TGGGTACGGGAGGCAGACACCCTCTCTACCTTTAAAATTAAACTTAAGACCTTTCTTTTTAACAAATCTTACAGTGACATCTGTAAGATGTGAGGGATAGTTTAGCTTTCCCATATTCCACTGAGCTTTTCACACTCTCTGCCGAAGGTTTTGTCTTCCTCTTATAAGGGAGTTTTCCTTCCCACTGTCACCTAATGCTTGCTCAGGCTGGGGATTGCATTGAGGTCAAGATTCGATGCAATCATATGGTTTCCCTTATCGAGGCTATTTGATGAATTGGCTCAAATGTGATATGAAGCGCCCTGAGATGACACTGTCATGAAGTGGCGCTACATAAATAAAGTTAAATTGAATTGAATTGAATTGAATAGCTTTGTTTGTATTCATGCACTACAGGGAGCTTAGAAAACACCAAACACGTCTGGTCACTGAAGTCTTGTAGTATTCTTTGAGTGAAAGAGTTTTATTGTTAAAATAAAAATGTTATCAAGGTGAAAACATAAAATACACTAAAACAACCAAAGGGAAAAAAACACCTCAAGCTCACTAGCATTTATTGTTTCAACATCTTTACTATTTATTACCATGTAATAAGTCAAAATTATTATAGTGTAGTCTTCTGCTTTCTAATAATAACCAAAGTGCAGGAAACCAGTACCATATGGGAAAGGTATCATAGGTTAACAACAATGTTTTGAGTAAAGTTTCTGCCATAAAGTCATGCAAAATGTCTTGGAAACAATATGCATCAAATATGATATGTCAGGCCTGTCAGGGTTTGTGTGTGTTTATTTGTATTTCCTGTTTTATTTTTATATATTTCCTGTGTTTTGGTTTTATGTGTTTCAGTTTAGCTTTCTTGTGTTCTGTTTTATTCTTTTCACCTGGTTTACTTTAACTCCTTCACTCCACCTGTGTCTCATTTGTTTTTCAGTGTATTTATACTCCCGGTTTTCAGTTCTCTGTGCGGATCATTAGTTGTACATCTGGGTTTCCTTAGCAGTCTTAGCGTGTTTAATGATAAACCTCATTAACCTGCTCCAGTTTGCCTTTGCCTCCTGCCTGCCTTGGGTCCACACATCTCTGACATACCTCTGTGCTTGCTCTCTCGGTGTTAAAACAAGGCCATAAGGGCTTAAATAAAAGTGATTAAAAAGCTTTAAATCATTTATACTGAGAATGTCACATTTCTGACAACACAAGCCTGATCAATTATCTTTGGAGATTAGCAGAAAAAGAAATGTATAAATGAATAATAATAATAATGGATAAATGTACTCATCAGCTGCTCCTTTCAGGAGGTTTTATTCATCAGGATATAAAAATTCATCTGGTCCTTCAGGTCTCAGATAATCATCAAACTTTACACAATGTCATTATTTATTTAACAAAACCAGAGCCAATGTGTGGAAAACTATACAGGAGTAACGGAGGTGATCTATTGGTTGAACTGAGTGTGATCACACCAATAAACACACAACTTTTAGCAGTTTGATGACCTGAAGCACTCAGATGTGTGTTAAGAGCAGGTTGATGGTCAACAAAGGCTATTCAGTTAAATCAAGACAAAACTGAATTCATTATATGTGGAGCAAATGATGAAAGATGGTCACTCAGCTTCAAATATCTGAGTTCAACACCGAAAACAAAAGCTGGAAAACTTGATGTAGTCCTGGACCCAGACCAACATTTCAGCATCACATTAAGACAGTTGTGAAGATCATATTGAAGAGTAAAGGACAGATGGCTCAGCAGGATTTAGAAACGTGTCCATGCATTTATCTTTAGCCTGCTGTAACGCTGTCCTCACAGGTCTCCCTAACAAGTTCAAAATCCTGCTGATAGTTTATAAAGCATTAAATGGATTAGGACAGAAATAATTTCAGGCTTTTCTGGTTTGTTAAACCAACCAGATCCCCAAAGGTCTGTGTCAAATGTGCTTTCTGTTCCCAGAGTCAGAAGCAAACATGGAGGCAGATTTTAGTTTTTATGCTGCTCACAAGTAAAACAAACTACAAAAAATAAATAAAACATACAAAAGAAAAACTCTTATCGGTTTTAAATCAAAGTTAAAAACTGCTTTATTAGCTGATCAAAATAACTTCCTCACATTGTAACTTTTATTTGAAGCCTTTTTTCCTCTCTTTAAAAATCTCTTTTTTGTCTTAAAAGTTTTTTATAGTGCGTTCTGCACTTTGTTGTAACGATTCAGTGTTTTTATATGAAGCACTTAAATGATCTTGTCCATTAAATGTGCATTAAATGTTAAATGTGCAACAACAATAAGACGGGACAAGTTTATTTCTACAGCACTTTGTGTTGCTTATCATTCTGAGAAGCGCTTTAGAACCATCACTAACTATGTGAAATTCATCATTTATGATGATAAAATGATTCAGAAGTGGAAACGAGAAAAAATCACCAGTCATCTCCAACCTTTCTCTCATATGTAGCCTAGGAGGAAGGGTCCAAAAATCCTCAGTTGCATCATCACACAAGAGCATCTCTGCAGTTTGGTGCAAAATCCCATAATCATTCTGCATAAAACTGTATCTACAGAATCATGGGAGTTTTGGGATAGTATACAAAATTTCCTTCTAGAAACCCAGTATATGTATTAGGTGCAAAATATATCTAAATCTATATTAAATGCTGAGTACATTTAGTATAGCACATTTCATGTACTGTACAATTCAAAGTACTTTGCATAAAAACATTAAAAGCATTAAAGTGGAGTTCAACAAACATTCATGCAAACTTTAAGATAAAAATAACTTTATGTCACGGTTTGGACACTTGGTGTGGTGTGTTTTTGGTTTCCTGCTTTGATTTGCATTGATTTCACCTGTGTTTAATTTTGATTGGGTTCACCTGGGTCAGTTGGTATTTTAGTCCGTTGTTTTGCACTCTTGGTTGTGGGTTCTTCATTGTGTTGTTTTTCATGCGTATAGTGAGTAGTCTCAGTCTCAGTCTTAGTCTTGTCAGTCTAGTTTATGTTTAATAAATAATTTAATCTGCAATCCTGCTGCCTTCTGCCTGCATTTGGGTCCTCACCCCACTTCTGAGCTCCTGGCCGTGTCACTTAAAGAATTAAAATGCATGAAATAAAAGTTTCCTCCTTGTTTACATGGAAAATGTGGATCTAACCAAGATCATAGTGATGCTGATCTTGCTAGCAGGACTTTTGACATATTTACTCATGAAAGTAAACTGACAGGTTTACTGCATTAAGGAACAAGAGGTGTCAAAAAGTGTTATAGTGTATGTTGCTACAAGAAACCACACTGATGTGTTTTCCATGTTAGACTGAGGAGTGAACGTTGCTGTTGCTGAGCTGCTTCAGCTTCGTTTATATGGCTCATTTCAAGCATGTTTTTATTGGAAGTCCAAGATTTGTAACAGTATCACAAAGAGCTTTTAAAAGTCTACTCAGATCAACAAGATTTATAACACTGTTAGGTGTTTTTTTTATCTATCTAAAATAAATAAAAGACAGAAAATAAGTGAACTAAATATAGATCTGATATTATCAGCAAACTAATATCATCGGATCATCACTATTAATTAATTACATTTCTGTTAATTATGTTGGTTTTTATATTAGAATATAAATATCTCAATGTGTAAAGATACACAATTTAGCAATAAACAAAGGATTGATCACCAAAATTGGCAAAAGAAATCCAAGTCCAGGTACTCAAAGTGATTCCTAAGTTAAAAGGAATCACTTTGATCATTCTTTGTGATGGGCTAAGAACTTAAAACTCACACTTTCCTCAGAGTGTAGCAACACACAGGGACAACCAGAGTAATTATGTATCAGATCATCACAGGTGTGCACAGGCAGGACCTAACAGCATTATATTATCAGCCTCAGGGGGGCACCACATAATAGAAGCAAAAGGGAAGTCCACAGATCAAGATCAACCCACATGCAGCAATTTCTCTCGCCTCTCACTATCTGTCCCTGCTGGAGGACATGGTGCATGCAAGACTCTGGAGTGAGTTCATTTTCAGATGATTGGCTCTTGAGCCTGTTTTAACTGCCCTGCTCTGTGCATCAGGAGTAGCCATACCGTGCCAGGAATACCCATGCCATGCTAGGAGGAACCACGCCGTACCAGTCCAACTGCAAGTGCTAAATAACCAGCATCTTCAAAAGGGAACTGGCTGAGAAGTTGTGGATGCTCAGTCCTGTTCCGAACCCAGATTGCAGAGGAACAGGACTATGTGCACCACAGCCAGACATGCCGTGGTGGAGCAGGCCATCAGGCTGATGAAGGGCAGGTGGAGGTGCCTCAATGCCACCAGAGGAAACCCGTAACACACCTGCAAAGGTGTGCAAGATAATGACATGTGCTACACAACATGGTACTAAATGAAAATGTGCCAAAGACAAGTGATGTCCCTCATATTAGAACCAAATGCTGCAGCTTTACGCAGCGTCTAGAAGCGATGCAACACATGATGTGGAGAATTCTGATTTATTCACATTTTGTTTGAGTGTAATTTCTGCAGGATCTCTCTATTTCTCCTCAACTCCTGCACCATCTCCTCAGTTGCACTGATTGTGTCCCGCTGCAAGGACACAGCTGCTGGAAGTGCTGTGGAGACACTGTCCTCACCCTGTCCAATCACAGCTGCAAACTCAGCAGGGACACACTGCTGTGTCTGTGGGGTTTTTATTCTGTAGTTTTCTCCATTATGGCTTAATTTCCTGTTACCTCTGCCGGTTCTTGCATTTCACCTGCGTCTCGTTTGTTTTCTGTGTATTTATACCACCTGGTCTCATGTTCCACTTGCCGGTTTGTTGTTGCTGTTGCTCAGTTCTCAGTTACAAATAAAAGATCACTGCCTCCTGCCTGTGTTTGGTAGGGATTGTGAAAGCGAGGCTTCATGAAACATCGAGTTAAATCTGACACAGCTGCCTGACATTGACCTGGTCAAAGAGCTCTATCTGTTGGCTGCGGGTGTGTAATGGATGAGAAGGAAAGCCTCACTGCACCTCTCATCACTGTCTCACATTTGCTTTAGTGTTCAATAAACGATGTGTCATCTATTTTGTCTTCTGGTTGTCTGTTAAGGAAATTAATAGAAAATTGTGTCAAAATAGTGTAGATAACATAAGATTATTGTAAATCTTAGTTTACAAATCTGTAATCACTGTAGCATTGTGTATAAAGTCTTGTATACTCACACATGCACTGCTCACTCTCACACACACCACACAACCTGTTTCAACATGTCAAACACTCTCCACACTTATCTACACAATATCTGACTCTGACTCTATGTTTATAACTGTATATGAACGTGTGTGTGATGTGTGTATGGCTGTGAGTGTATGCAGTATTATTCCTGTGATGTTCTGAGCATTTCAGACTCTTTTGAAATCATTGCATTATTGACGAGGCTGACCCTCGACCTTCCTGCAAGGTGCTCGACACATCTAGATGATGTAACGAGGCATTGCTTAGTGTAGTCACGTAACTTTTGGCATGTTGAACCAGTTGCATTGAAACAATGCTCGCAACACTTCTGTGGAACATGCTCAACACTTGCTCGGGCAGACGGGCTTTACATCCCAGGTGTTTGGGTCCACACCTCTGTGAACACTCACTATATTACAACACACACAGGAGCTACAATATTTAATTTTGTGTTGTATTTATGTTTGTGTGCACTGTTTTATAAATCAGGTAGTTTTTGTGCTATACATTCACATTTTTTCCCTAAAAACCATCAGTAGTAATAATATATGCAGTTTTATAAATCAGGCCTCTGGATTTACTTCCTGGAGTCCCTATCAATAGCTTTGTTGGAATGACATGTAACAATAAGTGTTTTTATTTTAAATTAAATTCCAAACTTGAAGGGCAACCAGTGATGGAAGCGTTGACTGAGGAAATGTGGTCTCTTATACTAACACCACTATGGTAGCAGTAATATTAATAAACTGGGTGATTTTGTAAGATGATGAAAGAAAGCTGTTTGAGACACAGTCATCAGTGATGGATGCATAAATCAGGTTTCAGCATCACGTGGAAACATTTCACAGATGAAAGATGCTGCGCTACATATTGTTTCTGAGATGGTCATCGCTTTACGGTAAAACTTTGCATAAAATCCTGTTTTATGCTGTCTGATACTTGCGTTCTGGCCTATACTTTCTGCTCTATAATAAATAAAAGGTACATATATGGTATTTTTGTTTGCTTTTGCTTTTATTTTCCTTTTAACATTGTGTTGAAGCAACTTTTTGGATAAAAGAAATAATTTATAATTTTTTCTTCAGGTGTTAAAGGATCAATATGTAATTAAAGTTGGATGTCATTAGCACATGAATAGAAATCATCTCATATTTGCATACAGCATTACTGTTTTCATTTCAGCTGGTATCATACAAAAGCTAGGGAAATGAAATGAGACCAAAAAGCAGTACCCTCCTGCTTCTTTTCCCCTCTGGGTGCAGTCAGTATCTTACGAGAAAGGTGGATAAAATCTTCTGGGTGTTTGTATTGGCTCAGCTAATCTCCTGCGTGTGTGCACCCAGAGGTAAAAGATGGCGTTGGCCAGGACGGTGACAGATGCCTGCGAAGCCCCGCCAGCAAAGCTGTTACTATAGCAACATCTTCATCACAGACTGAAACCTCTTTATTTATACTTATATGTCCTGCTCATAAACATTCCCTCTTTCTCTCTCTGTGTGTGTGTGGTTTTTTTTTTACTTTACTTAACTTTGTGGGACCTTTTCTGGTATAAACACCAGTTTTGTTGAGACCAGTTTTTTTTAATGGGGGTGAGGCCCAGTCCCAGTCCAAATCCCAATTCCAGTTCTGGAGTCTTAATTCAGCATAAATGATCTAAGTTGGAGTTATCAGCACTAAGAGACAATACATCTTAGACACAAACAGTATGGGGAAAAGAGCACACTCAGCTGTTTTTACCAGAAACACAGAACACACCAGTTTCAGCAAAACAAACGATGTGAACAGCTGGAAGCGAGTTAACGTACTGAAACACATCACTAAGACCAGCTGCTTTTACCTGGAGCGTTGCATTTATTTATCACATTAAACATTATAAATCCTTTCAAACTTATGTATAATAACACGCTTAGTGACAAATATAGTTAAATAAATAAATGAGTGAATAAATAAATAATTAAATAAAGTTATTTGTTAGAGTATTATTATTTATAAAGTTATGTATAAAGTGTTAATGAAACAATTATATTAGATCTTAATTCTCAAAATGCTTCAACTGCATGAAGTGTTTAAAAAGAGATAAATGCAATCTCAGATGAAAACACATGAAGCTTTGGCTTAGTAGTATCTTTCTTTTCCAACTATAAGCAACAGGAAATTGGTTTACGTGTGTCACGTGACTACATGCAGCCAAAAGTAGGTTGATTTTAGGAATAATATAGTTAAAGACAAACTTAAATTCTGTAAATCTTTTTTTAACTGGCATCGGGTTTTCCAGATATATCCCATGATAATTCTGCTGCGTGTAGATGAAAATGAGGACCACACCCTGCATGAAGCTGCTGCTGCCACACACACACACACACACACACACACACACACACACACACACACAAACACACTACCACCCCTCCAGCATCATGAAACCAGCTCTTCTGTCCTCCTTGACACAAAAAGAGTTATGACTCAGCATGGACATCTGCAGTGGAGAGCCAGACAGGGAGTATGTCAGAGGGCAGATTTATTGAAAATACAAGACCTGGATCAATCCTGGATCCGCTGTGCAGGTCTGTGGCCCCAGGCTGGACTATGGCCATGTTGCTGCTGTGTGAGTGCTGAGCTCTGCTGTCAGCACATTCTCCTGTTGTGGAGGTGCATACATAATTAAACCTCTCCTCTGCCTGTTCTCCTGAGACACTTAGAGATGAAGCAATACATACTGAACCACAGAATTAAGCAGCCACCTTTTCCTGTTCCTGTTTGTGGGACTTCAGACATGTTCTCACAGTTTTTCTTTTAATGGGGTTAAACACATGCATACTGGTAAATACACCACTTAGTGCCCCTGTCACTACAAGTATTGATTTCCTGTGTGGACAGTTAATTGGATTTTCTGCTGTTTGTTGAGTAAAAGGTGTTTGAATTCATAACTTGCTGCATAAACAAGCTTATAAAACATTAAGACAGAAGTTTCAACATGAGACCAAAGCGTAACGCTGTCAAGAAACTCACTTTCCTGTCCTTTTTTGTTCCTTGTCCTCCGCTCATCCTTCTGTCTCTGTGTCCGTCTATGTCTCCCTTTCTCTCCCCCTTCCCCTCTAACTCTATTTCTATATATAGACTTCTGCATTGCAGATGTCCCAGAGCCCTGCAGTTCTGGAGGAGCTGCTGAGGAGTCTCAGCCAAAAATTTGGGCAGGCTGACACGCTGAGTCCAGGCGAGCAGAAACAGCAGACTAAATGTGCACCACCGGATGGGATGGTCACTCCGTGCGGGGACAGATCACAGTGTCCATGTGCTGGCAAGGCATCGCAATGCAGCAAAGATAAAACGGATCTGACTCAAAACCACCGCAGCTCTGATCTTTGGATGTGTGGGTGGGTATGAGAGTGTCAGAAGCCGTGTTAATTTCCTGCAGCATTTATTTCCTCTCTGGTTTCTCTCAAAAAGAATTGTTGGAACAAGACTCAATCAGAAAATGATAAATGACCAAAGTAGTGAGAGTTGCCCATCACCTAAAAAAATACCCACAATCCTAAAGTTATTTTAAAACTAGAAATCACATGATTCATATTTTAGATAAAAATAAAGACATAAAGACCCTGTTAAACTGTTATCATTGTGTATACTTGCAGGTGGGGGAGCAGGGATGTCTTACTGGGTGATTGTAAAGAAAAAAACTTTAATAATTTAATAACAACACACACAATTACTTAAACCCAAATAAAAGGTTCACATGCAGGTATAGATGCACAAATCAACAAAGTTTAAGGAATAGATGATAAACTGAAAATGTTTTACTTTGTTCTCCTCAAACTAATCTAGAAAATATTTCAATCACAAGGAAAATAGTCACAGAAATGTATTAAATCACTTTTGTTATCCAAACAAATCTAATCAAAATCTAATCTGCTGCTGTTGGTAGAACATCATCACCATCACCAATTTGCTACTGCAATTTGATAATATGGCAAAGTTTAACAAATACAAGCTGTGAAGAAAATAAATGCATTTATTCTGATTTAATTGATGTTTTTAAGTCAAGCATTTGGACCAAATTTGTGAGCACAAGCCAATAAAAAGAAATGAGGGGTGTGTTGTGTCACCTGGCATTCCTGATGGGGAAAATAAGAAATAGGGCTAAATTTACTGAAGAATACACAAATATGAATAGAAATACAATATAAAAGCTAAAAACTGAGCTTGTGCCATTTTAATAAGGATTTGGTTTGAACACCTTTATTCTTCAGCACAGTGTGAACTCTCACACAAACGTTCTCTTATTCCCCCAGCAGTCATCAGTGTCTCCACTGATTTCCAGTCCAGCTCTTGTGTCATCTTATCTCAGTCCTTTCTTCTTGTTTCCGTTCTGTATGAATGTTTTCTCCACAACCAGCTCTCCTTAAAAACCATATCTGATAAAGCTTTAAATAATAACAGATATATCAACTAAGAGATGCTAAAACAACAAACCACTGACGTATCCAGAGTGAACCCTGGATCACCTTTTACTTTCTCGCCTGCTAACTGGGAGGAGCTTCATGTGTCATGTAATCAGCTCTTTGGGAACCACCTTGCTCTTTTTGTGCTTTAATAAATCATATATTAATCCTGAGTTGCTCAAAAAAATAAAACACTAAAAGAAAATGACTTTTTCTTTCATTCTTTAATAAAAAAGCAGCTGAAAGTTTTGGAACTTAGAAATATCTTTAACAAAACTTAAAAGCCGATCACTCAAGATCAATTTAAAGTAACACAAAAAGGTTTGACTGCTTCAAAGCAACAACAAAATCTCACCCACCACTTAGAAACAGGACCAAGTGGCACTTTTCATGTGCTGCAATTTGAGTTTTTTTTAGTGTGTGATATGTGGTTATTACTGCAGAGCATGAAATGCTAAAACTACATCCTAACTTTATATAACCTGCTGAAAGCAAAGACCACACATTTTATGGAAATAGGCCACATTAATGTACATACATAATATTTAAGATGGATTAAACACATAAAATAAAGGAGACAGGCTTCTATAAAGACGATATGTTAATGTGAACAGTGTTTTCTGTTAGAAATCATAAATCATAGTTTATGGTTTTATTTGGTCTCTGTGTATTTGCTGTGTAGAAATGTAATCTGCTTTGCAGCCCTGTTGCTGCTATTCATTACCACCTACACGCAGAGTAGTGACCACCTTAGTCAGACCCTATTGAACTGTTGTATTTGGGCTGCAGTCCTCACACTCCTTTCCTTTCTGCTGCAACACTGGTTGGCCATTAAAAATTCATAAATGCTGGCAGGCCACAAAGCCAACACACACCATACACATAAATACGCATACACGTGCAGTTCAGCAAAGTGAGCTTTTGCTGCCACTTGCTGTTAAATGTGCAAAGTGCAGCGAACATGCACGAGGAAATGGTCTTTATCTGATTTGGAAATGTTAACCTGCAATAAACCAACACTTATCACATAAATGGTTCCGTAAAATTATCATTATAATGATGTATTATATTTGTATTAACATTTATATCTACAACTGAATACACCATGTTCTAGTTCGACATTATATCCATCTAAAGTGAATATGAAGTTCATTTCAAATTAATATTGAGATATAGAAATTATACACGCTGGGAAAATTATTGCCAACCAAATAAAACAACAAAAATAAAACTTTTTGAACAGTTTTATCAAAGAAATCTACAAAGTTCAAATAAAACATTTGAACTGAATTTACACATTTTTAATAAAGAACAATTCTGTTAGAATTAAAATGTAGAAGAAGGCAAGTTTCTTTAATGTAAAAACCATTAAAGAGGAAATCTGAACATGCTGTTGAGTTACTCAGCAAGCACATGGATATTCAGCTCCTTGTCATAGTGGCAGGGTTTGGTTCTGGCTCAGCTGCAGTGAGATGGTGCAGGGCTTCGGGGAACAGTGCCAGATGAGACCAGTTAGCACTGCATCACTCATTGCACAAGGTCCTGGTGCCTGTAAACACAAAGATGTATTAATAACACAGCAAGGTAAGTTTAGGTGCAACTTTCAGTGTAACTAGCTGGTTAACTTCTAATAGTGGAAGCTTAATCTGTAACCTCTTCTGAGCAGGGAAGGTTTTGAGATTAATGCAAGTGGCATATGCACCAGCTTTTACAATATATGTGGCAAAATGCAGCAGCTAATGATAGAAGATTCTATTTCTTGCTGTGAAATTGTATAATTTACTAAATATACATCCCTGCTAAGTGAAGCATCTCTGACAAGCACGGCCTCACAGATGAGAGTGTGATAATATCTAACCTGAGGGGTGAAGGACACAGTGCAGGTGTTTTACTGGCAGACAACAGGAACCTGCAAATGCCCAACATCCTGTAAAAGGTGTGTTCTAAACATATTGTAATAAGATCTACAACATGTTTAAGCGTAGTTAATAAATAACTGTGACAGTGTCACTGTCTGCTTTGCACTCTGTGCTTATGGCACTGATGTGATGAACCATGAAACCAGTCACACTGACAGCTGTGGTGTTCTGGTTCAGACACCAGACAGTCAGCCCATCTCTGTTTGGAGCCAAAATAAATCCTGTTTACAATACTGCCTGCTAGTCCTATGTTTCATGTGCAGTCATGCTTACAACCTTTACATTTTACATAAGTACGGTTTGTTTCCATTGTCAACAAATTACCCAAGAAGTTGCTTTTGAGTGGAGTAGCATTACTATCTCTGTTGACCTGTTTGTAAAGTAAATACCAATGAGATAAAACGAGACATCTGCCTTACTTCCAAAAAGTCCAAAGTCAATCATGCATATTGAGCTGTCCTGAGAAAGGATAAAGTGCATGCTCATCACAGCTATGTGCTTGCAGAACCATTTGCACACACAGCATAAACATACACCCTCATGAGCATGCCAATGTTCAGTGTGCTCTCTGCAAGCTTGCTAATAGGTGAAGATTTAACCCTTGATGCAGTAGCTTATAGAATAATGTTTAGCTGACTGGAAAGCACAATTTCCTGAAAATGTAACCATACCAGTCTCTTACAACTTCTTTACAAATGTGCCCTTGTTCATTAAGGTTTGTGTGTCTTCATTTAATGCTCCACTCATTTAAAGCCACACCAGGTCCTTTCATTCAAGATGAGGTCTGAAAGCTTCTCTAATCAGATCCCCTTCTCAGTGACAGGATCGTCCCCCAATCCATAACAAACTGTCTATGTGAAAAAAATAATCATCAACAAGAAATTACAGCCTTTGAAGATGCCATTCCACCCTACAGTTTATATCATTCTCATTCAAAGAATCAGGAGGAGTCTCTGTGCACAAGGTACAAGCCTCTGAAAAGTACTGTAACAAGATATTTTGTTAAAAAAAAATATATATATATGAGAGAGAGAGAGAGAGAGAGAACTATTATTAAATTTAAAATGAGCAACTTACTTAATGTGATTGAACAATAAGATATAATAAAATATAGGTTGATAGGATTTTCAAATGATTGTATCCTGGCTATTTCCTTTTTTCGCATCTCAACGTTGTTGGAAATATGGTCATTTTTTACATTTTGTCTGGTTGTATGTATCAGATTATAAGATCTCCTGGTTTATATGTTTGCTCATGATACGTGCTGTAGCGATCTCATACGTACATATGCTTCTCATATTAATTAGTTCATATGTGAGTTTCATCCTCTGACATATTCAGCATAATGTCACTGAGATTAGTATTTTAATCAGCAACTCTCTGTGTAAAGTCCTTGATACAGCCTGCACATTCTCCTGATTGCACTCTGCAAAACAACTGATAATGAATCTGTTTCCTAAATGTGAGAGCCTGTCTACACTTTAGCTGATATCCACCTGATCTCCTCTTAGCTGACCTGGATGGGTCAGCCTCCCCGGTCATTGTTGTTATGGTTTTGCAAAGTGAATCTGGCGCTAGACTCCACTAGGCTCCAGGGCAATCTCTTTGATTCATCCTGACAAGATATATGATTATGCCATGACGTGAACAGAAGTCTATATATGTCCCCGCTCACATGCTTACAGTCAGACTCTCTCCAGAGCTCCGCTGAAGGATCTCTGAACAGACTCTCTCCAGAATTGCAATTCTTTACTCTGTACCATTTTTCTTTGTTCAATAAACTTATGATCATTTTCACTTTTACAACCAGACTCCTCATTCTTGACAGAGAAGTTTTTGCCTCAACAATCTGGTGTCAGAAGCGGGATTCATTAACAGTTGTTTTGCAGAGTGCATTTAGGAGGCTGTATCAAGGACTTTAACACAGAGAGTTGCTGATTGAAATACCAATCTCAGTGATATTATGCTGAATATGCCAGAGGATGAAACTCACATATGAACTAATTAAAATGAGAAGCATATATATGAGATCGCTACAACAATACGTATTATTGATTTTAATGCCCTGATATTAAAACTTATGTAGCCAGGTCAAGTAATAAAGTTATCACTTCTATATGAAGTAGCTATTATTCTCCTTTTTGCCCCATGTGTTC
>JBAMHV010000012.1:22365267-22376644 GCA_037177535.1 Pseudomugil gertrudae
GCCTGTTGTGTGTGTGTGTGATTTGCCTCACTTCTACACCTGGCCACACGCTCGCACGCGACACCGCATGCCCACACTTACAAATACAGAAAATGTACTTTTTTTCCTATTTGATAGCACTTTTACTGTTATAATTTATGTATGCGTTTATCACACTCGCAAATAGAGAATATTTGGAGGCAAAATGTTGATAAAAGCAGTTTGAGTCATCTTGCAAAACACGGCCATTTCCTTTTACTTTTATTTTGAAAACCGGAAACACATTATATTTTGCTTGATGTTAATTTGTCGTCGGATGATCTGTCCTAGTACGAAAAAAAGTGTTGCTGGCAACATCTAGTTTAAATATTAGTGGAAATTTATTCAGCAAACAAAGAGCTTGTGGACCTTTGCTTTTGTTGTGCGGTTGCAGTAAGATGACGGAACTACGGCACCGTGGAGCCAAAGACAGCGACTCAACGTTAGAACAGCAGCCATCAGAGGACAAGGTAACGTTAGCTAGGACACGTTTCTGACTATTATAGACGCTGCTAACGCTAAGCTAGCCTCCTAGCACAATGACATCCCTACAGCATTATTTTAGAAATAAGAAATATCTTATACAACTATTGTCAGTCATTTTAACACCGTCTAACGGAGCACTATCACCTGTTTTAAGGAATGGGACATGTCTTTCTTTAATTTTACTACATTGCTAAATTTTCCTTCCTACCCTCGGTGAGCGTTTGATACGAAAACACTGAACCAAATGTGAAAAATGTACACAAATTAATGCCGTTTCTTTTATTTGTCACTTGCCGATACATAAGAAAGTACAATGTTTATACAGAAAATTGCACTATCTGTAAATGGACCGGTTTTCTTACTTGATGCAAAGCTTGGCATCAATAAAATGCTTAAAACCAACATTTGGTGAGGCGCGTTGTGATTTTGCAAGCTACGATGCAGAGTGTTTATGTCAGCATATTGCCGTTAAAAGCCCAGCAAAACAATAAACATATCCTCCTTCATGTCTGCCACAGACCACTTTTCCTGCTGTCTTTTGTTTGAATAAGAGCAGGTAAACATAAGTGCATCATTCAGCTGGTTTACTGCACAGCTGCTAGCATACTAACATCATGTAGCATTAGCTTGACTGGTATGACGGCTACAATAACAAACACTTCACCAGCATGATGGACATTAAAAATACTCCTGCGTTTCGTTTATACTGAAGAGAATAAAAAAATAGTCTTTTTTTAAAGCTGAATAGCAGAAATGTGTTCCAGTGAATAGCCGGAGCCCACAAAGGGGCGTGGTGGTGGTATGATGGATGTGTGACTACGTAGATGATTACAGAAAACCGCTGAAAGGAGATGGAAAGTAGTCAAAGCATTAGTCCCAACAAACCACACGGGATTAGTTTGATTTACCAGACAATCCCACTTTGTGTAATGACTTCTTCTCATCCAATGTTCTTTTGATCTTGATGCATTTAGTTGAACTACCCTCTGCAACTAGGCTGCAAGATAGCGTTTAATAACATTTTTACTAACATGCTATTTAGACATGGTAAATAAAGAGGTACTGGAATTCATATGGTGACAGAATGAATATTCCAAGCTCTTGTTAAATGTTAGCATATACCAGCACAGAGCAAACATTTAATGTATTTTAATTCTTTCCTTATTTCATGGTGCAGTAAATAAAGACACAGTTTGGTACTCGGCAGCTTTCCTGTTAACAAGAAAATAAAGTTATTCAAACTGTGAGCTAAACCATCTTCGCTAGGCATTCTCAAACTGGGCGTCCCAAGATTATTTCAAATGCATTAAATACATTTTGAGACTATTAGCACCCCTAAAAGTTGTTAATTTGTGTTAATTTTAAATGCATTAACAGTGAGCTGCATCCATCAATAAATTCACGATCCTTCTCATTTACTGAGATTCTGGTTGTGAACTCCATTTTGCATGATCTTGTGGGTCACTCACGGCTCAAAAGGTTTGAGAACCAATGATTGAAGTAACCTTATGTGCTAACATGAGCAGAATTTTGTGGGGAAAGTTTACCTGTGAAACCATCATTATGAAACCAATGGTTACTGTGGACAACAACGAGTACTTGGTAAGGTGATGTGAACATTCGTGCAGATGTACTTGCTTTTTCTGGCAAGTGAGTTGAGATTAATCTCAGATTTTAACCATCGCATTTACACACAGAGCACTCAAAATTAAGATGCACCAGGTCATAAAAGTTTCCTTTACAACATCAAACTGCAGCTTCCTTGTTTCATGATACAAAGGAAAAACTTTTTTCTAAGTCTTTTTTTCAGTTTTTCTTTTTGTACTTTACACAGATACACACTAATGTTGGTAATTTCTGTTTCTCAGTAAGTATAATCTCATTTCCAAGGGTTCATTCTCAACATTATTGCCAGTGTGCTGGAGTTGCCGTCACACCATTTTTGTTTGATCATTTCCATTTTGACCACACAGCTTTGCATGTCAAGTGTGAAGCCAAATCCAAACGCCGCTCATAATTAAACTGCAGTGAACACTGACTGTGTTGTTTTCTTTTAGGTGAAGTGAGAAGATTCAATTTATGATGAATAAATGCATCTAAATCACAAGACTCCACATTGGTTAAGGCTCTATTTCACACTCCACTGTGCATAAAGGCGTTAAAACTCCTCCAAATCCGGCCTGTAGGCTTTTATCGCCTGCTGATGCAGCTTTGCTAATGAAATGGAGACTCTGGAGGGAGAAAAGACTCAAAGTTGCCACTGGTGTAAAAGACGACATGAAAGGGGAGGATGTTAAAGCGAAAGGAGCACCTATTTTTAACTCGAGTATCCTGAATGACGGATATTGTCTCCATAGAAACCAGCAGACAGAAAATGGCTGTGTGTGTGTGTGTTGTTGTGCATGCTTTTGCAGCCGGCTGATAGGTTTCCCCAGCTGTGTAAGCTGTTTCACTTATGCTTCTTATCATCACTGCATTTCCAGAAAATGGGCACATTTTATAAACGTGAATATGTCACTTGTTAATTTATTTGAAGTCTTACCAGAAACGAGCACAAAGCAGTATTTTTCATACAACAATGGAGCTAGACTGAGCCAATCCAACATTATTATCTAACCGATGCTTTTCCTGATGATGAAGACGAGCGTACGATGACATCAAGGAATTGCAAGAAGTTGATATATTTAATTTTACTGGACAAACAGAGAAAACGTGCCCCTGTATTTCAGGAGAGTAACGATAAAAGTGCAGAATTTCCTCCTGGATTTAGGGGAGAGCCAGTTATGTTGATGGGTTCAGTTCAATCAGACGAGCAGCTTCGTTACATGATGAGAACGAGAGACTTTATTCTGCAGCTTCTAATGTTTTTGTGATCAACCATGTGTGTTCCACAGCAACTTTTTCTGATGTTTTATACAGTTTCTCCACCCAGCACTACTAAATTCAAGCCCCAGATTGAAAGTAATGTAAAGCTAAATTCAGATGTCTAACAGATTCATGGCCACGCAGTGAGTTTGCCTGTCCACATAGTTCACAATTAACACAATTATCATCTAAGTGTCTACAGATGTAGATTTTTGTGGCATCTGAGGAAACTGTGGTTATTCTGGAAATGTGTTGATGAGGTTTTCCACATTACCAAATGCAGAACACGAATGAGAAAACTGTTTAGAATAAAACTTTATTGTCATTGCAACAAGTACAACAAAATTAAAAAGTGCTATCTTGTCAGTGCATCAACTTTTTTTAGCACGTATCCACACACACGCATACACACAATGTCAAAATTGTCTTTTTGCTGTGTTCACATTATTACACATTAGCAGCATTCAGTACTTTAACAGCAGTTGGATAAAACTGTATTTAAAACAGTTAGTCCTGGTTTTGAGAGCTCTGTAGCATCTGCGTGATGGCAGCAGTAGTTCAAACAGCGAGTGAGCAAGATGTGAAGGGTCCTTAAGGTTGTTCTGTGCCTTCTTAAGACAGCGGGAGTGGTGCAGTACTGACAGCGAGAGGAGGGGACAGCCAATGATCCTCTGGGCAAACAGTTGCTGTCTTTTGAGCCACTGTACAGCTGCTGTACCATACACAAATACAGTATGCAAGTATGTATCACAGTATGTAGCACAGATAAAAGCGCACCAGCAGTCTCCGTGAGATGTTATTTTTCCTTAGCACCCTTAGGAACTTTTTTGAGCAGCTCTGACGTGTGTGCTGCCCAGGCCAGATCCTCTTCAAAATGGACACCTAGGAAGCAGAGGTCCGGCACTCTCTCCACACAAACCCTGCTGATGTGTAGTGGGACAATTTCCATTTTCCAATAATGACTTCCTTAGTCTTGGAGGTGTTGAGCAGCAGATTGTTCTCTCTGACAGGCGCTACATCTCATTCCTGTGGGCTGTCTAATTTCTCTCAGATGAAACCCACCACGGTTGTGTCGGCGTTACAGTGGTGAACAAGGGTGCAGTCATAGGTGTAGAGCAGGGGTGTCAAACTCAGGTCCTCGAGGGCCGGTATCCAACAGGTTTTTGTTGTCTCCATGCACCAACACAGCAGACTGGAATTACTTAATAGGTTGACAAGAAGCTGTTGGATTTATTTGATTTGCATCAGGTGTGTTAGTGCAGGTAAACAGCTAAAACTGCTGGATACTGGACCTCGAGGACTGGAGCTTGACACATGTGGTGTAGAGGATGTAGAGTACCGGCCTCAGCACACAGCCCTGCGGGGAGCCTGTGCTGACGTTGAGGGGCATAGATGTATGTGGGCCCACTCTTACCCTCTGACTGCGGTCAGACAGGAAGCTCTTAATCCATGCACAGGTGGAGTGTGGAAGTCCTAGATCCACCAGTTTGTATTAAAAGCAGAGCTATAATCCACAAAGAGCAGCTGTGCATAGCTCCCCTGCTGCTCCAGGTGTGACAGTGCAACGTGAAGGGCTGTGGCTACTTTTGGTTTTGTTGAAAGTGTCCTCATCAATTCTCCAAAAGCCAGCTGAATTAGCGTGCTAGAGTTACGTTTCCAGTCTCACTAATACATTTCAGTAGGTGAGGATCTGTGGGTGACAAATTAGACAATGGCAGTTTTGAAAATTTTCTTCATCTTATTGATGATGCCATATTTGAGTCGTATATTTGTAATAGTGTGAAACGGAGCACAAAATAACATGACATTTCATTGTGACACTAATTAAAGGGCAATGTAGGCAAAAATAAACACCCCTTGTCTGTTGTTCATATGGAAAAATCTAGCTACAGTAATGTAGTCAGCTGATTACAGGTCCTGTGAGGTTGAGTGGGTGTCACTAAGCGGCATGTCCACCATCTGCTGAGCAAATGTGAGGTGACAACTCAAAGCCTAATTTGGTCACCAGCGATCGAGAGGGCCGCAGGGAGGGGGAAAGAGAAAGGAATAAGCCTGAGTCGTGTCACAGAAGCTTTAACAACAATGGGACTGCCACCGTCTGATTACATCTACTGTTACTTTCCTGTTGCCATGGGAGACCACGATCGCTGTGTTTCAGTATGCCAGTCAGCATATGGTTCTCAGAAATCCCCAATATGGAAAAAGATCATTTCATGCAGTGCTCGGCCTCCCACACAACTCTGCACTGGCTATTCTAATCCTCTTCCTTAATACAGCTTGTCTTCCTCTCATGTGATGCATCTGATGCTGTTTGCTCAACAACAGTGACTCCATTCAGTATCCGTTTAGCTGAATCTAATCTGCAGTAAACTAAAATATGTGTTCTGATACAGTAATGCTCCAGGGATATTTACAACTGTAGGCAACAGTGGCATACCAATCATTCAGGTGTTGTGTTAAAAATATAACAGACAAGTTGGCAAAGCCTAACACAAAGACACAGACTTCCTTTCTTATGAAGAATGTCACAGGTGAGGAAGCATGCATGTAAATAGTGTCACCATAGTCTACAACCTGCAAACATATTGCCTGTACAACTAGCTTTACATTTAAAATGAGGCTTATTTTGATGATTAAACATGAAATGAAATAAAAATGTAAATCATAATTAATGGCACACTTTAGCACATTTATTGCTTTAGAAACATTTCAGCCAGATGTTTTTGTTTTTTTTGTGGCAGTGTTCAGACAGTGAGCTGAAGACTGAAAAAGATGGAGTGTCTGACAGTGAATCCAAGGTGGACTCGGGGGTCCCAGAAGTGCCAGTACCTCCTGATGACACCCCAGAAGTCCTAAACAAGGCCCTGTCTGGACTTTCATCAAGGTAAGCTCTGCTATGGCAGTAAACCCTGTGTGTTTTTAGGAGTGTGGATTATTCTACCTCTGGAGAAATGACATGCTGTGTAACATTTATTTTCTGTTTGTTGGTGAAGATAAAACACATACACTTACTGGGCCCTACTTGCTAACCCCTCCCAGTTAAAGCAAATATGAACCAAACAGCATTTCACCTGCACACGGTGCAATTTGCAAGGATTATGTATCAGATATGATCACCATACACAAAGTCAGTTTACTTTGGTTGAATACCCCAAAACCTGTCTGTCTGGACTGAGACACACATGCTGGATACTGAGGCTTCTGCAATAACCACCACAACCTTATCACTTCACATGTGCACCACACAACTCTGTTATCTGCTTTTATGTGGCACTGAACTATATTTCTAGAGCTCCCTATCCATCACATGACTAAAACTCCTGATGGACCACTTTGACAACTCAACTCACTCAATATAGAGATGTCCATGCAGGCTTGGTTTCCATCATGTGACTCCCTATGTTCTTATCATCTAAACATGGTGTGGTGTTACTCTGCATACCCAACCCGTTTCTCTTCTTCTTCTTCTTCCCTTTTAATGTAGAAACATGAGTGTTCTGAGTGGGAGAGCTGCAGTGTTTTATTTAAAGTCTATAAAATAACTCCATGCAAATGGTGACAATAGCCTTAACAACGCATTGCATCGATTGGTGAAATGAATTTGTACTCTGTAACCTTTGCAGAAGTGAAGTGATTCACTGATCTGATGAGTCGATATTAAACCAAAAATATAGGGAGCCGTTACATTGTATCCATATTGTTTTTGGTGTAGTTGTCATGGTAATAACCTCCACAGTGGCACCATTGATGCAGTGACGTAGGCTTTAAAAAAGGCCAATGTTAAGTTCTGTGTTCCCAGTGGCTTGTGAGGAACTTATCTTCCCTGATCCAGGCAGATCCAGATGTTTGGCTTTATACTTTATTCATCTTTGAGCTAACAGAAGTGTTTTCTCCTCAGATGGAAGAACTGGTGGGTGCGTGGCATCCTCACATTAGCCATGATCTCCTTCTTTTTCTTCATCATCTACCTGGGCCCCATGGTGCTTATGATGATTGTGAGTAGGAACAGAGCTGATGTTGCAGAACTAATGTCCAACGAGGAGAGCCATTGCTGTTTTAAGCCAGGATTTCCTACGTTTACATATTTATGTTACAACACTGCTTATGTTTTCTGACCTCATGTTGTCGACTTTATTTTATGTTTTACTCACATAAAACTATTTTCTAGTGGCTTAAAATTGAACCTGCCATGTAATGATGTGCAGGTTTTTGTCATCTAGGAATACCCGTAAACTAGGCTTATCAGTTTAGTCTCAGTAGGGCAGACACACATAGACACACTGATGCTTCTGTAGTTCAACCAGATTCTGATGCTGCATTTCTCTGTGTAGGTCCTCTGCGTTCAGATCAAGTGCTTCCAAGAAATCATCACAATCGGTTACAGTGTGTACCACTCGTACCACCTGCCCTGGTTCAGGACGCTGAGCTGGTGAGGACACACAAACTCAAGAACTCATGCATCTTACAGAGTCATGAACAACCTAAATATTCACTCAGACTTCTTTCTTATGCTCTTGTTTTTGTTGCAGATGTCCTAAGGTTTGTTTAGTGGCTTGTTTTTGTTAGTTGGCATAGTTAATAGATTGTTGAGCCAATTAGGAAATGTTGTCAGGAACACTGAATAATCAGTGCATCGTTTACATTTTTCAGTAGTACTACTGCACAGTGTAGTGTGGTACTTAGAAGAGTCCTGATATTCACTAGAGACCTGTTGGAAAAAGCTGCTGTGTGTAAAATCTTTCAGAGTGAAATGAAGCAAAGAGCTAAATTTCACATGAAAGAATAAAATGTCTTCCAGGTTAGCAGCAGGCATATTGAGCGCTAAGCAATAAGGTGCTAATTCAAGAGTAAGATGTGTGTTTTTGCACCAACCCTCTGCTCTACAGGTACTTCCTGCTATGTGTGAACTACTTCTTCTATGGTGAGACTGTGACGGATTACTTCTTCACACTGGTGCAAAGAGAAGAGCCGCTTCGAATCCTTAGCAAATACCATCGCTTTATCTCCTTTGCCCTCTACCTAACAGGTACACACACACACACACATACACACACACAGTCAAACTGACTCTAAAGCCTGTAACAGTCTGACCATCATCACGTCATCATCATCGAGCCGATAGGTTTTTCTTTTTCAGATTATTCCAGTGAATCTTTAACTTTATTTTCATACCTTAACATATTGCAGCATCAGAGTTTTTCCACGTGGGGATAAATAAAGTTTTAGTTATCTTTACCTCAAAAATGTTGACAAACACATCCAGCTCCACCTTTTTAATGTTGTTTGCGAAAAACAGTTGAAGTAACTTGTAAAGCAATGTGAATGTCAGTGGAAAGGCGTGGTAGGGGTAGCATAATTAAATTATTTACTTTTTCTGGCTAACTCGTGTTCATTAAATGTGAAATCTTTTCCTTTTTTAGCTTCTCACAGCTAACATGAAGGCGAGCAAACTGTTTAGGAAAAAGCTGTAATTCAATATTAACTCCAGGCACATTCCATGTTTAGTAGATGTGGTTATAAAGGCTACATCACGATGTGCCGCATTGCTCCTTACAGATGACTATGGTTAGGGAAGCAATAAGATAAAGGCAAGCTGCGATGTGGCAGAGAGTGGCCTCTGCCCAGATTCATTTTATTCTTCTTTTCTTTCAGTTTTTCAGCATATGTCAGTGTGTGCAAGGTTAGGGGTAGTTTATGGGTGGAAGGTGTTATCTAATAATGTAAGCTCCCTCAGAATATCTTTAACAGTTTCATAACACCAGGTGATGTCCCCATGCAAAATTGTCCGGAGGTGTTTTTGTTCTTTAGAGTAAAACTGTGAACCCAGTAAATGAAATGCATTAAAAAGGGCTGTATTTTAGTAAGTTTGCTTTTACTGCAAACTCAGTGAGCAGTATTTCGCCTGCAGCTTTGTGTTGTTGTCTGGTCTTCAAAGCTCTTGTTGGTTTGTGGACAGACTCATTTGGAATAGTGATTGTTTGGAGCAACTCCTCTTAAGCCCTGCTTTTTTAGTGTTACAGTAAATACAGGTAGAAAAACCTGTTTCATTTTCACTTTAGGTTTTTACTGGCTAAATTAGTGAACAAAGCTAATAATAATGAAAATGATGGGTGTCTAATTCATCCATTTAGATCCTATTTTATTCTTATTTAACATGATTAGAGGCGTGTCCTTTTGATTGATTGGCAGGAGATGTCCAGTGTCAGAAGTGTAGCACAGACTTCATTTTTAGTCCTCTGACACATGACAGACCTGTAGGCGCCGACAGAATGTGACATGTGCACTTCATATGATCTTTACGTCGAACCGTTGTCGTTATGTTAGACCTCGGGACTCCCGCGCTTCAACCGTGCAATCACAAAGGGTCCTGGAAAGTTTAGCCTTCACAACTTTTACGCTTTTTAAAATATTTTACTTTGAAAATGTTTTATTTTGCCATTGAAATTAATGTAAATGGCTTTTACTCATTGAAAAAGTTTTAACTTTAAACAAGTCACTGCTTTCCTCCCCAGTTTTCCTTCCTCATGTTTAATTCCTCTACATCACTCCTTTCTTTTCTATTTCTCATTTCCTCTACTTCTCTCCTTTCTTTTTACTCCTTATTTATCTGTTTCTCCTCGTCTCTCTTTCCCCTCTCATCTTTCCTTTTCTCAGTTCGCCTTCCCTCCTCCTCTACATATGCCGTTTCCTCCTCATATCTTCATTCCTCTCCAATTTTCCTTTCATTCCTCTACATCTCTCATTTTATATTCATCTCACCATTCCTACTTATCTCATTCTCCACATTTTTCCTTTCCTACTCTCCTTTCCTCTTCACCTCTCCTTCCTTCCTCATCTCCCATTCCTCTAAATCACTGCTTTCTTCCTCATTTCTTTCTTCTCTCATCCTTTCTCATCTCTTCTTTCTTTCTGTATCTCTTTTCCTTTACTTGGCTATTCATCTTCATCTCTCATTTCTTCTACATTTCTTCTTTCCTACTCATCTTGGCCTTCCTCCCCATCTCTCCTCTCCACATCTTTCTTTTCCTCCTCACCTCTCCTTTTCTCCTTATTTATCTGTTCTTCCTCATCTCTCCTTTCCTTCTCATCTTTCCATTTCACAGTTCTCTTTACCTCTTCATCTTTCATTTATTCACATCATACTTTCCTCCATATATCGTGTTTCCTCCTCATTTTGAGGTTTAAATACTTTTACTGAAGGTTTTAGCATCATAATATTTTCAGCTCAGGTTTCAACAAACACATTTCATCCATCTTAAACCTTCCTTTGCTTTGTTCAGTTAAACTTACTTTGGTTTTCACTACATGTAGACCTGATATTGAGCCTTCAACACTTCTGCTGTAACACTTTGTTTCACTCACTTTAACACTGTTGCAGATTATTCTTCAACCTTTTTGCTCACAGTTAAACAAGTTTTTATTTTAAACCTTAATTATTTCTACTAATGACCTAAGCTTTTTACTAATTTCAGCGTAAGGTTCAGCAAGCAGGTTTCAAGCCTTTTCACTTCTTTTATGCTACATTAAATGAAACCTTTCACCATTTTCATCAGTTTCAAACATTGTCAGGACAATGCTGCAGCTGACCTCTGACCTATGTGATGCAATTATCCGTTCTTCTCATCTCTCCTTCCCTGCTCATCTTTCATTTCCTCTACATCGGCTCTTTCCTACACATATTATGTTTCTTCCCCATTTTGAGGTTTAAATACTTGTACTGAAGGTTTTAGCATCATAATATTTTCAAGTACATTCCAGCCATCTTAAACTTTCTTTTGCTCATATCTAACAAAAATTATAATGTAAACTTTAAATACTTTTACTAATGACTTAAGGTTTATACTGCTTTCAACATATTGTTCAAGAAGCAGGTTTCAACCATTTCCACCTCCTTTATGCTCAGTTAGGTTAAACTTACAACCTTTTTCATTAGATTTAAAGGAGAACTTCGCTTTTTTTTAACCTGGGGTCTGTTGTCATCTTTCCTTCCATACATGTGAGTGATGTA
>JBAMHV010000012.1:22387694-22402234 GCA_037177535.1 Pseudomugil gertrudae
ACCAGTAATGAAAGACAGGAAACAAATTTGCTGCCTTAAATTCAGGAAGTAGTGGAGCTGTGCACAGAGCCCATTGAAGCAAAGCCAACAGAAGCAACAGAGACACACTACACACAGGGTCAGTGTTACTACAGAGTGTCTGAAGCAGGCGGTCATGAGTTTAGGAAAGCTACTCATTAGCCTCTCCCAGGGGCGATGCTAGGAGCAGAGGTTTAGGGGTGCCGAGCACCCAGAGAGCTTCCTGGCCTGGGAAGATACATTTCACTGTTTCATACAGAAAAACAAGGACGTGTGTGTTAAAACATCAACTATGATGAAGGTTATTTAAACAATCTGCACCAAAGAATGAATAGACAGGAATAAAAGAAACATATCACATTACTCATTTCTGATATAAGTTACATGTGCTTGTGTGTGCATGTGTGTGTGTGTGTGTGTGTGTGTGTGTGTGTGTGTGTGTGTGTGTAAGGAGAGGGGGAACTATCCATGATAAATATGTAAACTGATATGGCAAATGGGCCGTTTTTCTTTGTTAGCTTAACAGTGGCTGTTGAGTTTTTCTACTCACCTCTTCCTGGTCGTCCACTCTCTCCTCGCCTCCCCCCTTTTCATCTCTCCCTCTTTGACCTGACAATCACACACACATTATATACACTGGATGAAAAATAAAGAATATAATTAAGAATATTAATAAATGAAGTCATTTCTCACTCTGAAACCAAAAGGCAAATAACCAATCTATGTGTTTTATATCCATTTGATTTTACTTTGATCTTGGCTTTATTTTTTTCCAACAACAAAATAATAATGATGTTGTCTCTGTACATACGCACACACAACATGACTCACATTGTTAATGGGAATCCAGCCAGTTGCACCTTGGCTTTAATACTAACATGCACATGATACAACAGCAGCTTCTCTTATTCCAGTTCAAACAGAGGACAGGTGTACTGACCACCTATAACATATTGGCTTGAAACGTTAACTAAAGCTTGTTACATACTCTGTAAGAAGCAAGAACTTTTTTCTTGTTCTCGAAGCCCGAGAAATAAAGTTCTGACCAGACCGTTCTGGACACATCAGAACAGATGGCAACAAGCAGATATGGACATTTTTACCCGCCGAGGGCTTTGGGGTTAAAAAGCCAAAGACTGTGAATGAGAGCCACTGAGAAGCTGGTTTTGTTCTTGTTAAGCTAAGTTGCACCGTTGCCTTTATTTTTCTCAAATAGTTATTTTGTTCTGCTGTTTAGAAATAAAAAGAAAACATTCAAAGTGTTTAAAAAAAACTCTGATTTGACAAAAAACCTTTGCGATTGTTTTATCATCATAATCAATAATTATAGAAAAATACTTAAAATGACTTAAATATTGTAGATATACCTGATATTGGATCTATAACAAAATGTGTAGATACTTGGAAAAAGGTGGGCTGGATCAAACCATTTTGACTTTTGAGTTGGGGATATAGCGGTTTGGTGTGGTTGTATTGTTACAATATTATTCAGCTACTGTGTGGTCTTTTAGGTCTTCTATTACTTTTTTAAAAGTACATACAGTTAAACTATATACAAACTACTGCACAATTTAGTACTCGGAAAATCACCCACACACAAACTAGATCAGGGATGGGCAACTCTGGTCCTCGAGGGCCGCAGTCCTGCAAGTGTTAGGAATTTCCCTGCTGCAACACACCTGACACACATCAGACTTAACATCAAAATCTGCTAGTTACCCACTGATTTGTATCAGCTGTGTTGCAGCAGGGAAATTCCTAACACTGGACTCCGGCCCCCAAGAACGGAGTTGCCCACCTCTAAACTAAATGCTGTAGGTCAAAAGGAGATATTTTACTGTGTTCAGGGGAAGTCCAGGGTCCAACGAGACAGGAGGTGGCAACAGGTTTCTGAATTGCTGTCGGGAGGGGCATAGGCAGGAATCTAAAGGTCACAAGGAGCGCTGGATATCACAGAGAAACTGTGGTGACCATCTGGCAGGGAACTCTGGCAGAAATAAGGAAGCAGAGACAGGAGAGAGATTAAATAGGGCAAGGAGCAAGTGAGGACGATAGGTAATCAGGGAGCTCAGGTGGAGCAGACGAGCCTGATGAGGTGGGAGTTCCAACAGGAAGTGATCATGACAGCTTTGGCCTCGCTGGTGTCATTAAAGGGTCCGTGACATGGTTCAATAAAGACATCATTTGAAAGAAGACGTACTGTGTATTTATTCTGTATAGGCACATAAAAATAAGAATGCATCATTTTAACACACAACCCAAAAACACCTCATTATGCAGCGATGCTCTCTGCGGCGCCATGTTGTGACGTAATGAGAGGAACCCGCAGATGTAAACAAGCATGGATGAGTGTAGTGACTCAGAGGAACTTGTGAGTGATTTTAGTGAAGATTTGAGTGATTTATGGATAGTTTTGGAGGACGAGGGTACGTCCAGTGAAGACGATGGGGGTGCTGATGCTAACGAAGGTGTGCAATCATATTTATTTGAGCCTTAACGGTCTGGAAGCGATGATGACACAAGTGGGTCTGAAGAGGAAGGGTCGGACGGTAATGAGTTAGAGCTGGACATCGGTCGCCTCCAAATTAACGAATGGTATGGATATAAAGTCATTTTAATATACATGTAGACAAAACAAAGACCATACAAAGGACTTGTTCTTTTCTGAGTCACAGTGGCTTCTCTGCGCTGCTTGGAAACACTAGTGCCGATGTCTTCTGTCTGCTTTCTTTTAAATATTGTGGATGGCAGCAGGTTTTAGAACACGTTTAAGCCAAAAGATTCCTGTAATGAAGGGATTCATCAAAGCAGTCAGCAGTTCACTGCAGAGTACAGACGATGCCGATGGCTGGTCCCTCGTTCTCTGTACCTGTTTAGTCCATTTTTTACACAGATCTGCATCTTTTGGGAATGTGAAGAGGCTTACACTTCCACTGGGGCAGGATGAACATCCTGCAGCCACGCAACACTTCGGCATTTTGCAACAAATCAGCGCAAACACGACATTTAAGCTCCGATTACAATTTGTTTACATTGAACAGCTGAGGGGAATGTCTACTCGTGATGTCATATCCTGAACAGAGGCATAGCCAACGATCTCGCCTCTCTGCAGGATGGTGCACAATTTGAACTCCCTTAACTTTTTCTCCCACTTAATTAGTATTTGGTTTGGATAGAAATGACCATGTAGTTGAAATTAGATATATTTATCCTGACTATTTATGCAAAGTTTAATCATCCCTTCACGGACACTTTAACATCATGCCAATGGACAACAAATACAATTTTCAGTCTAGTGACTTACCAGTCTTAGATAAGCTAATTGTTAGCCTCTCCAATGCTAATACACACCAAGAACAAAAAGTGTTCTTCGTTTTTAGATGCCAGAATAACTTCACAGCTAGATGTTTTCTCATTCACCACCATCTTCCACTCAGCAATGCCCAATTATCATGGATCAGATCAATAACTGGCTTCAAGGCGAGATATAGCTTTCTGCTACAAGAAGTCTATGTAACCACCACTGTGAGCACCTCAGGCACGGTCCTGCAGGTTTTAGATACTTTCCTGCTGCAACAAAGGAGGTTGATTCAAATTATTGCTTCTCCAGCATCTTGTAGTCAACGTTTGCACCAACCTCTTAATTCCTTCTTTATATGACTCAGGTGTGCTGCAGTAAGGAAACTTCTAAACCCTGCAGGACACTGGCCTAAGCTGTATGGAGTTAATAAGCCCTGCTCAGTGTGATGGGTACTCAAAACAAATATTATAGCCACCTCAGATGGTATCCAATATGTTACGCCCATAGTCAACTAACAAAACCACTGTGACAAACAGAGATGCACAGGTGGGATTGTAATGATAAGGAAACATGAAAATACAGTTTCATGTTTCCAGTTTGCATTTGATGAAAAGAAAATGGAATTTTCAACATGATGGTTCAAATCAAACACACAACATAATAAAAAAGTTTCTAAAGAAAAAAAAGAAACTTAAATGGCTTTGAATGTACAACATGTTCGGATCTTTTCAGTGAGCGGCCTGCTGAGGAGGAGCTGTGGTATGATGACTGACAGAACATCTGCACGGCTCTGTTATATTTCACTGAGTCTTTTTGAATAAATAAAAGATTGACATTTCTTTAGGTAAAGCATGACATGTGTTGTTCTGACATGGTCGTCACAGGATGGATGAATATCTTTCCTGAATGGGTCTTAACATGAAGATACTGCTCTCAATGTAAAGCTATTTTTTAAGGCTGTTTAGGAGACTCTGTGAAACTCGTTTCTAAACATAGAACTGAATAAAGTGCTTTTCAGTTGGGTGTGGTGTGAAACTGGTCTCTGTGTGTGGGGTCTGGGCTCCTAAACATCACTTTATACTAATCAAGAGGAGGGTGGTACGATTAAATTAGGGCCAAACGACTATCAGGCTCATAGGTGGAGACCTTCAAAGTGCAGCAGGCCTCCGGCAGTGATGTGACAGCTTCCTGTTTACCCAAGTGCAGCCCCTTTTTCTTCTTTTCTCCTCTATCATCTTTCTTAAGAAAGATTTAAGAACAACAGAGAAAGTTGACTCAATGTGAATCGGGTTATCTCGACAGCCCTACCACCCTGCGTGTCACTCAGACCGTCTCCGTCACACTCTGTCTTCTCTGCACCACGTACACTTCTGCCTTTTTTCTTTCATCAGTCCTTTAGCCAGTAAATTGTTCCCCTCGCACATTCACTGAACATTTGTGTAACACATTTTAGACAAGGTTAAAGTAATGTGCTGAGAGTTTAATGCCTGATCTTAAGCTTATTGTGACTGTAATATGTTACGTAATCATGTATCCTCAACAGGAAACTGGTCAGCGAAGACCAGCAGTTTCCTTTCAGCTTGATTAAACAGCTCGATTAAACCAGAAACAAAAATAGGCAACAGCGAGCTGGGTTCTCTAAGCTCTGATAGGCTGATTCACATTCATATAAAAAGAGGAAGTGCTCTATTGGGTTCAGTGGTATTTATAGTATTTCACAGCTTGGGCTGTGATATTGAATACTGAGAGGGACAGAAAGAGAGGCTGATCAATTTGACCAGCTTTTTTTCTTATGGTGTTTTGGCAGCGCGATCTAAGAGTGTGGTTCCTGGAGAGGGGGGGCCCAGCCCAGGCTCGCCACGCTCCTCCAGGTCCATGGAGAGGCCACTAAAGGCTGGCTGGCTAAAGAAACAACAAAGGTCTTTGGTGAAGAACTGGCAGCAGCGCTATTTTGTGTTGAGAGGAAGTACTCTCACCTACCACAAAGATGACAAGGAGACCACTGTCCAGGTGAGACACGCTGAAGGAGACCACCATACACATTTTCAAATTATTTAGTGTTTTGTTAAAGACTGTCATCAACGTTATCTCTATATCACTCCTATATGTTCATGCTAACTTTAAATGACCGTGTTTATGTTCATGGAAACCAGAATCTTACTGTAATATAGCAAATCCAGTGTAAAATTAGATTCATTTAATTGTCTTAATATGGTAATAGGAAACAGGCTCTTATCATTTGCAGTCAGCACCACATGCACTCGTGTAGCTGACTTTGCACACTTCCTGTATACAAACAACTAATGTTTGAGATCTCACTAAATCAGCCTCTTCAACCATCAACCGATAGTCTTTGTTAACTGTGATATTATTACCATAAATCCATCTGTGTGGTGAGAAAAAGTGTGTGAACTTTCAAAAAGGTGATGTTGAGATTAAGTAGATTGAATCACCTGAATTTCAGGGGAGAAGCATGTTGTTCAGGAAGTGTGTTGAAATGACAGCCATATTTTCTGCCTGCAGCTGCCCTGTCTCTGTCCTACTCAGGGTAAACAGGAAAGCTGCAGATCTGTGCATCTTTAGCCACAGCTAGCAGAGCATTAAGTGAAGCACAGAGAGTCCAAGAAAATTTAATAAGTACCTTTTCAGGGAAGAACGACACATTTACAATACAGAAATGACTGAATGTGACTTTTCTGGGTATGTTTCACTTCTATTGGGTAATGTTTCAGTGTGTTCAACATCAAAATGTCCAAGTCTTTCTGAGCTTCCATCCAAATAAACAAGCAAAGTATCTGCTACAAATCAAAGCACTCTTTCCAAGAAGACCTAGTAATGCTAAGTTTGCCTTCACAGTCTAGATTTCTAAAGCTTATTAGTGACCATAATAACATAAAAGAAGTTGCATCAAGCCCTCTGCATATGAAGAAGAGAGGAAAACTAGTCAGATAATTCACATTTAGTTAGACAACATGAGATCGCAGTGCAGAAACTCTAAACTCTGTCTGAAGATAGATGATTGTAGAAGAAAGTGATTTACAGAAACTGCATCAGAGAAAAAGGGAGAATTAAGGATAAAAAAGCAGTCCTGACCATTAGAAAGACGTGACAGCATGGTGTGGGCGACCATTTCCTCATAGCATCATTCACACTAAGATGTGCAAAGGGCAATGGTTCAGGAGATAGAGCAGGCCACCCAATGATTCATTATTGTGTTCCTGAGCAAGACACGTCATCCTCCTTACCTCCAGTGTCATCATCACTGGTGTATGTTTTGGTGGTGGTCAGAGAGCACACTGGCTGTCGGGTTTCTGTCAGTGTGCCACACATGTAGCTTATTGCCAACATGAGGAATGATGTATTCAAAGTAAAAGTACTGTATAAATGTAATTAATAAATATCAGAACGCTTGCTCATTAATGACACGTGATCCTTATGTCAGAAAGAAGTTATTTTCACAGGCACATGCTGGCAGCTAACTGCTGTTTCATACTACTGAAACGGCTTCAGTAGTGAATTAAAATGCTTCACAGAGTAAATAACAAGAAAAAACCAGAATAAATAAAAATACAATATGTAAAAAATAGTAAAACTGACAACAAAAACCGTTGGGGATAATTCGAGTTATCTGAGAATATGTAAAGACAAAAATAGTTAAAAGCTAGTTTAGATGAGAAAAATAAGTCCACAAAAGAATAAACAGGCTCTCTGGAAAAGGAAAGTTTTCAGTCTGGTCAGATAGCTGTCACACTGAGACTGGCTGCTGGTTGCACAAAGGGAGAACCAAAAGCCCTCACCGGCCTCGCCTGAAGGTGACAGGCACTCTGACAGCATCATAACCATCTATATTAGATCAACTGAAACACGTTGAGGGAGGTTACAACTAGTTATCCAGCCCGGATGATGTAAACACAAACTAGTATTTCAGCATCAGGATGCGAAAGGATGCGTCTTGTTCAGGTAATGTTGCATATGTGCAAGAAGGCAGTTTTAGAGATTTGTTTTCTTCTCGAGTCATGCGGCAACTCCTGACTGAAAGTGACTCTAACCTTGTTCACAGACAAAGAGGTGGGCTATGCCTCCTATCTGTAAAAAACAACAAAATCAGATATCTAGATTGAGTCAGTGAGGTGTTTGGGATCCACAATTATGACCTCTGTTTTGTCTGAATTTAGAAAGAACTTTCTGGATGCTTTGAAAAACAAAGAACAGCTTCTTTAGTTTCTTTCTAAATAAGTGATACGCGTGGTTCAAGTTAACACGTGATAGCTGATGGGGTGAGAATAAAAGCAAAACATTCTCCATATTGATCTTACCTCTTTTGGTGCATGTTACCAGTAAGGACTTTGTTGTTCATTGTACTAGGTCCTGAGTATGTTTCCATCTATCATGTGCAAACGTGAACTGTGTTTTACCATAAATGTTATTTATTGCCATTGACACTAGTGTGTGAGGTAGCCTTCTTATATTACAAAACACATGGGAGTGAATGCTTGCTGGTAAAAATGGGCTGTGAGTGGAACTCTGGTTTCATCATTGTATTTCTTTGTGTGCTTGTTTTCTGTCTGCAGGGAGTCATCCAGCTGCGCTTCAGTAAAGTTAATGAAATCCCTCCAAACTCTGATGACCCTGGAAAATACCTCTTTGAGATTATACCACGTAAGCATGTTATCAGTGATAAGGGGGGGCTCATTTATTCAAGTATTTACAGCAGATGTCACATTCTCTGATCCATAGAGGATGCTGTCCTGTAGAGATGTTACCCTGCTACAACACATCTACACATTTTCATCCAATGAACACTTTTTTTCTTTAATCCATATACCTGTACATCTTCATGCTGCTTTTACTGTTCATTTATATCTGTCTCTTTATGTTTTTACTTTTTCTTTTTGAGTGTGTGTCACTCTGTTTGGACTGTGTTACCCAGGAGTTGCCTTGCTTTCTTGTTGACCTCAGGACAATGACAAGTACGATTTCTGGGCATTTTGAACTTGAACTTTGATTCAAATCAGCTTCTGCACCGGCTTGTTGATGAGCCATTGATTAGAGTCAGGTGTGTTGCAGCAGGGGAATATTACAGCCTGCAGGATGGTTGCTTTTTAGGATCAGAGTTGGTGATGCCTGATCTACACATAGTATGGTATACCACCGAGTCACCAGTGAAGCTATTAGATGAAAACAATGTTGTATGCCACAGATTTTGAGCCATAAGTTTTGTTTTAGTTTGTATGATAAAATGTTTTACATTTTCTATCAGTCGTAGAAGGTGAAATCTTCTCTGGAGACTTTTGTTCCTTGTTGATGTTGCTGTTTTGTGTCTAGGTACAACTGGAGACAGAGAGCGATGTCAGCATGTGTTTATGGCAAACTCCCAAAGTGACTTGGAGGATTGGGTCCGCATCCTGCGCCGAGTCATTGGTGTACCAACAAGTGGAGGTTAGTTAACCTATTATTCTCATAGCTACTGAGATTACTTATAACACTGCAAATGTCCTTTGTAATCTCAACAGAAAAAGTTTTACATTTAGTTAAATCCTCTTACTCAATGTATTCAGAGTCAGATGTGAGGAATAATTCCCACCAAGCACATTCATCCTTCAAGCAGCAGACACTGTTCAACTTAGCACTGGATCAAGCTCACATAGCATAGATATGTTAAGAGCTACTCCCCAGCACAGAGAAACAAATCAATTAAGAAGCCATGTTTTCAAAGGTGTCTGGCCACCCTGCTCTCTAGTGTCCACTTACCACGAAGTCACAAACGTGACAGCTGTTATATAAAACAAGAGTAAAAGGATTTAAACTGGCAGGAGACAAACCCTAAAGATGTAATATAATAGTTGCAACATTAACATTATTATTTTTTTATTCTCATCAAAGTTTTTAGCTCTGAAAAGACTCGCTCAGAGGAAATGGTCTCTTTATATCCATTCATGTCTCTCTGTGAAAGAATAAAATCACATGTCAGCAATTGTCTCATGTTTGAAACTGAAAACAATAAATAAAACAATAAAAGATTTTCACAGAACACAACGGTGAAACATTTTAATGTGGTGGCCAATTCAAGATAAATGTTAGTGTTGGCTGGCCAGTATGTTTTATTCAGCAGGATCATAGTTTGTTTTTCTCAATTCAATTCAACTCATAATTTTATGAACATACGGGGGAGGGGGGCAATGATTAGACAATCACGTCACAATAAAACAGTCCTTGTCTTTTCAGAAGGACTCAGTCCAGTTACTTGCAATGTTCTATAAAGTTTTCCAGACAGTCTTGTGAGATATTATGGTGGACCTTTTCAAATGTAGCACCGAGATCCAGTCATACAAGGACTGAAATGTGTCCGATATCTGTGCTCAAGTGGATGTCGATTAGGTAGATAGCAGTCTCATTGCCTTCAGACTGGTAGACATCAAAGCAGTTTAGCACCAAAAAGCTGTTCAACTGCTAAGAGACAACTTTCACCATAATCTTATAAAGATTGTTTTTTTATAGCTGCTCCTGAGTGAAGAGTCTAAGTTTTTCTTTTTCAGGCTTGATGGTGGCTGCTTTTAGGATATAGGACAGCTGACAACAGAGTTTAAAGTCTGTAACATGCTGTTCTTAGCGATGATATCAGTGGAGAAAGATTGATTTTTTCATTTCTCAGCTCCTGATTATTCATCTTCAAGCTCTCTTTAAAGATCTCATAGTGAACCTGCAGCTTTGTTTTCTGCTACCTGCTTTCAGTTTTGGGGATATTTGGGGTAACTTGTAATTTTAAGGGGTATTGCTAGCTCGCCTGACTCCAGACCCCGCTCAAAATTGCCATTTGACAATGAGAAGATGTCTGTGTGGACGTGTACTGCAGTTGCATGCCAGAGTTAGTGTTTTCTTTCATTTCTGTGTTTTGTTTATCCCCCCCTCTCTATCATTTGTTTACCCCATTTGTGGTTTGTCAAGCAGTTGTCTAAATTCACTTTGTGGAAACCTTTCCAGCCATGAAAGCAACATCGTAATACTGTACAGGATGAATTCTGGCTACTGCAATAAAAACCATCAACTAGCCTGGACTACTGCTTCACTTTGTCTTTGAGCTCACAAAGATGAAGTGAAGTACAGCAGGTGACACCTTGAAATGATTGCTACATCAGCATAACCCACATACTAGCAGACTTTTATCACAGACACACACACACACACACACACACAGAAGCTCAAAGGTTGCAGGCTGTGGGTCTTATTAAAATGGATTCATTTAGTATGAATCAGTATGCTGTTACTTTGAACATTAATTTGACGGATGAGATGCTGGAATTTACTATTAAATAAATAAATAAATAAATGTCTTCATTTCATAAAGATTGTGCATAAAGAACCAAAATGGTGATCACTTGAATAGTAATAATGTGTTTTTGAAATATGCTCTACTGAAACTGATCCAAATGATGTCTTCCTCATCTATGCAGTGTTTGGAAAGGGTCTCATAGACACTGTAACGTATGAGCAGCGCTTTGGACCTCACATGGTGCCAATTCTGGTGCAGAAATGTGTGGAGTTCATCAAAGAACATGGGTTAGATGAGGAGGGCATCTTCCGCCTCCCTGGTCAGGAAAACGCTGTCAAGCAGTTCAGAGACGCCTTTGATGCAGGAGAAAGGCCATCTTTCCCCAGGTAACACGCTCACGATTCTCTCTGGCACATGTGAAAGCATGTAAGCTGTATGATTTCATCACTACACAAAATGTTTAGGATGTGGTGTCTTTCTGGCTAATCTAATAAAAGAAGAAGTTTGGTTGAAATTTAAAACCTGAATGGAAAAATATTTGAGGTTCAGAAGGCAACAAAAGGCCATAAAAGGAGCAGTGTCGGCTTGAAAATGTGAAAAAAATAGAGATGAGAGAGATGTAAAAGGAGTCTGATAGATTTCTGTCTGCTCAGAGCTGAGGGCGAGACCACATCCTGTTCTGGGAGGCACTCATGAAGATGCCTTTATTACTCAACATCACAAGCTCCTCATGCTCATGAGAAAATCTAATGTAAGCTAAGTCAAGGAGCACGATTCGGTGTGAAAACATTTATTTATAACACAGATCAGGCTAAAAATGCAATAAAGACCACATGTTTTTGTTTTCCCCTCAAACAAACGCAATGTCTGGTTTGTATATTTAACACAACAGAAAGTTAGGTGTTGCACGATAGTGTAGTGGTTAGTACCATGACCTAACAGTGAGAAGGTCAGTGGTTCGAACTGGTGGCGGAGGTCTGACCAGTGGTCTTTCTGTGAGGAGTTTACATGTTATTCCCCGTGTTAATGTGGGCTCTTTCTAAGTACTCAGGCTCTCTCACTGTCCAAAGACATGCAGGTTAGCTTAGCTGCTCATAATCTGTCCCTAGAAATGAATGTGAGTGGTTATTAGTCTCTGTGTTGACTCTGTGTACCTCTCATCTGCTAGCTGCTGGGATAGACTCCAGTGTCCTGCAACCCTGACATGAATAATATTCTATAGAAAATGAAAGTTATGGGCCCACGTGGCCAAAACCTATAACAATAATATATATAGAGGAGCTGGAGGAGACTGCCTAAGAATGACTAAAGGTTTTGTTTTCACAGCAGACCTGTGTTGTTTCAGGAAAACCTTTTTATGTGTGAGACACTGACATAGCTGTGGTAACAGTTTACACCACAATAAATAAAATGTATCAAATGTTCCAACCATCGTGTTGCATGGCTGTGTAGAATGAACAGGATTCATTTAGATTAGGAGCTCACATTAACAGCTCGTGTCTAGATAAATAGGTTTATTGTTGTGTAAATGAGTTGTGTTTTTACAGGACTCAAAGCCCCCGGGCCCTAATACGGGTTAAGTCTTTAATGCAGGGGTGTAATCTCCAGTCCTCCAGGGCTGGTATCCAGGTGGTTTTTGTTGTCTCCATGCTCCAACACACCTGACTGAAATAAATGAATAGGTTGATAACAACCTGTTTGGATCCATTTGATGTGCATCAGGTGTGTTAGTGCAGGAAAACAACAAAACTGCTGGATACTGGCTTTTGAGGACTGGAGTTTAACACCCTTACACCCTCGCTATGCTCAGAAGTAAATCCCGTTTTCACAGAGACACAGACGTCCACACGGTGGCATCACTGCTTAAGCTCTACCTGCGGGAGCTGCCTGAGCCTGTGGTGCCATGGACTCAGTACCAGGACTTTCTGGATTGCACCACCCTCCTGGACTCTGGCAACACACAAGTATGTGGGTTGAGAAAATGCATATGCTGTTAACTTACATGAGTCTTTCTCATATTACTGAGCCATTGCTTAATCCTGTGCTCATGGGTTCTCACAGGGGTGGAAACTGCTGGAGAAGCAAATCGCTCTTCTCCCTAAAGTCAACTACAACCTTCTTAGTTATGTTTGCAGGTGAGTTGGCACAAAATACGAAGCTCTGGGAAATACAAATGAACAACAAGGGTGTTTTGATGCGAGCATGCACTACAACGTATCACCTTAAAGAGAAAAACATCTATCTGGTTAAAAATAGTGGCTGACACGCCACACGTTACTCCTACTGATCCTTTTGTTGTCAGGTTTTTGTTTGAGGTGCAGCTTCACTCTCCAGTGAATAAGATGAATGTGGAGAACTTGGCGACTGTGATGGGAATCAACTTGCTCAAACCTCAGATAGACAATCCCATCACTGTGATGGAAGGTGAGAACACATTAAACTTACTGGGCTCTCTCACACACCATCAGATACTGGGGTAAAATAAGAACTTTCATGAAAGCATAAAGATAAGACGTTTTGATGATTATCTTTTCACATTTGTGTTTGTTTTTCTTCACAGCGACTCCTCAGATCCAGAAGCTGATGACAGTGATGATCAGAGAGCATGAGGCTCTGTTTCCTCTCTCCAAAGACGTGCTTCCACCCTCTCCTTCGAACAAAGCTGAAAACACTCCCCGGAGCTTTGTAGGCTGGGAGTCTGCAGAGGTTTGGCCTGCTGACCACACATTAAGCCTTTTTCATGCTGCCAGTAACCGAGTAACAATAGTTATCACTTATTCAGTGAATTAGCGCCACATAGCAAACAGCAGAGAGGTTTTGTTGAGAAAATCTGTTACTGTATGTGTTACTTATTACAGTTAAGTTCAGTTTAGGAAAGATAATTATTTGTTTTATTACCTCAATATGATTCGTTTAATTGTTTTGATTGTAGCACAGCCTGTTCACACTGAAACGAAATATACGACTAGAGACAGAATGAAAAGTAAGAAATTCTTCTTACTGACCTGTAGACCTGTTACATGTTCCTATAATCACAAAACCATTTAGTCAACATTGTGAAAGCCTTAAAACTACCCCTTATTTCCTTACATTTTAATGTCAAGAAGCAGATTTAGGCAAGGTTTTTTGCAATTATTTTTGGACATTTGCTAGTGCCTTGTAGAGTTTATGCAACAAAACACTGATCTACAACATTAAATAAAAAAAAGGATGTTGTCGTTGTAGTAAGGCAATGTAATCTCTCCTGGGTGGCACAGCTTAAGAGTGAAATGGGCAATCCACCTATAATTAATCAGTGATTCTGTGTTTGTCTCAGATGTGTGATACTCTGTCTGAGTCTCCAGAAGAGGAGGAGGACATCGATAATCTAAGTCCATCTAAAGGAAACTGCAGCCCACAGGCAGTCCTGCAGCAGCAGACTTCTGTGTCCTCAGATGACTGGTTTGGAAGTCCCCGCAAACGCACGCAGACCCTGCCCACCTTCAACTGCCCCCTCACCGGCATGGCCGCAAAGGCAGATGTCCTCAACAGGTGGAGCCGCATCCAGGAAGAAGAAAAAAGCGGAGGAACTTTATCAGAGGACATTTTCAAAATCCTTGACATGCGGGGTTCAGGGTCTTTTTTTGGGGGGTCTCAGATGAGAAACAAGGAGGAGGAGGAGGATAGAACCATGGCTCAAAGAGGAAGTGACCACACTGGTTCTTCTACTATTAGCGAAGTAAAACCTCTGAGTGACTCCCGGCCTCTGCCAGTATTGACACTTCGAAAGAGTGTGGACACCTTGATAGAGAGCAGCTCAGTGCAGCAGATTAACAACAAGGCAAAACAGAAGGAAGACCCCCAGCAGCTTGTAGACAACAGGTGAGTTCAGCTGAGGAATGGGCTCTGTGCACAGCTCCACTACTTCCTGAATTTAAGGCAGCACATTTGTTTCCTGTCTTTCATTACTGG
>JBAMHV010000012.1:22402334-22413859 GCA_037177535.1 Pseudomugil gertrudae
GACCAGTAATGAAAGACAGGAAACAAATGTGCTGCCCTAAATTCAGGAAGTAGTGGAGCTGTGCACAGAGCCCATTGCCTCTAGCCACCAAGATCAATCTTGTTGGAGCATCATTTCCATAATATCTTATGAAAAGCTTTTGGACACACTGTTATGAAACCATGTCTTCAGTGTCTACAGACTGAACCAGATTACCATGATTCAGTCACAAGTTCATTCTGGGACAGCTTTTTTTTAAACAAAACTCATTTTACTGTATTTATGACCTTCTGTGTCTCTTACTGTCTCTCTAAGTTTGCAAAAGGAGAACAAAGAGCTGAAGGCCACGGTGGCTGAGCTCCAGGCTGCTCTGGAGGCAGAGCGCCGCCGTGTGGCTGCTCTGGAGATCTGCCTGAAGAATGCAGAGCGCAACCGAGACGAGGCCCAGAAACGCAATGAGGAGCTGCAAAGAGACACTCAGAGATTTCTCATGAGAGAGAAACAAGCCCCCACCTAATGCATGTTTTCTGGCATCCTGGTGTGTGTGTGTGTGTGTGTGTGTGTGTGTATAATATGACTGATAACTTGAACACAGATGATTTCACAGGAGCTGCTCATCATACATCCTCCTATCGATGCTGGATTGTTTGCATTTGATCTCTGTTTGGTTCTAAAGATAAATTATTGCCTCGTTTGCTTGTGCCTGTGAGAAAACCTCCAATTAAAGACTTTAAAAATAAGTCCTTTTCCTCCTCACTGCTGTGGGAGTCACGCTGTGGAGGCTGTTTACTGCCCTTATCCAGTTGCATATAGAGAAGGAGGGGCCACACCTGGAGTCAGTAAATCAGTAATATGGTATTATTTCATGGTTGGACAGCAGGAGATCAAACCTCTGAATGAGAAATGACTGATAGTAATGCTGTATGAATGTTTATTTCAGCCAAGAATGAATAAAATGACACAAATCAGTCTTTTTTTTTAACCATGGTTATTAAAATCAACACACATCAAGACATGGCTTTAGCATTTTAGTTTGAATCAGATAGACGTGAATTTGTTTACATACTGAGAAAAAAAGAGGAAAAACTTAATGAGGCAATGTTGTGTAAACATTAGTCCAGAGACACGTGTCTTACAAAAAGACAGAGAGGACACATCACATAATGGAAATGATCTGATAAGATCTGAGAGAAGAGTTGTGGAGGATTACAGCAGCTGCAGTGCTGATCATTTGAAGTTTCAGGTCCTGGTTTTAGCATGCTCGCTGTCTTTCCTGTGATGTTCGCCGTTTTCAGCTGGAATTACAAAGCAATAAAATGCTGCCTGCCAAGGAACAGAGCAGAACAAAGCTCCTTGTTGGTGAAGACCGCAAAGCTTTTAGCAGATGTAAAAAAAACAAAACAGTTGGTTGAGGCCTCGTCCATAAATCAGCAGCCTGAGTTTCACATATAAGAGACATAATGCCACATGAATGCTAATGGATGTGTAATTACTCGGCAATTGGAATTTCAGTTTGTACCACTGAGGTTTTATTGTTGTTCCACTGCAACACCCCTCCCCTTTAGCAGCTAAAAAACAGTAAAATACTCGATGTTATGTCATTTTGCAGTCTGCATCATCCACTTATTCTGGATTTACAGACGCTTTCAGTGATGGTGGTGTTATTTGGAATAGTGTTGCTTTTCCTTTTATTTTCATCCTGTTAGAGAAACAGACGGAAATCATAAAATCATGAACATCAGAACAGAATACTGCCTGTGAGAGGGTTCAGCCTAAAAATAGAAACTCTGGCCTCCACGGTTCCACACTTGTTTCACCCTGAAAGCCCATAATAGAGACCATATGTAGGGGCCTGACCGTGTGTGCAAAAGGACATTGCCACTATCAGGCTTTCTTAAGCCCATCAGGAAGATGTGATAGTCTGCTGCAGCAACAGTTCAACAAAGCGCCAGATAACAGCATGTCTGTCAAATGTCAGCCTGGCAGACGAGTGGCAGAGGCAGGAAAAGTTCATTCCTTTCCATCTCTGTGACGCACTGAAATCAGGAGTGTATCTGCGGGTCACACAAAGAAGCTCAGGAATGACGGATACTTGTTTGGTAGGATGCAGTTTCAGGTGACTAAGTAGCAATTCAAGCTTGTTAAAGAGCCAGTAAAGGTAACGCCATAGTGTTCTCATAGCAAGTAGCTGTCCCAGTGCCACAAAGCACCAGACAGTAGCTTTTGTAAAGGAGAAAGAACCATTTTTTACTTTTAAGGCATTACTAAACCATAATTCTTTTCATTAGGCAAATGACTTAAATACAACCTCAAATGAACATATTTAACAAACCAGTGATATGTGTGAAAACTAAGTTATTAGCATTTAATTCTGTTTTTACATCAATTAAGAGACCCAGTAGCAGCAAGACCATGCAAATCCAACTTGAACTTGATTAATTGATCATCATGTAAAAACATTTAGAAATGGAAGTTTTAAAAGTCTGTTGAGGTATCGTGTAATTAATGAAATGTTAAATTATGGACCACATGTTATCATGGCAATTAAATTACTGATTTAATCTCTTATTGTGGCATAACAGGTTGACAGCTGCGTTAGATTGCACACCTGCACTATGAACTAGACTTAGATGGAAATTTGTGACTTTGGCTTTTAAAGGACAGGAAATTGGTTATGTCCTGGAGACTTCAGGTACAGTATGTCCCGCAATGCCAAAGAGGAAAAACACCTGTAATGATTATAGAGAAGCAAATGTTGCAGGGTTGTAAGGTAATTTCCATAATATGGAGTCTGAGATTCTGCAGAGAGGCGGGGTAAGGCAAGCATGTCTGCATAGCACATTTCATGTACAAGACTATTCAGAGAGCTTTATATGAAACATTATTTTAAAAAGGTTTGATGTAAAGAAATTATCAAAGCATGGTAAAAATATTGAAAAGTAGAAAATCTTCCCATCATATCACTCTTCTCTGAGAAACTAAGCCTGTACATACGAGCTACATTTCTAATTCTACAAGCCATGAGATGTTACTAAATCGAGAAAAGCAGCAGGCGCTGGGTACCTTGCCATCTTTGAGTTGACCATGAACTAAAGCTTTGTTAGAACTGGGCCTAAATGCAACGCTGAAATGATCCCAAAGACTGCAGCAAATCTGAACCAGTCCAAGTCCAGACCTCACCCGACTGAATAGCCGTGGCATGCTTTTGTGGATAATTAAATGCCTGTAAATTTCAATGGACTGAAACAGCACTGTAAAGAAGATTGGGCCCATAATCCCCCCAATGACGTGAGAGTCTGATAAAATCAGGCAGAAAATGTTTACTTCATGCTAAAGCTACAAGAAAGTGAATCGTACTTTTTTTCCAACTAGGTAGCTTTTTGTAAAAAGAAAAGAAAAGTAACAGGAAATTGCAACATGTTGTTAGTTGATGGCACATTTATCTGAGGTTTTGTTTTGACCTGTTATGGAAAAACATAGACATTTAAGAGGGGTGCTTTTGTTATCTCACGCCGTACAGTTAATGAATGCCATACATTGTTGGATGGTGGAGAACGTTTTGTGTGACCAGGTTTCTGTAGACTTCACCTTTGACTTGTTGCTGTCTTCCTAATCGAGAGGAATGTCTTCAAAGAACTATGTCGGCCCCTTGATGAAACCTTGTCAAGGTGCATTATCTTGACTTCTGTTGCACATTTTTACCTTTTTCCCTTTCTTCATACAAAGCCTCTTATGCCAGAAAATCTATCACCAACACTGAGGAGGGAGCACATTTTACCTAGCAAAACTGTCACAGTTGTTACTTAGCTTAATGCAAGTGACTCTTTTAGTGATCAACTTATGCTTCTTTAGACTCAGAATAAACCCTGGCTTTCATGCTTTACCATCAGGGCCTCACACCTTGTTGCCTTTCAATTCCATTTGGACAATTGAGTGATAAATATATCCTGCTGCAGTCAATGATGTCACAGACCTACAGTGTATTTTGTCAAAAAGAAATGCTCAATGAAACCTAGAAAACCACTCGCAGTACTTTACCGTGTACAAAGCAAATAAACAAATGAAGAGTATCATCCCTGGAACATCCACCCAAACAAAATAGCCCTTCCACAAGGAAGAGGCTACAGGACAGTGTTTACAAAATCCTCATTAAGGAAGTTGTGAGATAACACACACGCATCACACAAAGTTAAAGGGAGGGCACGCACACACACACACCATGAAGAGCCCATAAGCACTGAGCAATGCAGAGCCCACCATATCATAGATAAGGGGACAGAGAAACAGAGCTGGGAAAAGAGAGCAGAGCACAGAAAGAGACTGACTGAGGAGTGTACGCCACAGAGATGAGTCGGAGAGACAAAGAAGCGCCTCGGCCACCCTGCCACCGGAACCACTGCCCTGTTGCAAAGGACTTCAAAAGGTGTGCATGAGAATAAATGCTGTGAGATCTAGAGGAGAGCAACAAGAGAACAAACGCCTGCAGAGAGGCTCACTTTGGTCAGTGCAGGGGCCAACAATACTTCAGCTGCTGTAAGATAGCCAGACTTTTCTGAGGTTGCAGATAAACTGATCAAAACTTAAATACACCTTTCATTTGGATTTAAAGAGTCAGACGTTTGAATACTTTTTTCCTTGTTGCATGAGCTCATCCATAGACTACCCTAGAGGGCATAAACCGGAGATCTGTGGCTTATTTCTCTCATGGCGAGCATTTGGATCTCTCAACTGGGAACCATTTGCACCTTCTTGCTCTTTTCCATCCTGCTGCTCCAGGGGCTTCTCTGTGGAGAGAGCAACCCCATCTCCAGCTCTCATCAGAGGCACCGTCCTGCTCCGGGGCTGGGGGACGGGCATGGAGGGGTAGTGGATCTATCGTTACTGGAGCAGGATAACAACGTAGATATGCAAAACCTCCTGGAAAGCCTCAAGGAACAGTTTCTGAGCACTTTCAACCTCTCTGGCCATCCACCCTTGCCTTCTGGAAGTACAAGACAGGAGCCGCCTGAATACATGATGGAACTTTATAACCGCTTTGCAAATGACCGCACTGCCATGCCAACTGCCAACATCATCCGCAGCTTCAAAAACGAAGGTACAGCTCAGTTTTGCAAGGCCACAATAACTAAGCAGTGTAACTAAAAGCAGCCATTACATAAACATATGAAAAGTTTTAGGAGAAATGTCATTTGCAGCTTTTAGAAGCCAAACTCTAGCCATGCAAAGACCCTGTTCCTTGAGTTTAGTAATGTTTGTGTTAAGATGCTGCTTATAATATGAGATAAAACACCACAACAAACTGTTGAAATAACCTTTATCTTTTTTTTCTCTCTGCCCAGATTCAAATCCCAGTGTAGTGGGTGTTGGAGATGTGAGGCGCCACCCACTCCTCTTCAATGTGTCAGTCCCTCATCATGAACGCATCACAGCAGCTGAGCTTCGCCTCTACACGCTAGTGCAGACTGACCGCCACCTCTATGCTGGTGTTGACCGCAAGGTCACTATCTATGAACTGGAAATGCATGACTCGTCTGACAACGCAAGTGACATAAAGTCAGCAAGAGGAGATACTTTCGGAGGAACAGAGGAGCGGATTGAACTGGTGGAACTGGCATCACGTCAGGTTTATGGGACAGACAATGGCTGGGAGGCATTTGACCTCACTGCTGCTGTTCAGCGTTGGCGCAGATCAGAAGGTGGCACAACACACCGTTTGGAGGTGCACATTTCTAGTATTGCTAATGATGAGAATACTGAAGGTATGAAAGATGATTTCAAAGAAAGGAGTCCGTTTGAAGGGGACATGAAGATCGACAACAGCCCAGAGGAAAAGCACAAACCCCTGCTGATTGTTTTCTCTGATGATCAGAGCAGCGATCACAGAGATGACAGACGTGAGCTGAACGAGATGATTGACCATGAAACCTCTAACACGGTTCTGCAGAGTGACCTGAATGGGCTGTGGGGGGAGCTGGGAGGAGGCATCGATGAAGGAGACCCAGATGAAGAAGACCTCATCCAGATGCGCTCTAACCTTATTTATGACACAGCATCACGCATCCGCCGCAATGCCAAAGGAAACCACTGCAAAAAACAGTCTCTTTATGTTGAGTTCAAGGATATCGGCTGGGACAGTTGGATTCTGGCACCCACCGGTTATGATGCTTTCGAGTGCGCTGGCATTTGTTCCTACCCCCTGACAAAGCACGTCACACCCACAAAACATGCAATTGTCCAGACACTGGTCAACATCAATAGCCCTCAGAAGGCAGCACAAGCATGTTGTGTTCCCACAAAGCTGGATCCCATTTCTCTGCTGTACCTGGACGACACAGGGGTGGTCACCTACAAGTACAAGTATGAAGGCATGGTGGTGGCCGAGTGCGGCTGCAGATAGGCCGCTGTGTCAGAGTTAAACTCTTCATTAAGTCTTACCACAAGAGGAAGGACACAAAACTAACGATAAGCTGCAAGGAGATGAGCCAAGAATACCTTTGACAAAAGAAAGGGACAGTTATTGGAATCTCTTTGAAGGTTCTTCAGTGAGACTGGAAGTTTTCATTCATTATCGATTAAACTACAAGCATTCCAGGTGGACAAACATGTCATGAAGCAGATACAAACAAGTATTTAATCTGATGCAGGCCTGAATATCAGTTGTCATAAGTCGGAGAGTGGGAGAGAGCAGCAGAGATGAGGAACAGATGACACCAGTCGGTATGACACCAGTAATGATGTAAAGCTATGCAGCCATAGCCAAAAAGACACAATTTCCTAAAGAACTGAGTCTATCCTACAATCTTTGCAGCCTGATGGGAACTCGTGCTTCAGTTGTCCTCCTCCCTCTCCTTTCCCCTGACATCAGTCTTCCTCTCCACTTATCTTTGGCCTCTCCATTCAGTGCAAGCACTAATCAGCACTTCATGTGCCTCGCTGCAATAAAATGACCTCCCTGAGGCAACCTGGCAAGCCATGAACTCTCTAGGCCCACCTCCTGTCTCCTGCAGTCCCCTGATACGTGAGCACTGTGCAGGAGTCCAAGTGGCAGGCTTATCTATCTCAACCCTGTTTCCCACATCACATGCCCCCCCCCCCCTCCCCCTTCCTTCCCCCGACTTACTGTGATAGCAAAGTGTTGAGAGTTAAGAAACATGTATCACAGTACTCATGCTTTGAGGACTCAAAGCCTTTCTGGACAGCTTTATTTGCGTGGTGGGAAGGAGGCCAGGGGTCGTTCGCATTCCTTGGCAACTATTTCAACGGACTGACCGAGTACAATGTGCCCCCTGCATATCTCCCACTGCGTCATCCATCACTTCAACGGGAAAAAAGACTTATTGGAACATTGCTGTCTTTAAACCGGAATTAGGATTAAGGGGGCCACTGTCACACTACGGATATCAAAAGGAATTACTTCTTTTGTTATAAGCCTTTTGATACCTCTGCTGCTTGTGTCAAATAAAATATATTTATTGTTTTAATTTATTAATTTTTACCAGAGAGTAAATGACTATATATGTAAATTTGTAATTTCAGCAGGTTTTATAACCATGACAATGCATTTGCAGCAGAAAATTTGTTTTGTTGGGAAGAGAAATGTTAATAATAAATGATAATAAAAACCTACTTAACAAATAATGCTGACCCCTGCTCTTTCATAAAATGTGCACATAGTCTTTGATAAGGATATAGAGACACAATGAGCAACTAAATAAGCAATGGCCAGCAACTACCAGAGTATTGAGTGTGTCTATGTGTGTACGATGTGCTACAAGGAACCACAAACACATTCAGAGATGTGTGAAAGGAAGACATTTAAAAACAAACTAAGTCAGTGGTGAGCAAATAAAACTACACAATAGTTTAAAAAGCACATTAATGGGCTTATATTGGTCACTGTCAAGGCTAGAAAAAGAAGAGGGAGAGAAACAGCTGAAAATTCACCAGCAGGTTGCTGCTTATTGTTATTGTAAGCAGCAATTTTTCTATTTTTGGCATTTATAGAAAAAAAATCTTTTAAAATGTAATTAATTAAATGTTTTAATGACTCGTCACAAAATTATCTGAGCTTTTGTGTCGTTGTCCTCACGTGGAGCCACTTTGTTTATAGCAGCCAACTGCAAGAAAGGTTTTCAACATATTTAAAGGAAACTATATGAAAAGAAAAATCTGTGAAGATGGATGCTGAGAATATAATGGTGTTACGCGTTAGCACCCTTTTATTTTCACAAAGACCCGGATGTGTCAAAGTTTCCAGATGTTTGCACATGCCATGCATCTGTAAAATAATTTTTTTTAATAAATCCCTGCACCTATGCAGTGATCTGGAGCCTCCAAAAAATCTAATCACTTGTTCCTTATGCTATCTAGGAGATTTCCTGAAAATGTAATCAAAATCTGTCAATAACTTTTTGAGTTACGTTGCTGACAGACAGACCATAACCTCCACCTTGGCTGAGGTAATAAGCTGTAAGAGCAGTGACACAATACATTGCTGAGGTTCAGATGCTGCATTTAAACAGCTATCAGCTCAAAGGTCACAGTTCATGTGCAACACACAAACAGAAGACCATGGGAAAATGAGTGGAAGGCCCTCTAATGAACAACATAGATGGTCTGCTGCCAGTTCTGACTGAAAAACCTGCTGATGAAATGACAGACATGGCAAAAAGCAAGCAAAGATCTGCATGGGACTTTTATTTATGCTGCTCTTTGCAAAAGAAAGACACACAACAGCAGTGTGTGCAATTATTTTTATATCTAAATGATTATGCAAACCCAGAACACGGTTATGTCAGATAACTGCATTGTCTGCAGCTCAGTGTTGCTCTGATTAGCTGAAGCTGCAATATGAAATTACAGAGCATTGATATAAGACATTATCAGTTATATCATCAATTGCACGATCAATGATGCATAATTTTTAAATGTACATGTGAATATAATCTCTGCTTAGTATAACTGATAGATACATCATCATCTCCCTGTTACAACATGATACTGCCTCTAACTGCATTTTAATCTGTTTATAAACTGTCAACATTTCCTTTTTGTCTCCTGTGAAAACAATCGGCTTCACACCACTAATGACAAGTGTACTGAGATGATTCAGAAGCCAAACAAGTCAGACACTCTGACCTCTCATGTGAGACCGAGCAGAGCTTTTCTAAAAATGGCTACATATCAGAGAGCAAGAACCTCGGTCACTGTGACAACAGGAGGCTGCAGCTATGTAAAGCTTACTAATTGAATATTTACAAAATGTTATGGAAAATATGAATCTGGCCTTTGTCACTGCAGGGCAATCTTTCAGGGGATATGTTGAAAAGGGAAGTTTTTAGCATGGGCTGTGATGATAAGGACCACTAGAGAGGGCTCTGTGCTGTCTCACTCTCTTGTTTATAGACGGCATCATATGTCAAACTGATACTATTGTTCAGTTCAGAAAGTTTTTGGCCTATGTGATAAAAATAGGAGTGCACCTGAAAATAAGTGAACTATAAAGTATTTGAACCGTTCTCAGTGTTTACACACCCCAAAGTGCTTCACAGTCCTATAATTCTCCACTGGTTGACATCATGACGCCGGCTACTGGACATCGACGTGCCTCTCGCTGTGAACGTGTGTTTTAGTGTGTGTCACCCACAGCTGCATGACTCTGTAATAGAGCCTGATTGTTTCCGCTTTGGGTCACAGTGTTTATCGTTCTATCTCTCGGCAAATCCACCACCCAGCTCTCATCTCTTGTTCTGTCCTAAAACCTCTTCCTTTTCTAGAAAAGGGAGATTGCTCAATCGTTGCTGTAGGCATGTATGCAACAGTGCCTCCAAATGTTAAACACCTTTTAACAGTTTGCATCTGCTGTTGTGAAACCTCTGAAAGTCCATTGAAACACTCAAAAATGAAAAGCAGATGTTCAGTGTGGTCAAAGCCAAGTAATACATCGGGGTGATTTCTCAGCTAAATTAGTTAAGAAAAAAGAGAAAGCACTTGACTATCATTTTCTATTAAAAGCTATGATTTTCACTCCCAGAGACCCAAACAAAACGTATTTGTTGTTTTTTTGAGTGCACTGCTGCCTGTGGGAAATGTCAGACTGAATTGCTGTTGAAGTTATAATACTTGTTCCTTTTGGCTCACCTCTAAATCAATAAGTCTCACAGGAGTCTCTAAAGCCCACGCTTTCGTCTTTTATGCCTCTCCTTTTTACTTCCCTGCCCTTTTCTGACACTTCAGACTCATCTGGAGCAGCAGCTTACCTGGAAACCTTCCTTCTGATTTATGCCTTCTGAATGCTTTAAATGTGGATCCTTGGCCCATCCTCAGGAGACTTAGCATTTCCTCAGAGCTTTTTTTTCTCATGAGATCATGTTGCTCAGTGAAAGTCTGACGACCATTGGATCACACTCTTATATGCAGTTGTGCAAAAGTGTTGCGCAATCCTACGTTTTAGGTATATATTGCCAAGAAAACCAGAAATAGGAGAAACTATTTATTTATGCAGAAACAAAAATAAATGGTATGACACAAAATGTTTATGCAAATTTGTGGAGCTTTTGCATGAGAATCGGCTGAACCCTCTGAGATGAGTTTTCTTGTCTTCTTTTTCAGGAGTAGCTCTGTAAGGACTCCAAAACTCTTAATGATGGTGAAACTTGTTTAGTCATCCACATGATCACCTTACTTTATTTTCTAAAGGCACACTGCACCATATGTCATGTTATGTCAAGTTTTGAACTAATAATTCTTTGTCACCCAGTGGCAAGTTGTACATGGGTGGAACAAAAGGTCTAGACAGGGTGGCATTAGTTGCATCGTTTAAGCTTTTCCACAACCTGATCAACAGGAAATATTAAGCATACCAATTATCAATCTGACAGTTTCTGGGATTTACGTTGTTTCAGCTTGAACCACGTTCGGGTTTGGTGACATGAAAAGTTTCAGGAAAAATCTGAAAAGCAACACAGAACTTGACTGTGGTGGGTACAACGTTTTAGCAGCAAACTCTGAAAGATATTCAGCTTATTTAGAATCTCAACAGATTTGAAACAAGGAGTATTCAAGCAGATAATTGATATTTAATCAATAATTTTTTTAGTTTTTGTCTTCCTGCATATAATTGGCCATGTGAGTGTTGCGTCAGGATCAAATTAGACACACAACTAAACACATCACTTATCTGACGTCCCTGTAAATGTGTCAGCTGTGATCTCCAGTCATACTGATCCACAGGACAGAAGAAGGATTTGTTCTTGTCAAACTAGTTACTAAATATGAGTGAAAAGCCCGTAAATGTAATGAAAGTAAAAGAAGATCCACAAATAAGAATAAGAATAAGGGAGGGATCCATTTAGGCTACCTATTATTGAATAATATTTATTTTCACATTCCACAGCTAGGTTGATGTGATTTAAATGATCAGCCTCATTAATGATATTGATCTCACAAAGCCATGAAGCCTCAGCCCCTCCCAGAGGAAAATTTTACTGCTCAAAGCTTGCTCTTCTATAGCTCATGAGACAAACTTGAGATTCTCATTACAGTCT
>JBAMHV010000012.1:22419027-22437444 GCA_037177535.1 Pseudomugil gertrudae
GTGAGGGTGGGAACATAGAGCGACCGGTAAATTGAGAGCTTCACCTTCCGGCTCAGCTCCCTCTTCACCACAACAGATCGGTGCAGCGTCCGCATCACTGCAGACGCAGCACCGATCCACCTGTTGATCTCACGCTCCATCCCCCCCCCCACTCGTGAACAAGACCCCGACATACTTAAACTCCTCCACTTGGGGCAGGATCCTATCCCCCACTCTTAGAGGGCACTCTACTCTTTTCCGGTTGAGAACCACGGTTTCAGATTTGGAAATTTGTTACAAATGATGTGACAAAATATCATTTTGTAGTTCCAAGTCTCTACCTCTCTCCCGTTACATTAAAACACACCCATTCCATTCAGAAAAAAAGCAACGTTAGTTTTCTTTCAGTAATTCCAGCCTCTTGCTGCCCTTTGGACATGGAGTTAGTCAACGGGCTGGGCACGGGGACTCCTCATGTTAACACTCTCCAGCCTTTTATCACAGGAGGAGATTTTGTCTCCCTGATAATAATCCATGCAGTACATCTGCCACATCCCTGTGTGTAAAACTGTAGCGCAGAGTGTGTCTTTCCCTTCCTTTTTCCAGGCAGTGCAGCAGCCCTGGGTGTGTCGGCACACCTGCATACCATCACCATCCTTACGCCCTTCAGACTGGTGCCATTCCCAGTCAGTGCTAGATGGTTGTCATTGTTTGTTCGGTTTATTTTGAGCAATAAAGACCACTTTTCCATTTATTGTATCTTAGTTTCATCAAACATGACCAGAAAACATCAGCTTGTCTGGTGTTTGATTTGTAACTCATGAAAAGACATTTATATAAATGCTGGTAAATGTTTAGTTGTTTATAATAAAGGTGCTTCAAATTGTCTGTAAGTTTTTATATTTTAATCTCACAAAGAATGGATTGTATTAAAGAAATTGTCTTATAATAATGTTTTAAATATAAGAGCAATGTTTTTGTATAATGCATTCAGTTGTTTCTTTTATTAAATGTTTGTAACAATTGTTTGGTGATTGTTACAATTTTATTTGTGACATTTCTGGTATGGTGGTAATTTTAACCTTTTAATTACAAACAACTTTGCTTATTTAAATATGTCTTATCAAGCAAAATGTTCTTTTCCATTTTGCAGATATTTTTTTCTTGACTGATTTTAAAGACATTTTTTGGGCTGCACCGTTTTTGCATTGCAGCGAGTTGAGTGATCGAGGTGTGTGTAAGCACACTGACATTATCTTGCAGGTTTTTGTTGTTTACTGCTGCAGAACACCAGAATCAGATGGATGGATCAATGTGCTCGGGGAGGACTGAGGAGGAGAGCAGGGGTTGGAGTTGGAGCAGGGAGACATGTAAAAAAGCAGAATTGTAGCTTGGAGCAATCCGGGCACTCCTGCTCAGCACATTTTAGTTCTCTCTGGTTAAAACACACCTGATTTAAATTAAAATGCTCCTTAATTTACCTGCGACCCCGTTCAGGGAAAAGCGGTAGAAAATGGATGAATGGATGGATGCTCCTCAATTTATTTGCAAGCCTGCAATGAGCCATTCATTTGAGCCAGGTGTGGTACAGAAGGTGTAAATCTAAAACCTGCAGGGCAGTGGTCCCAGAGGACCAGGACTGAGAAACGCTGCCTGAGGGGACCAAAGCTGGACACTCCTGACCTTCATATTCTCACTACTCTTCAATGTGGAGAACCCGATCCATCTCTACGTACTCTGCCTCTGTGGGAGCTTCTTTATATCCTGCCATGTAACTGACCTGCTGACTGACATCCTGAGGTATTACCTCCGCCTCGTGGAGGTGATGTTTTCACCAGAGTTTGTTTTTGTCTGTTAGCAACATGACTCAAAAAGTTATTGGTGGATTTTGATGAAATTTTCAGGAGTGTTGGGAGTGTCACTGTGAACAAATGATTAACTTTTGGTGGAGATCCAGAAAAGATCCTGGATTCTGGATCACATTGAAATTTTCAGTAACATTATGATGCTGCTTGGTGGAGGTCTGCGCTCTCAGAGTGTTTTTAAGACATGTTGCTGCCATAAAACTTAAATGAACAAATGTTCGTTTGTTTTCGTTTGTTTTCTGTTGTAAAATGTTTTATGAGATTTTCCAAACAACTATACTTTGTTTTTATTTATGCATGCACAAAATCCTTACATTTTAGAAAATGGGATACAGTATGAAGCATACTTTAAAGTAAATTCTTTGCAATCCGTTTGTTGTCCATGCATGTATTCAGTCATCTTGTTGATGCAGGATTTAATCAAAGATAATCATTAATCTCTGACTGGTTTCTTGGTCAAACCCAAAAGGTTTCTCCAGACTTCACGAGAAACTGGTCAGGATTATTTTGTTTGCACAGCACCATAAAGAGTTACACCCACATTTATTTTTAAATCAGGCTTTCAAGACGTGAAAGAGTATCGGTGAGAAATGCTCGATATCTGATATATGATTTAGTCAAACCCCTACTTTCACACGCAGAATCATTTCACGTAAATAAGATACAACCTCTGCTGTGCAACAAATGTGACGTCTGGAGACACTTTGAAATAATTCCAAAAACATGTGGATGAGTCCATTTCCAAGCTCCTTATGCTGCACGTGATGGCACAGTTTGATAATGTCATACAGGATTTATTTATTTTTATTTAACCTTGATTTACTGCAAGTTGTGCCAAAAACAAAACACAATCTGAAAAACTGGTCAAGCTTTGGTCTTTTTGATTTAGAGGAGACTTTGCTGAAGTTTCATGTTGTAAAACGCAAACACGGATACATTTTCTAACATCACATTTTAATGTCAATATCAGCCGATTATATCATCCATCCATCCATTTTCTACTGCTTTGTCCCTGAACGGGGTCGCGGGGGGGCTGGAGCCAATCCCAGCTCACAACGGTCCAGAGGCAGGGTACACCCTGGACAGGTCGCCAGTCCATCACAGGGCCCCGATCATATCAGACATCTCTGCCTGGTTTTCCTGATATGATGTGAAACCGTCACAAGAACAGTAAAACTGCAGTTTTATATAATAATCTCCAGCAATCCTAATTTCTTTATATATCAGATTGAACCTGGTAATAAATCAAAGTGAATATTTGATAGGATTTTATTCGCCGTGTTAAATCTGAAATTTAAAACGGATTCCTTCAGGAATAGTTTTCCAGACAGGACTTTGTGAAAATCCTCTTTGCATGTTTGCTGCTCATTTACGGTAAAATGAGCCAAAACTCTTCCCATAATACTGAGAGGCTTGCTCTGAGGAGGGTTAATCCCTCTGTAAGACCTGTTATCACACAGTTTCACTCCGGTTCTTGTGTGATTAGGCATTCTCAGGCATTTTTCTCTCCGTTTTCATTTCTTAAGGAAGATCAGTAAATGCAGTTTTTAGGCTCCTTAAAATTAACCAAGCAAAATAAAACAAACATCACTTTCCACTAAAATTACTAAGAACAAAAATGGAATAAGCGTACATCCTGTCATGGTGATTCCAGATGAGACGTATAAACAGATCAGCTAAAGATCTTCATGCATCTGTTGGAGTTTCTGAAGAATTTTATGACATCGGTTTCAGATCCTGTTCATCTCCTGCAAATAGTGACTGTTTTTGTCCTCTGCTCGGCCAGTTTACTGAACATGTCCATACACACACACCATGCTGAGATAGTGGAAACACATTCACGCATACAAACATCAAGTGAAAGCTGCTCCTCATCAATACGACCTTTTTCCAGTTAAGGTGTCATGAAGAATTCTGAATCCATTTCATTTTTTGACATGTTTTTTTTTAAACCTCTTTTTCCCTTTTTATTGTTTTCTTTCATGTTCTAAAATATATTTAATAAATTAAACTCGAGTAAAGTTCAGGATCGGGACTGAAATAAATGAACAGGTAGCTACGGATTTAAAAGATAACAGGCAGGCCTGGCTCCATAAGGAAAATACGGGGGGTGGTGGGAAGGTGGAGGTTTTACACAAAACTGCAATAAAATAAATTAAATGAATGCAATGAAATAAAGTAAAACTGTGGTTTTCACGATATCAGATAAAAGGTTCAGTGGATAAAGCGCCGTGATTCTACAGACACAAAAAACAATACTTTATTGTACAAAGACGATATGTGTACATTCACCAGTGGAGTAAGTGCAAAAGAATCTGGTTTGTTGAGTCTCAATTCTTCTGAGGAATGAGTAGTTGCTGCATTTTCCCGAAACTTGAGGGCTAGTGCTGCCAGTAACAAGTTACACTGTAAAACTGTGAATAATATATGGAATAAAAAATGTGTAATTTGGTTTCAACTCGACCATTTAGCTAAATTAGCTGATGCAAAGCTTCTAGAAACAGGAGCAAGCCATCCTCTGACAAGCAGAAACACATTTAACAGCTGGATTTTTGGTCCATATTAGTCAATATTTCTGTGTCCACTGTGATAAATGACTTCGGAAAAAGTCACAATAGTCCCTATTACCAGTTTTACCCATTACAGCAAGTTTTAATATCAATTTGAGTTGTTTGTTCTTCATCCTTCAGATCATTATAATGCCGTCAAAACCTCTGAAAAACTCACACATCTTGTAGTAGAAGTTAAACATTCACAAAACAATTTTATAAAAAAAAGCTGAAAACTGGAAAGTAAAAAATAAACACATTTGTCATTTGGAAACATTCAGAACGAAGGATGTTTTCTGTCTTATGAACCATTGTGGAAAAAAAAAAACATCATTTGACATGAACAAACAGATACAGCCATCCAGCACGACTGTGCTACACAGTACCAGTTAGCACACATTTTCCCCAGTGGACTTAATGGGAAAGTGTGTCCAAGTGTGTCCAAACTTTTGACTGAAAATGTGAACACACAACTGTACATATTCAGTGAACTTTTACCAGATTCCCTGTGTTCAAAAAGCAAAACAAACCACATGCAGGGACACTGGACAGTGAGCTGCTACCACACAGTACATTCATCAAACTTGTGTTGTCTGCTGATGCGTTCAGAGTCCATATTTATCCAGCTGGTCAGAAGGAGCTCAAGGCTGATCCACCATCCTCAGAACAACAGCTGCACCTTCATGAGCATGTAGCTGTTTTAAAATGACAACAAATACATGTTCTGAATGAAAACATCTTGGATGGATTAATTTCCGTTTCCCAGCTAATTGAATTAATCCCGGACCACCGAGCAGCTTCTGACCTGAAGGGCAGCATCTGGGATTAAGGCAGCAGAGGCTGAAACTGCTCAACCAAATCTCACTGCATGTAAGAGAAAGCCTCAAAGCCACTTGTTAGAGAGCAATACTCGTTTAGGATTCATGTGAATACAAGATTTAATCTAATTTCTTCTGTCACATTTCAGCATCAACGCTTCTCCACAAACTGGGACACAGACTTCTTCCTTAACACCCTCCATAAGTGTAAAGAAATAAAGTTTTAGCTGTTGCTTTTAGATGTTTCCTGATAACGACACAGAGACAAATGACCTCAGATTTATTGCTGAGCCACATCAGATTAAAATGCTCTATGTGCAGGAATATTTTCATCTCTAGTCACAAAGATTACTTATTTTCTGAACATCAAAGCCACCATGCAGAGTATAATGTATCAATTGTTCGTTGTATAATGAAACTCTCAGCCTTTCAGCCTCCCAATAAAAGGCTGTTGCGTAACAATTTCATGGGTTTTGTGTTAAAAGGAGTCAGATGGTGGAGGCAGTGTTTATGAGCTTATGTTACTTTAATCTGTTTAATTTGCTGATAAAAGCAGCCATTTCATTGGCAAATGACCAGCGATGTCTGGAGGAATGCAGGGAATGTAGTGGAAATGTTCATAAAAGACAAAAGATGGGCTCATTTTATGAAAGAGGCCGTCTGGTCTCACCTAAAAGCCTAATTAAGATGATCAGTCATGTTCTATGCAGTTTCTGTAAGACGTTCATATTTATAAACAATGTGCAAAAAAAAGTTATTTTAAAGTGAGGCCCGATCCTTTAAAATTTTAGCTACAAGTCAGCTTAAAGCAGGTGGGCCCAAGTTCGGTCCATGAGATCCATCGTCCTGCAACCCTTCTCCAACACACCTGAATTCCCCGCTGGTGTATATCATCCAGCTCCACAGAGGACTGCTAACAAGCCGTTTGGTTCAGGTGTGCTGGACAAGAGGTGGATCTAAAAGGAGATCTTGTAGACTGAACGTGGGCACGCCTGATTTAATGGGACTTATTACACACACAGCTACTGCAATTTTCTACTAATTTGGGGAAAGTGATTCAGGCAGGACAGAGTACAAATAGGGAAGGCCTCGTTATGAAACACAGGTTCTCTGCTGTGAGGCTGGAGAACTTTACATTCTGAGCAAACATCAGCTGTGGGACATCAGCAGTAATTCAGGTGTGTTGGGAGAAATACAGGCCCCGACTAGCAGAGCATGTGGCCCACACAGGGAACTTATCATCATGATGCCAGCCTCCATTCTGCCAACACAAACCATGCTCCACCCTTGGCTTGTCCCACTTTCCGTGTTAATCCAGGTCCAGGATCTGCTCACCAACAATGTCCAGGGCTGCAGAGGCCTTAACAGAGCTCCCTGCAGAACCAGAGTCCACGAACATCTGAGGAATGTCATTCCCAAAGTAGATCTTGCTGTTGGCTGCAATGGCCTTGTACTTCATTAGCTGCAGGTATTCAGGAGTTAACTTCATCTGTATGAGGAGCAACAGATTTCTGAATGAGCAACAACACCCTGGACATTTCAGTACCCGTTAGGCCAGACCAACACAGGATGACAGATGGCGTTTTCTCCTTACCTTATTGGCCTCTGCTGTTCTCTGAGCCGTGTAGAACTCAGCATCTGCTTTGGCCTTCTGTCGGGCCAGGAAAGCATCGTCTGTCGATGACAATTAAACACAGTCATGAGTCAGAGCTGGTCAAAGGGCTCACGGCTACAAACGACCACCTAAACATTAGCTCCCAACATCTCCGCTGAGAAATAAACAAGCTTGTTAACTCAAAAAGCCCTGTGTGTGTTTTTTATATGAGCGAGCTTTAATGCTTCACCTCTTATCCTGAGTTTGTTAGCGTTCATGTTTCCTGTCTATTACCTAATTTAAAACAGCTGGTCACAGCTGTAAAGCATTGACAATAGTTTTGTTATGAGTTCGCACACGAGGCTGTGCAACCAAAGCTTCTACAGCCGTTACTCATGGCTGTACAGGACATGTTCAACTTCCTGTTTAGACATGCCTGCTATGTAAAGGTGCTCACCAGGCACAAGAGGTTAAACTGTGACTTGGTTAACATTTATATGGATTCAATAATCAAGCTTAAAAAACATAGAGCTCCATGATTGATGGTGCTTATTAGATCAGTAATTGTGTAGATCCAATATGTGAAATACACAAAACATCCTCGTTTATAATACATCATAGAAAATCCTTTAACTGCAATTCGCCCCTTTTATGTCCAAATGCATTGTGGGTAAGAGTGACATCATATGGCAGTTAATAGAACTGGTACTGAACCCTACAGGAAGATAAATACAACTTCAGTTTGAGATTGCAGAGTGAGCTGTGAAAACAGCGATACAGGAAATGCACGAAGGCACGGAGGATGCAGCATCCTTTTAAAAACAGGATCATCTCCCTCATGCCACAGTTCCCCAGCCTGGGCACGGTTTCCAGTTTGAAATCATTAATTATGGGACTTAAATTAGTAGCACCACATCTTATTAAGAAGTGAAGTGGGTGAATACATATGCACACATTACTTTTATTTATTTTTCTCTTCATAACATTTCCCAGCTTGTGATCCTCCTAATTTTGTTACATTAATTAAGACCATTTTATGCAGGTCCAACCATTATGACTTAAACAACATTTAGTGGTTTAAGGAAAATGGCTGCATCATGGCATAATGGTTTCATCAAAGCCAAGTCTCCATCCAGCTGAGAATCTGTGGGAGGAGAGGAAAACAGAACTGAAAGGGTAGGAGTTGTTTTAGTTTAAAAGAAGGGAAAAAACCATCCCAGATGCTCGATAAACCGAGCTTCAAGAAGCAGCCAAAGAGACCTGCAGGTGTTAACTTATAAAGAGGTGGCTCTATTGCTTGTTTAGAAATGGAATTTCTTGTTTGCCCCTTCCTGTGTCCTACTGAGTCCCATCTTCCAATTATCTTTTTATTCCAGTTATCTTTAACTAACAGCTACCATGCTGCAGGTTTTAGTGTTTCCCAGGTACAACACACCCGATTCAAATAAAAAGAAAACAGCTTGTCGTTATCGGCTGCACCTGCTTGTTATTGAGCCACTGATTTGGGTCAGGTGTGTTGCAGCAGAGAAACTCTGAAACCTGCAGGATGGTAGCTCTAAGGACCGGAATTGGATACCCCTGACCCTCAGAGGATGCTTTGGTGTCATCAGGCTTTTCTTTATCAGTTTGTAGTGTTTATGGAGTCTAAGAACTAAGACACAGAACGGGTCTCATGGTTATATGAATGCCACTAAAGGCGCTTTTCCACCAGTACCTGTTCTACACGACCTCACACCCGGAAACAAGGTTTCCATCAGGATGTGTCGTGTAGATACTGTTGCTGTACCTACTTAGTTGAGGTTCCAAATAGAGCGTGATGTCCACAGACTGAAGTCCACTAATTGGCCTGATGTGATCCAGGGTACTTTATCTTGCCCTCCAACGTCTCTTTATTTGTTCCATGAGTCTATTTCCCATGAATAACCATAATCTGAGTTCCAGCGAGGTCTTTAATCTTCATCTTCTTCTGTGGTGTTCTGCAGAACTTGTTGTTTTGTTGCAGATAACATCACAAACTTTCTAGACGCATTGCGTGGGGGATCCCTTCCACATTAGAGGATCCCGGCTGGTAATGGAAAACCAGTAGAGTACAGTACTGCTGGGTCAGTAGAGTAGGTTCTAATGACAAAGCGGCTTAAGACTGGGTTTACACAGAGTTTATTGCCCCGGTTCCAAAAAGGTTGGTGCAGTGTGTAAAAAGTAAATAAAAACAGAACAACGTGCCTTGGACAACCCTACACACACATTCATTAAAACACTGTGGCTTTCCAGGTGAAGATTCTGGTTGCTGAACTAGTCCGTCACATAGAAAACATCTGGAGCATGATCTCAGGACACCTGACCCATCCATGTTTCATGTTAAACTTCTCTTCCTCCATCACTAACCTTCTATTTCAGAAATCTTCTTTTCGGTTTCCTTTTCCATGACCTTCTGTCCAAACTTAATTTCTGCAACTTGGGCCACCTTCTCAGCCTCTGTCAAACAAATCATCACAATTTAATCTGAGCACACTTTGAGTTATTGTTAAAAGGATTTCTTCATGTGCTTTTCTTTACCGATCACAGCTTTTATTCTCTCGGTCTCTGCCTCCTTCTCCACAACCTTCTGTGTTTGTTGGGAGATCAGCAGCTTCGTCTTCTCACTCTCCCTGCAAACAAACATTTACAGTCATTATCCACTCCATGCAGATCACTCCTTCTGTTTGAGCTCCTGACTTCTGCCACCAGTTTCAGTTTCTGTCTGAAAGTCTGAATTGAAATAAAATCGTCCATGAAAGCCAGACATTTCCTCACACACTGGCTTTCCTAAACAATAAGGCACAGGAAGGAGAGGTAGATGTATGCCTCTCTTTATTTCTTGGTTTTCTTTCTATTTCTTTTTCTGTCTCCTCTGTCAGATCCAGCAGTACTATGTTAATTCTGCAACAAACAATTGATTGAAATAAACCAACAAATAAGAATTTAGATAATCTAGAGGATCTTTATATGAATAAAGCTCAGCACAACACAGCAGTCAGACCATAACCTGTGTGCTTTAATGCTGGACAAGACTTGTTTTAAAGAAATGAGACCGCAAAGACTTGGAGAATATTTCTGGAAACACTGATTCAGCAAACAAAATCTGGGATTTTACCTCCAACCTCAGTGGAAAAAACACATACCAGCCAGGCTTTGGTGTCTATTCATTGCTGATCCCTCTAAAGTAAAACTGTGACTAAAAGAAAAAATGTTAATGCTTTTAACAACATGAAACTTATTTCAGCAGACATAACAGGAATGATCCCTTTTTAAATGACACTATGATCCATATCAGGGTCAGCAGCATTAACATCCACACTGTCCAACAGGCTCGAGGCTGATTGCAACCCAGTAGACCAGTTATTGAGTGTATCAAAGGATGTAATCAAAGGATTGATGTCCACAGCAAATTCACCACCATCAGCATCTATGGCTGAACCCTGTGTAACCACAGGCAGACCGAGATGAAATGGCAAATAATTGTATAAAAATAATTAAAAAGAGCCAAACGATGCAGGAGTTTTGCAACAAAACAAGATTTTTGGACAGATTTTAGTTCCAGCTATCACTGGTGAATCTCTCTAGTAGCTGTAGGTGATTCAGCCCTTTAGGGGGATTGCTCATTTCTTGTCTTCACACATTGAAGATGAGTATTGCTCACATATCTGAAACTTCTATCTTTCTATTTGGAAACTGGCTCAGTAGTAAAAACTTATTTATAAAGTTTAAGCCAAATTCTCATGATAAAAGTGGGATGTCTAAGCTAAAGATATGTCATGATTTTTGTTTGTCCCTTTCCCTGTCTTCCCATGACCTCATGTCTTCTGGTGCCCCATTGCTTCAGCTACGACTGTAGCTCCTCACATACTCCTCTGTTAGCTTACTCAGAGCATGGAGAAGTTAGGATTGGAAAGTGATTCATTCTTACTGATTGAACTCTAACATGTAAACCTGGCTTTGTGGTCTTGGTTTAAGTGTGAAAATATGTTTTTTTTCTCCCCAGATTTAGACTCAGAAAACTTAATTTACCTCCAAGGGGGCCATTCAGTCAGCAGACATGAGTCACAGCAAAGGACAGGACATTATCCACACATTACACATAGGTCAGTCTATGCACAGGAAAGAACATCAGCAGCTAAATGATCCACCCAGAAGTGAAGAAGTTTCACCAGAGTAACAAAATGCAATAGTAAAAATAATATGTAAAAAAAACTAATGCAACATCTCACATTTAAAACACTGATGAAAGAATTTGCATATACAATCATCTTCTTTTGTCTTCTTTGCTTTAGAAATAAAAAGGAGCCCGTTTTTTTTTCAATAGAGCTTGAATAGTTTCCATTTGAGCGTGCGTCCCTCATACCGGTCTAACCATGACTGGATCACTTGCTCCATTCACAAAAGAGCCATGCAAAGCACAAGAAAAACACTTCCCTGGAAGAGGGAGTAATTAACTGCCAACGCAGCAAGCTGCAATGATAAAAACCAGCATTGTTTGATCAGTACAGGGCACGGAGGACACGGAGGAATGACGTTGATGTAGATGAAAGGACATAAGTACATGGTAGAGTTTGAAGGAAAAGGAGGGGATAAAGTGAACCTTTCTTTTTGGGAAAAAGAAAACTCACATAAGCTCGTAATTCCTGCGAATACTCTCTGGGATATTTGGTTTTGTGACACGCACTGCCTGTAAACCAGAGAGAGGGAGATGTTCATTTAAGAGATAAACACAGCATGGATGCAGCATGAAAAATGACTATAAAAAGACATTTCAGGCACAAGGGAGCTGATGTGGGGAAAAGCGAACATCTGGAAGCATGCCCATGAACTAAATCTAATCCCTGTGAACTGTGAGACTGAATTTAAGAACAGATTCTTTAGATTTACGGGAAGCACAAATCTGGCTACTAAAGCCCAAGGAGGTATGCAAACTCAGTGACAGCAGGAGCACTTCTGCAAAGACAAAGTGAATTCAATACAGGGAGAAAACACTTAAATATGTTATGATGTTGCCCAATATTTAAGTATTCTGAGAACATGACTTATTATCACAAATGCTTCACAATTTGTAGAGGGTGAAAATGTCAGAAATATGAAATGCTAATAAGAACAGGGTTTTGTTGGACTGCCATTGCAAGTACTACCTACACCACACTGGTTCTGTACTGCTGTTAAGTAAAAGATTTCCCTATAACTAGGGTGAAATAAATCAGGGCGATAGAGGAAGAAAGATTCAGTACTGAACAGAGTACAGTACCTAACACTGAAGCATCTGAGTACAGTAGTTATCTAATACTGACATGTCTTTATGTAACCTGACCCCTGTAGATGATGAAAGGTGTGAACTGGAAAACACGTGCAGGTGAAATATCAGATTTTAAAGTGTAGTTGAACTGAAGAGTTGACAGGAGTTGTTTCACTAAAACATACATAAACTTTTCTGATGGAGCATCTTATGAATTCAATCTGAACAGATGATCTGATTTATACTTTTATCTATAAGCAGCGTCTGCAAACGGAGAAAACACAAGTTGTTATGAAACTACAGACTTGTGATTAGTAACATCTGCTCATTTCTCACTCTTTGAGTCATGCCTATTTTGGCAGATCGTTTCAGCCATTATTTTATTCGTCAGCACATCAGTGCAGTTTTAGGATGTTTGGCACTGGACTTTCCCACGCACAATCCTAATAAGATACTGACTGCAGGTCAAAAAGCCAGAAGGGACCATCGAAAAGTAGTTCTTTGTCAAGTTGTCTGTTAAGTGTTCACAAAATTAGTTCATTCTGAGTCAAGTGTTGTTTTAAATGCTTTAATGAACCTTAGATCAGAGTTTAATAGCCTGCCAAACAAAACACACACTTCTGAATAGAGGCAGCTTCAAAAACAGGCTTGAAAATTAATAAAACGAGCAGCCTACGTCCAAAGAAAACTACCCTCAGAGAGATGGGGGAACTATTGCTCAAGATCACCCTAAAAGATTAGGAAGCAAAATATAAAGAAATGAGATGAGGCGCAAACCTTTTTAGTAGTGCCGTCACTCTTTTAGTGGTGTTCACTCCACTCAAATCAGCATAACTTGTTTTTATTATTTTGGATGGATCAGTGAAAGCATTTAAGATTTCTAAATTCAGCAATATGAGCAGATGTTGCTTCTAGAGTCATTCATTTAATGCCCATCTATACTGGGCCGTTTACACAGGTAAAACAAACAGGATATAACACTAAGGATATGCAGCAATACCTAGTTTTACTTAGCAAAGGATAAATGGTAGAAAATACTAACATCTTGCTAACCCTGCTGTTGCTTAGCCTGGACTGATGGTGTTTTCATACCTGTATGATTATCCCAGGCGCCATGGATGTTAGATCTTCTTGTAGTGTCAGCTTTAGGTTTTCATCGATCTGGTCTGTTAGGTAAACATATGAGAAGAGAGTGGCTGAGCGAGAAGTATGAAACTTTATGTTAACACACTAATGTGGAACTGATGCAGGCTGCAGGAGCAAACTCAGAGAAAGCCTTGCAGTCTTAGGACTAATAGCCTTTGATGCTTCTGTGTTTTGCTTTTATGTGGTGGAAACCATCACTCTGCATTAACCAATACTAAATTAAAGTTTTCTTCATTGATGATCATGTTGCCTTATTCAGTCATTTCTGATGTAGCGCCACCTGTAGCGGGGGCGGGAATACGTTATTCCAAAAGTCATGTTGGTTTAAGTAAGTACTATGTGGAAGCAAGCAGGCCGGAGTGGTGCTGCATCCCCCTCATTAAACTGAATCCACAACTGTACGCAGTGGGGGTTTTTTGGTGTGAATGCACAAAACAAGCTGATACTGTCTGTAAACTTCTATTGTTTTCCTCAGTTTGTCAGAACAGAAGCATTTTACAGCTGTTCTTGCCTCCGTGCTTCTCCACCGTCGCTTGGTTGTTAAATCTGAGGATAACTTAGTTTGTATCCAATTAAACAAACTTTAATTACAGGGTGTAGTGAGCTCCTAACTGTGGAAGATCAAAAGAGTGAATGTTGGATTGTTCTTAGTTTCTACGCTGTTTACAGGACATCTTACTCACCAAACAGGCCGATGTAGACCTCCTGCAGTGAGTGAACGCTGCAAAACTGGTTGAGTTCATGGTGTACTTTGTTAAATATCAACGCTTTGTCATAGTCTGCTGTGAAGTTCCTCACTATGTCGTATACTGTAGAGAAGAAAAAGACAGCAGTAATTCTGGACCTGAGTCTCAACATCCATGTTGGAGAAGTTATAGTAGTAAAAGCTAGTTTGCTTTTTCTTTTTAGGGTTTAGATGCTGTATACCTGCTGTTGGAATGAGGTAGTTCACCACTTCTATGCGGTCAAAGTAAATCATCACTCCTCCACTGAAAGAAAAGATAAAACAGCATGTCAGACCGTGTCAAACCAGAGGGCTGTGTGTTTGAGAGATGTGGTACCATAACATTTCACCAGTTTTATCACATGGGCCACATAATGAACATTAAATCCTCGTCCACATGTGACTGCACTTATCAGAGTTAAAAACAGTGGACCTACCTTGTACCACACGGTACATTCTTCACCTCATCTGTCTGCAGTGTCGTCTGCAAAGCATGTAAAAACAAACATTTTACATGTCTTTCTTGGTGACTGCTAAACTGAAGAAATAATGGTGGTGAAATCATCAGCACTGTATGAAACAGCTGGATTTCAGAAGTGCACACAGAACAAACAGCAACAGATCTGTGTCTAACTCACATCCCACCACCACAACAAGCAGAGGCAACATCTCTACAGATGCTAGGCAGCTCAGGACTCCTGTTCATCTTTAAAATTCAAGTGTTGAGCTAAACGTTCAATATTTTATTTCCCGAACAACAGAGCTGTATTTTAGGTACACCCACTATGTTCAGCCTGTGAATCAGAGTGGAAACATGTTTTCATTTCACCATAAAACCTTCCTCACAAGGCCTCAACCAGAGTTCTTCTGTCACTTACTACGGACAAAACCATTTCACAGATATACGACATGAGCAATAAACTGTAATAAGCCATAATGAAGGGTTTTATATAAACTACCAACAAAGTGACATTCATAACGTATCCAGCTAATGTCAGGAGCAGCTGGTAGATAAAATTAACAGAATGCAACAACCATATATACAACAATCATACGACTGCTCAATGAATACTCAGAGATATGCACATAAAACACACATAGCTTTATGTGAAGAAGTATTTCAGCCACCATCAGATGTCTTCTGTTTAAACTGTGTCACATACAAAATACATTTTTAACGTCATTCTTCCCAGATGCTTTGCATGATGAGGCCGGCTTACTGAGTGTTAAACCCTGTTACAGTCAGTGCTTTCAAGATAAAGTGGAGTAATGATCCAATGTTCCCAGGAAGCTGTGCAAAGTTTTGCCTAAATTCAAGCCTGGATAGAATTTGTGATATAAAGCCGATGAATCCACACAGGTAATAAAAGACACGATGCGCATCGCATTGCCATCACCAAACCCAAATGATGCTATGTAAATGCCTGAATCGTGCTGTACAAATAAACCTTAAAACTAACCTGTTTATGGTTCTTTCAGTCATTTTTCTCAGTTTGAGCAAAAATATGTGAAATGTTTGATGAATTAATTCCCACTCTGACATCTCACACACTCTGTATGGAACATAACTGTTCAGTGGAGAGATCATGCATGGTGGGATTTCTGCCAGGTGCATGCAGCTTACTACCAGTAGAGTGAATGAATGATAATGATGGATATTACCTTGCTACAATGGCAGATTGCAGCAAGGTAACAATGGCTCATTTACATTATAAATATCAGTGTATCATCATAATGAGTCAGAAGCTACATAGTGTCACTAAAATTATATCATTTAACTTATTTAAGGGGTGTGTTTTGAAGAACATATATATATACATATGTATACACACACACACACACACACACAAGGAACATAGTGAAGACTCTGCATCAATCTCATGCTTTAAATGAATTTTATCAGTGACTATCTTTAACTGAATAAGATGATTTTTTTTTTAATGACCTTGTCACACTGTGTACAGTGAAACGACCTGAACTTAACCTTGCTTTAAACAAAGACCAGTGGGGCAAAATTGCAGTCTAAGTTCAGTCAACACACCTGGACAGACTTGTAGGTGGTAATGAAAGGAAGCATAAGATGAAAACCAGGTCCACTGGTGGTAGTCAGGAGGGCCCCTCCCCTATGTCACACACAGAGAGAGGACAAAGACAGTGGTTTGTTATAAAAGTGAGCCAAAGATTCAGAGCAAAACTACAAATCCTGAATCAGGAGAGAAACAGAATATGTTGTTAGTCTTCATTCAGAAGTTTACAGATACAGTTCACTGCTCTATTCCTCGTTGCTCATGCACTCTGGTCTTTTTCCTATCTTTATCATCCAGATTGGAAAGGAGATAAGACTGACTAATTTCTTCATAAACAATGTTTTTGTTTGGTAGTAACAGCAACAAAAATAAAATGTCACTTGGTTGTAATAGTGAGAGATCACTGAAGCCTGCCGTACCTGTAAGACACAGCACGTTACTGCTGGAAACAACCTTAGTTTCCAAATTACTGTGCTCAATGTTTAACTGATAAAAGGCTTAGATCAGATACTTAAAGGCTCACCTGTAGTACACACCAGTATGTCCTTCATCAATCTTGTGCACAGACGCCAAGAGCGCTGCACCTCCAAGAGCGGCAACTATGGAGAATATGGCACCCCACTGTGCCATCCTGGCAAGCAGAGAGTAAAATACGGCATGTGAAAAAAGCAGATGGAGTCCTTAGACACTCTTCCAGCTACATGGGAGAATGCAGTTCCCTAACCAGTCAGTGCAGCAGTAAAGCACTGGAGCTCACGGCTTTATCTCCTCTCAGCTCAGGCTTATCCAGGTATCAGCTGGGACTCTGACCTTGACACACTAATGCAGGACTGGGGCCTAAGTTCAGGAATATCATTTCGATGGCGATTCATGAAAATGTCGGGGCACATATAGATCTGCATTTTTAAAACAGACCAATTTAAAGAAATAAAAACTAAACAATACATGTTTACAGTTAAGCAAGCTTGAGGCGGAGCTGCTTTGGCTATAAAGGATTTGCAGAGACAGTCTGGATAACCTGCCTCAGCACTGTAGTTACACAACTTTTTTTACAGTAATGTTCCTAAATGACTTACTGGATCTGGAAGACCTACATTTCTCAAATATGCATATTTAGTTTTGTGGTTTGGAAAGATTTTTGGTGTGACACAGTATCTGGTATGAGTAACCAGCGGGGTTTACTCTCCCTGCACACAGAAATGACCAAAACTCGTGTTTACATATAGACTGTCTACATGTTTACTCTGGGAAATGATTGGACAATTACAGAACTACAAGACTGAAAATAAACGCTACCTCGAAATAAATTCACAATGAGGTAACAAGCTAATATCTAAAGGTTGATGTAATTATTAAAAATGTAACACCATTTCATAATCGTGATATTTTTCTGTGTGATCCAAGGACACTAAACTAAAATATCCAAATATTTAAACGGAGTTCGGATTATTTGGCTTAAGGGCTAACACTACTAGAATAATGCATCATCATCATGTATCTTGCATGTATGTTTAAAACAAAAGACTATTTCAGGTGTCACATTTGTTTAAAAAACAAACGGAAATGTCTTAACCTCACCTTGAAGTGAAGGCGGAAAATTTAGCCGCATTTAGTTGGACTTTTTGCTAACGTAATAAGTCAGCAAACCAACTCGAAACGGCTCTTTTTAACGAGCAAGTGTAACATAAATCAATGTATAGCATGTAGTTAGATATAAAGACACGTGTTCGGGTCCACTTGTCTGTTCTTACCTGTATGTTTTAAACGGCCACACAAAAAGAAACAAGTAGCTTCTTCTTCTGTTTTGTGACAGTAGCTTCTCAGCATTCAGGGTTTTGTTAGCGCCCCCTGGTGGACTTTCCGGAGATCACTAGGGTTTGATAACACAAGCAACCACAACCGCAAATCTGGCTTTGCCTTTTATTACTAAAATTCTAAATACAAATGTTCTCATCAGAACATTTACAGTCATCACAGTCCTCATAGCAGTTTCACTCTGCACATGGTTAAATGCAAGCAAATTCCCACATTATTAAAAGAAAAAGTCGAAGTAATATTACATCACTTTTCAAAAAGCAATTAGTTTTCATAGAAGTTCATAGAAAAACCGCTGATTACATCATTTCTTTCAAAGCCTTAACTGTGATAAAATCTGATTTTTATTTATATAGGTTTTAACATGTAGCGTGTTTGAAACGCTGCAGTGTCTTTATATATGTTCAGCAGTCACACTACCATCTTGTGGTCAATCTCTGAATGGATGTTTTTGTTAAAATTCCTGTTTGTTACGTCCCTCAAGCCAGTTTTGCACTGCTGACTGTGTTTTCAACACCTAGACCATGGGCTGGATTCTTCACCCTTCTGACTGCCATCTCCACCCAGGATTGGCTGGTGTCTGCACCTGCCCCCCACTGTCTTCACCACTCCACAATTGGCCGCAGCTCCAGCATCA
>JBAMHV010000012.1:22447271-22472764 GCA_037177535.1 Pseudomugil gertrudae
TCTACTTTATACAGACAATAAATTAATGATTTACATGTTAAAAGGAAGGATTTAAAAGCATGATATATCTCCTTTAAACCTACAATAACGAGCTAACTCACAGTTGCAAATTACAGCTGCTAACAAATAGCCGAGAGAAAAGTTAGGTTCTCGTAAATGCTGGAGCCGCATGCTACACAGCTGCCTGTTGGGATCTATTAGAGAGATGGGAGTGATGAACGGAGATGGGTTAAACTACTTTTGGGCCATCAAACCAAAACAATGAACAGTTAATGAAAAAAGCCTCAAACCTGGAAGCAACCACAGATTGTGATCATTATTTCTGTTGATAAACCACAAGGAAGGACCAATTTCAGAGACCAATAAAAAGCAAAGATTTAACACCATCCTTTCTTCCCAGTATATTCTATAATACAGTGCTAACGTTTAAGGTGTACTTTTCTGTACAGTACTACAGAGGATTTAACACAAAGTAACACCACTCCCTGTGGCACAACATTAATCTTTCCTCTTAGAAATCTCCCTTCAAGGTCTTCCTCACTGCAAGACGTGTCTGTGATTGTGCGCATTGCATGCCTATATGTGCATGCATGTGTGGGTAGACAGGGTAATTGGTCCTGTGAAAGAGTTTGGTTCTGCTCTGGGCACTTGATGCTGGATCGTATCTACAGTGTGGTGCTGAGCTGTGGGGGTGTGGGAAAGCGATCACATTGGACTTCAGAGGGAATGGAGGAAGAATGAGGAAATTGCAGACAGATAGGCTTAATGGTTGTGCTGAGGGAAGAGGTTGTGGAGCAAACAGCTGCTAGCCATCCATCTGGACCAGCCGGGACTGGACCTGCTAGGCGTGCTAGTGACGTATTTAACCCCAGGGGCTGCGTGTGCCGGGACTTTCCATTAAAGTTCTTTCAACCTTGAAAAACTTGTGAGTTTGTTTTAAAATCCCCTTTTAAAAACCCCAGCTATACAAAGAAAATAACTTACCGGTAATTACCTCCACCAAGGCGGTTATGTTTTTGGGAGAGTTTGTCTGTTAAGATAATTTTCAGGAAAGTTTTGAAATGGGACGAGGAATAAATGATTACATTTTGGAGGTAATCCGGATCACCCTCTGGATCCACGAATGTTTCAAAGGATTCTTTATCATTGTGATTTTCAGCAAATCTAACGTGACAAAAATAATAAGCTTTCAGAGGTCTGCGCTCCCCGAGTTTTTTTTTGTATGAAATATTATGAAAAAAACCATGCACCTGTCTGAGTGATGCCCTCTTTGAGCTTAATACCAAAATTCCTCCAGTTCAGTCATATGTCATAAACCTAAACACCTGACAAATGAACTCTTGGAAAATCCATACAGGTTGTGCAGTAATACAACAGCTTTTTACAGCCGAGTGCTACAGCAGGTTCTAAATCAGAAACCAGTCTGAGTTGAATTTACACATGCTAGAGCAATAAGCTGTGGTATAGTCTAACTTTAATAGATTTCATTTACCTTGAATTAAGTTAGACCAAAAAATTTAGATGTGTTTTAAAAGTCCAGCTTTGGTCAGACTAAAACAATTATTTTCTTTTCTTATTGACGTGTAAACATAAACTAATTGAACCAAAAAGTCACTAAAAGAAGATAAGAGCAAAAACTGCCTGTATCAAATATTCTGTCTCAAAACAGCAATCCTGCATTAAAATAACGTGCACCTAGTATTTACCGTTGAATGGTCTCTCTCTAACACTTTCTTTCAATTTTGTTTAAGACAATTGGGCTCTAATACGCTCATCTTTCTGACTGTACGACTGCTTAATCACTTTCAGAATAGCTCCAGTTTACTGATGATAAAGAATAAACCATCCACCCATCCATTATCTGAACCACTTATTCCAACTCAGGGTTGCAGGTAGCTTTAATCATCAGGCAAGATGCATGGTACACCTAGGACAGGTCACCAGTCCATCATTTCTGGACATTTTTTATTAAATCACTGTTTCATAGGTTGATGTTTGAAAGGCAGGTCATTGGATATGATTCTCAGTGATCATCATGCTTCACTTTGACACATGCTCTGACTTCATTGTTGAGACTTGCACATTCATCTTTGCGTGCTGATCTTAATTTTCCACATTGTGGAGAGAATACAACAGAAAACACATGTGCATTTAATGCACATATATTCTTCTTCTTTAGGCTGTTCAGCTTGCTGCTGTAAAACTCAGAATAGACTGGTTTTACAATGTTTTATGTGTTCCAGCTGCATGTAGCTGAAGAGGAGTAAAATGAAATTAAGGTGTTGCTGATAAATAGATTAATCCCATTGATGCCTGAATACTAAATGAGGAAGAGGTCTTGTTAAACCTAAATCATTTCAATGTAAAACATGAAGGGATTGTTGCAAATACAGCACACTTTAAAATGTGATACCTTTATGAAGATAGATTAGTTTACAGGGTTCAACCACAACAGATTATTCAGCAAACAGTGAGATTTTGTGAACTCACAGTAGGACATACTGACTATTTGACTGCAAACAAAAGCATTATAACTAAATATTGCCATAACAAACCTAATCCTAGCTGTGCTTCTTCGTGCAAGTCCTAATATCGAGTTATATGACAGTTGCTTATCTGATGGCCAGAAAGGACACAAATGCATTCCCTGAATCCTTTCCCGGAAGACAAGATGATTTTTTAAAAGCATGAGAGCACATTGTATGTTTAATTTTAACTGACTATGACCTTGCCCTACATAAAGAACTGGTTTTAGGAGCAACATGGGCCAGATAAACATCACTTACAGTTGAGCAATGACAGAAATATTGCTCTTTCTGTTCAGATCACATCTGTGGGAGGATATTGGGAAATGACTGATGAAAATCTAAGTACCTCTGGACAGTAGTTTGATTCATTCTGGATGTAACATCGATCCTGCTGTTGAAGTTCAATCATAGAGCCAAGAAATAAATAGAAAAAGGGCTTAGCTTTGGTTTGTGTTGTTGATTTGTCAGAGCAGAGGGTGAAAGCTGATGAGGTGATTTTGCTCACAGCTCTCCTCTGTGCTCTGATCCACTCCTCCTCTGGTCATGTGAATAAATACCCTCCTCTTTCCCTCAAAGCCACCACACACAAACACAGCGTTTGGACTTGTGCAGGTACACACAAACTCAGCCTGACTTCCACCCCATAACCTCACTATGGTCTTACACAGCAGGCCTGCCATAAATCAATGGGCAGGATCATGTCTGCCAGTTAGACTAAACAAGAGCATTTGTGAGGATTTGCTCTCACCCATTAATCATCCTGACAGCTTGAAAAACACATTTCCCCTTTAATGACTGTATTTGGATAATCAGCTCTGCTTCCCTTCCCGCCCTCTCTCTGGGCACTACCTCCTCTCTTATTCCCTCCCCAATTTTCCCCCCAAATGCACTCATAGACATGTGGTTATCTTACTTTTGCAGGAGGGGTTATAATGTGGGAGGTGTTTACCTCCTCTAAAATATTTCTCTGCAAAAACAGTGAAAATAATTGTGGTGCCAGTGGAATTTTCTTCCACTCTCTCTTAGCAAACCCCACGGCTTCTGCTAATATAATTGTGAGTGTGTGAGTTCACACACTTGCCATCACAGGTGTGCTAAATAAACACAAAGTAAGAACTCAGGCTATTGTGTACCCTCAAATTGTAAAACTTAACTTTTACAATTTTTGCAAGTTACTGTAACTTAGACTTCAGTAAGGCAAATAAAAAATGCATTAATAGCATGCTTTCTTTCCATCTGCAGGTTAGAAACTGTGAAGCTTGTTACTCTGAATAAATCTGGCCACCACAAAGCCACACTGGGCCTGCAACATCCAGAGACTCTGGAGCTGGCAAAGCAGTGCTTTGGGAAGTAAAACTGAAAGAAAAGAAGAGGGAATATCATGATGTGGAAATAAATATGTGCCCTGTTTAGCAATGCATATCGATTACACCCTCAGATATAAAACATAGCTTAAACCAACCTTAAACTCCACATTCAAGACTTGTCTGATAGCAAAGTGACATCAATTATGTGCATGTGGGGAGCCTTTACTGCCCAGCAGCTTCCTGAAGATGAGAAACTGTACTATTATTGTTTTCTTTTGAGAACACACACATAGAAGAAGATAGAAGAGAGGAAAAGAGAGATAACACAGACCAAGAGTCAAGATAAGACAGTTTGTTAGTGGGTGGAGAAAGCTTGCAGTATAGGTAGGATGCAGGATATGCCGAAACTGCCGTCAATGCAGGTAACGTTACTGAGGATAAACTGCTAAACGGCTAAATGACAGTACCCAAACACAATGATCAGTGAAAGCTTAATGCACCCATCCATCCATCCATTATCTACCGCTTATTCTCTGAACGAGGTCACGGCCGGGCTGGAGCCAATCCTAGCTGACATTGTGCAGGAGCTTAATGCACCCCATACATGTAATTATTCACAACTTTATTGCACTGAGATAATCTGAAAAATAAAAAGAGTTCATGTATTATATCATAATGTACTCATCAGATATGCACACACATCAAGTTACATTCATAATCAGGGACAATTTTTGAATCAGTTTTCCTGTTTGTTGGCCATTTTAGGATCCAGTTTAAGATTTTATGTCTTGTTTTTTTCCAGCTGTGCAGAGGCCTGGTAAGGAGCATTCATTTGACTCAGCTGTGCTGGACAAGGGTTGCATCTAAAAGTTGCAGGATGGTAGATCTGGAGGAACAGACTCGGGCTTCCCTGTGCTGCACTGGCTTCCACCCAGCTCCTCCTGGAGAGTCCAACACTTAGGCTTAAACACAGATAACAGAACATTTTGGGGTGATCCTAATGAAACAGTTTCACTGTTAGAGCTTCAAACACTTCTCTACATAAGACTAATCTTTTTATACTGACTTCTTAACAAAATTGACATATATTTGAACTTTTTAAAAAATATTCTCATAATGTTTTAATTATGTATTGTTTTATTGTCCTTATTTTTCCTTTCCTTCTGTGTGCTTGTACTTTCCTTTCCAGAGAAATCCTTTCTACTAATCTGAAAGAGAGACCACTCTGATCCTGCAAGAAAAAAACTGCAGCTGTCATATTCATCATACAAAAACAGTCATTTGGCCTTTAGCCCAGATCCTGACACAGAGGGAGACATAAAACAGATCAATGATGCTTAAAGGGTGACCATCATGACCACAAAAGATCCCCAAAAGAAAGAAATAACTAAGCTGCCAATCAGAGCATGAATCATGATCCTCAGTGCTGCTGCTTGATCTGTGCCAAAGCACGTTTGTTTCCAGAACAACATCTTCATCGTGCTCTCGCTGCATGGCAGCAGATGGACATCCAGCCCGAGCAGTCCTGGTGCAGTGGTGGTTATGGAATATGTCATTTAGCAAGGCTCAACACAGGAACTAAAGAGAAGCAACACCATCTCTTTGTGAGGCAAAGTGAGAACAACAATAAGCCAGCAATGAGAATAAGAAACAAAAGCACTCTTTCTACTTTAAACCATCAGCTTAGCTGACAGCTCCCTCTTTCCGCTTGTTTTCTTCCCTTTCTTCTATATGTCAAATAACCAAATATTTTTCATTTGCACATGTTAAATGTGTTTAAGCTGGGACATTGTCATGGGAGAAGTTATAGATGGCGATGTGAAAAATTGCTCACATGTGCTCTGAGAGTAGAAACCGCTCTTTACCTCTGCAGTGTAAAACTTCACAGCTTCCCTAAAGCTGTTGTCTAAAGATGCATTGTGACAACAAGCCTATGTTTCCACTTCTTCTATCAAGTTTATACTGAGTCAATATATTGTGCTGAAGTTCTGGGAGGACTTGCATCGTCACAGAAATTGGCGTGATCACAGAGTTAATTCCTTACAGGCCTGTTGTAGAAAAATGATAATAACATTTTATTATATTTCTATAATAGATTAAAGTTAAAACGTTGTTAAATAAATAATCTTAGATATGAATAAACAAAATGAGTTTTGGACAAGCCATTCGGCTTGTGCAATAGTAGCATGGCATGGCATTAGCAGTGGCTAAAACTCTTCCATACACAAACATGTACGTTTGTTTGTGAGTGGATCCGGTGAACCCTTGTTGGCATTACTTATGTGAATTGGTGCTCTGGCATCTATTAGGCAAAGCAGATAACGCAGTTTTAAAGCTCAGGTTCTCACTTCACATACGGAGTTTGTCCATTCACAGACACTGTAGTGAAAATGATGACATAAATATGCTAACTGTGTTTTTTGTGGATCCACAGCAAGTAGATATAAAATACTTATTCTAACTGAATAAAAAGTAAAGTGATTTGATACCAATAAAAACCAGTTTTAAGTCCAACCTATAATGTATTTCAATAACTTATGGTTCATGGGTCCAGCCCGTTTGGTGTGTTTAGCCAAACGTTTGTCTTAACCTTAATCATCCCATTTATAATTTCTGTTCTCACCTACCTAACATCTTCTGCACAATTCTCCAAACCCACCAACTTCCAAATGAGGACGTTATCACCTGTTAAATGTGACGGAGCACTCGATATGTGATCGTTTGAGAAAGTCATGTGATGCCCTTTAAGTCAATGGAGTTACCTGCATAAAAACAATGAAAACCATCTGTAAACAACTAACAAGACTTTAATCGGTTTATACTATTGAATATACAGAGCAAAGTAGGGAAACAGCAAAAAACAAGACAGATAGAACAAACAAAATGTCACCCTTTTAATGCATGAGACAAATACAAAGAATTGGTTAGACAAATAACTATGTTTTTATGTCAGCGATTATTGGATACATTTCTACTTTAATTGAGACAGCTGATCACTAAATGACTGATATTCAACACACAAGTAACTAATTAGTAAAGATGTATCTGTGTTTATTTCCCTCTTTTAACACCATCATTGATGTAATTATATATCATTTTCTATCATTCAATTTCATTGTCATGGATGCTTCTCTGTCTGTGGATCAAAAATGTAATATACTAAAAATACTACATTTACATATACTAAAAACATATGTTGTTGATCTGTTTATTAAAATAATGATTTATCTTTGATGGTTGTTAAACATAAACAACAGTATATAAGAGATCATAACTAATACATACTGTGTGCACATTTTCTATATCTAGTTAAATGTAATTTGACCCAAAGAAAACTGATTATTGTCTAAAATCATTTGTCAAACAAGGATTTACGTGTGATCAAGAGGACATTTGCTGTACTTATGAGAAACTTGTTTAAGTCAACATCAAACCTGGAATTTTTTCTTTGTGGTTTTAATTATTTTTGCAAACAGAGCGTTTCAGCATGACTGCAAACACAAATGAGAGAGGAGCTGAAACAGGCATGTAAAAGAGTCAGTCACAGGGTTTATGTGGAGAACTAAAGCAGAGATTGTGTGACAGGCCCTGATGAAGGATGTGTTCACGCCATCTGGGTTGCTTTAACACTGCGGTCACTGTTGGATGCCGAAGGCTCTGTATTGTGTCCCGATGTTAAACACAGAGGTGGTAGTCATGGAGTTGAGGTTAATGTTTTGTTCAGAAGACAGAGAGAGTGAGAGAGAGAAAGACTGAGTAGCCTTCCTCTCCCTCTCTGTCCAATCTGTCATCAGTGATGGTGAGCCTGGGTAGAGCTGGCGTCTAATTGAAGAGCAGCTCCACACCCTGTCGTCATTAATCACCAAGCCTGTCAGACGCTACTCAGGACCTCACAGTGGCACCATGCACCATCTCTGCACTGACACACAGAGAGGAAATATTAGTCTCCTCCATCACCATCACCACCTCCTCTGATACTACCGCTACTGTGAATATTTCTGTAACTACAGCAACATAACAGAGCAAACCATCGCTTCACATTACAGCTATGTTTACTTCAAGAAGTACAGCTGCATTAAATATTAACCCATGTTCTGCTTTTTACATTTTCCTAATGAACCAAGAAAAGTTTACATAGTTTATTTTTCAGCTATGACAATTAAACATGTTTATACTTTTATATAAATCCTTTATTTGAGAATAAAAAAGGTGGTGTAAATAATCTTTTATGATGGGTTGCTTTGGAGAAAACCGTCTGCTAAATGTAATAAAATAGATACAGCTGAATATGAGATTTAACTGACTTAAACTTTTTAGGAAAACATACAAGCCATTGCCTTTTTAAGTCAAAATCCAATTTTCAGATAAGTTTATAGTTTATATAAAACTTAGTTAAATCTTTATTTAATTCAGCCTCAGCTGCAATTGGACAAGAATCCAGTTACACACTGGACAAATGCCAGTGCACCACAGAGACGAATACACTCACATACTCACTCCTAGAGTCGATTTAATGTTGTCAACATAATGTGCATGTTTTTGGACTGTAGGAGGAGATTTAGTATCCCGAGATCTAAACTGCATGAAAATTAGCCCAGCTGATGTAGGAACCTTTCCAATGTGAGGCAACAGCCCTAACCAGCACACAGATTCAACCCATTAGGTAGGATGTGTGCAACTGATTCAAAGAGCATGAATATTATTAAAGGTTTACACACTAAAACAAGGACTCCCTGAAATGTTACACAATACATGCATCTACAATCTTCATATTTTTGGGCAGTAAATGGTGATTCTATGATAGTGGTTCAGATCTAAGATCCACTTTTGCTTTTGGAGACTGGGACAAATCAACATGTGTATGTCATATACACATTTTTATTTTATGTTCTTTCTTTGTATGAGTATTAGATACATCTTCCAAATGGAATTGGTCATTTTTTCTGCCTGTGTAGAAAAGGTAAAATGGTACAAACTTATAAAGACTTTCTGCAGAGTCACATTTGAACCAAAAATATAAAATACAAAACTGTTTTTGTAGTTTGGTATTAAAAGCTAAACAAAATTGGGAAATACTGGATCCAAACCCAAGTCTCTGGAATGTTTTCTCACTGAGCAATTTAGTTGAAACATTTCTAGTTTCTTTCTTGTGAAGCTTTTAGTGTAGCTAAAACTTAAATAGAAGCAAAAACCTGCTCATTGTAAATATGAACCGAGGTGTGTATAGCGTCAGTACGATGAGGTGTGAAGCATTTCTGTTTTAAACATTAAGATATTGCTACAACATGAGGCCACCACTGTGTCTGAAAACCACATTTCTGTCACCACAGTCCCACAAAATTCACCCCCATGTGTCATCCTCTGTAGACAAAGGATCGAGGCTAAGTACACACACACGCACACACACAGACAGGTGACATAAATGGAGTGTGTGGGTGTTGACTCAGCTGGAAGGGTGTGTGAGTGGGGGGAGAAGATAGATGGAAGAGATTGATGACTGCTGGGATAAGGAGAATAGAGAGGCATTTGATGAACGAGTGTAAACTGGCAACAGAGGAATTAATTTAAACCCCAAAACAAGATTGAAAGTTTTCCCCTTTGTGTGACCTCCAGTTTGAACCATCTTCACATTCTTGCAAATGGGACTAATTCTTTACCAGTATGTAACACGGCACCCTCCATCTTCTCCCTTGCATGTCTAAGTAAAGATAACGCTGCATGTAAGAGAGGTCCTAGCCCAGTTTTCAACTGTAATTCATCTACACATCTTTAGGGGGCAACATCAGCCAGTGTATTTTTAGCTGCTCAACAAAATTAATAAAGAAAAAAGTATGTTATATTGGATGTTACACAGCACTAACATCTGAATATCCTTGACCTATTTTGTCCAGGCAGCTTTATAAGGACCATCAGAAAAGCAGGAATAAGATAGTAACTCTGTGTTGATCTTGACAAGTACTTGCTTCTAGTTTCTCAAGAAGAAAAATTAGTGTGGTGTCCCAAAGAGCTACCCAGAGCAGTGATTAGGGCTTGGTGACCTTGCTGGTGTGGTAGGGGCTGGATGTGGTTTGGGAGGGTCATCCATTTTGTTAATGGTCCTGTCAAGTGACACCTGTGCTTGCCTCTCTCCTGTCTGGAGTGCTAATGAACCGCGAGAGTAGAGGAGTCTGGGAGTCGGGGTCAATAGCCGCCTTGGAGAGTTAAGCCTTGATGTGCTGCACCACCTACACCTTGTCAAAATAAAGTGAAGATACGGATGTGTTATCTGGGCCCAGGCAATCTAATGGCAGTGAAGCAGCGTTAGGAATAAATCCCTCTGTGTTAGAATATCTAACAGTTTTAAGCTAAGAGCACTGACTTTTGTAAATTATAGTGCAACATAAAGCAGTAATAAAATGGCTCATCACATGAGTGATTCTATGTTTGTGGCCTCGTAAGAGAAGCAGCTTTCCTCAGGGGATGTGTCACTACTTTGATTAATATTTCTCTATTAACTGCCTCCCATTGTCAGCAATGGCCTTTGTGTTGCTCGCTAATCCGTCAGACTGTGAGGAGATCATGGGTCGACACCTCCCTCAGGTCATTGTGGCAGTCCCAGTGACCAAGCAGCCTCTCCACACAGCCAGACACTTTGCTGAGGATGCCACTTTCAGTCCTTACATACAAGAATTAGCAGTTAAAAGCTGCACTTGCAACAACAAAAGTAGTGTGGGTGATAGAAAGAGGTGGAGGAGGTATGATAGTCCTTGGAGACTAGCTAACAGGGTTTATGTGACCCAGGTCGGCCCTTTTGGGATTGTCCTGTCAACTGAAATGAGCCATGAAATATTAGATATAGCTGCAAACAGCTCAGATGTAAGAGCCATAATGATAGATAGTCTTAGATAAGAGCAGTGCTGCAGTCTGCAAAGATTTACTGTGAGCTTAGCAAAAAGCCACTTCATGGAACTAACCATAGCATTCAATGAGAAAGAACAAGTTAAAATGCAATCATGTATCATTTATTAAACAAAATAAGACCTTTTCCCGTCTGTAGGATAGCACAGCCATCATTGTTTTTATTTGCACTTTTTTTGCTCACCTCAAACTGCTGACCCCATATAAGCCTGAAAAAATATTACATCTTTGCATATTTACAAATAAAAATAACAGCATTGTTCAAGATATTTCTCTGGGACATGCAATTTTTCCAGAGTCTCGGGATACAGTTGAGAATGAAGAACAAAAATGAACTGAGACGAAACGTGATAAAAAAAAGGATGTCCCCCAGAATAAAGCCTCAGAATCGTCTATATCATGGTGCATTTTTTTTTATTTTTTAGTGTATGATAGGCGTAACGGTTCTATAATCATTTACTTGAACAGCAAAAATTTACCTCCAGAGTAAAATACCAAGCGCTTAAGTGAAAAATAAATACAGTCTTTCATTTCTCAAAGACAGAATCAGAAAAAAACAGCAACAGAAAACAAACTCAAGTCTGTGATAATCCCACATTTTAATCATTTTCAAGCTCTGCATCCTGCTGACTTTAATCACTAAAGTCTGTTGGTTCTCTGCAGCACACGATCCATCACAGGCTTTTGCCTTTGTAGCACCAGTCACAATCCTGAGGCTAACAGGTGTTATTTCTGGCAGGCAGGCCAGCAGGCATAGCACCCTGTACTGGTGATGACCTCGGTCTCAACAATCCATCTTCAGGGCAGCTCTAGAGAGTCCAGCTGATGTCTGCAGTATGTGGGCCTCTGTGACATTTGGGATATCATTGGTATCCCAGAGCGGAGGCTGAGCCCAGTCTTTGATTGTAGAGGGCATAGGGTGAATAATAGGCTGAGGAGGAGGGGAGAGATGGCATGGGAATGCCGGGGGCTCCAGTCAAGTGAGATTTGCTGTAGGGGTGGTAGCGGGCCAGGCTCAACCCGGGGGAACCACGGAGGGAGAATGAGCTGGGCAGGGCACCCGGGCTGCTCGGTGGGGGCAAGTGGAGATGGCAGGAGGCTGTCGATGAAACAGATGAAGGGTAGGCTGACAACAGCTTACTGTCCACCATCCCCGGTAGAGCAGTGTGTGTACGCAAATGTGCAAGAAGCTCCTCTGACGTGGCAAAACGCTTGTCGCAGGGGCCACTGACAGATACCCAGTTACAGGCATGGGGCAGCGGCTCGTTGGGGATCATAAAACCATATGTGTAAAGGGGGTGGGAAAGAGAGGGAGTGGTGCTGGAGGACAAGGCGCTTGAGTGTAGGGAATGGAGGGGATGCGAGGGATAAACCAGGGGGAAACCAGACTTGAGGCTTGAAGGGTCATGGACACACGTGGAGCAGTTACTGCCTCCAAGATGGGGTGTATTGGGATAACTCAGACAGTAAGGGTCCCGACATAAACCTTGCATCAGAGATGGAGGAGAGGCTCCAGTGAGGGGGCTAGAACTCGGGTGCTTTCCTGGAAGTCCTAAGCCCAAATTGGACTTGGTAGGATCCAAACCGGGAACAAACTGTGAGGGATATCCAGCATAGGCCCCAACAATGGAGCCGTGATAGCCCATGGTAGCTGGAGGCAGGGGGAAAACAGAATGTCCTGGTTTGAAAGGTGAAACTGGCGCAATGTGTCCAAAGCTCAGGCCAGACTGGGAAGAGGCCTGCGTTTCAGTCTTGCTCTCTGGCCGCGGGCTGCTGGCAGAGCTAGCATTGCTGGAGTTAGCAGTGGCTCGTACTTGGCTGGAGTTGGCTAACTGAGCCCCGTCCATCCCTGACTTAGCTGCATCAGAGTCTTTTTTGACAGCACCGTTGTTGCTGCTACTGTCCGAGATAGTCTGTTCTGGACTCCCAGTTTTTCTGTCCATGTGTGGGGCCTGGGTGTGTGAAGGGGGTTGTGTGGAAGGGGAATGACTTTGTCTATGGGACTGGGAGTGCAGAGGGGGAGAGTTGGAGCTGGGTGACTGGGAGTGGGGAGGAAAGGGTGGACATGAAGCACTGCCACTGGAACTTCCATTTGGCACCCTAAAAGCTGCTTTTTCTTGTGACCCCTTTGTCACTAGAACATCCTTACGACAGTCGCCTGAGGACTTGGAGTAAGGCTTGAAGCTGGATTTATCATCATGGGACTGGTGCTGCTCTCCAGGCTTGGATGACCGGTTTGAGGACTCCTTGTCTCCTAGACTACCAGAGGAGAGGGAGGCCAACTTGGAGGAGGAGGGGGGATCAGGCTTGCCAATTTGAGAACAGGTCTGGGCCAGCAGAGCCAAGGGACTCTTCTTGGCATCCAACTGAAAATGAGAAGGAAGGCAAAACGGTGAAGCAGTTGCTTTTAAAGTTGTTAAAATCTGATCACTATTAGGGCATACTAAATTATTTACAAATAAAAACAAACTTTACATTACACAAAAGTTCAGATACTGTGCCAAAATATATTTACGGGTCAGAAATAGAGAGCAAAAACCCACCAAAGCAACTTCATCGTGGTAATTTATTTAATTAAAAAGAAATACAAAAAGTTTCATTATTAAAAAAAGAAGAAAAAAAAGGCACCAATCCAAATTAGGTTGAAAAAAAGATTATGTATAATTATATTTGCTCTGCCCAAACAAGCGGTTAATGCGATTTTGCAACTTCGTTTTATTTCCAGCAGTAATTTACAAACTGTCAAATAGTGGTTGTGCGTAAAAACGTCACAAACGGCATTTTAATCCAACGCTGACAGAAATGCACACATTTTAAATGATCTAACAATGGCAAAGAACAAAGCGCACGCCCAATGACACAAGCAAAACTTGGACAATTTTCTGTGCCCTTTTTATGAACTTACTTCAATGCTAACAGGCGCGGACGTGAGTGGCTGGAGATACTCCGGGTGCAGCAAGTGGCCGCTGTGCGCAGTCAACATCTTAACGATCCGAATGGGAAGCCTTTTGGCCTGGCGTGAAGGGTCAGATGGAGATGGGCAAGACGGGGCTATGAAAGTGGACAGTCGCGCTGCTCCTCTCTGCAGTGAATCTGCGCTGAAACCGGCGGCGCTGCGCTCCGGGGACTGGATGCGTAAAAGCGTTTCAGGTCCACCGGGGCGATCTCTCATCTGGATCTGGGCACGGAATGGACCGAAGGCATACAACGAGTGGATGCGGGATTAAATTTCATTTACCTGCACATTTCATGATAATAAAATCAACCAACTACGGTGCGGTAATCCAAAATGGCAGTGCGCAATGTCCGTCTTCCGCGTTGGACCCAAGCTGCCTCTATAGACGAAAAAAAAAAGCCAAATCGTCATCCTCGGAAAAAAAAGCCAGCTAATTATTCCTAAATATTCCTGTATTATTTCCAATCCTGAAAAAAAGCACAAAACTCCAAAACAACAAAGTAGTTGCTTTTCCTGAAAATTTGAGACAAGTTGCGGAATAAGCCCGCAGAGGAAAGTGTTTGCTACAGTCCTCCAATGTGCGCGTTGCTCTCCCACTGCAGCAGCCTCACGGTCCCTCACTTCTACACACTGAAGATGCAAGGGGAGGGATTTCAAAGCAAGCAGCCGCCATCCAATCACAAGTACCCGCATTCAGAAAACAGGGCAAGGGCGAGGAAAGGGGCGTGGCTTGTCGCCTGACCTCACCCTCGTGCATGGGCTATAATGTGGATGGAAATCTGTGTCAGTGGCTTCCCAATGCAAACCCAAGTTAAAGTAGCAGTAAAATATGTTAGAATAGATCTGACAGTAGTCAGATAAAAATGGCCGTAGTTAAATGTGCAAATATATTTTCTCACATTTAAGTTCTAAAGAATTAACTTACACAGTTTGCTCTGGATTGTATTCATTGTATTTATTGTTTTTGCAAAAGGAAATAAATACACACTGTCTTTGAAACATTTCAGGTTTGTTTTACTTAATGTGGTTTGTCTAATTTAAGGAGAACTCACATGAGTCAAACAGGATTGCATCATTTCTCTGGGTTACACATGTTCAGTCACACATTAAAGTATAGATGCATCCACAGGCTACTAACCCTAGGACCTCTCCAGGTTTGACCTTTTAAAAGTCTGGATCTATTCCTCATTTCTTTATATATTGTAGAGGAAATTTGCTGAACTGTGCAAATATAAACAGAAATACAATATATAAAGCACAAGTATCAATGCTTACTTATATTTGAACTTCTTTACTTCTAATAAGCTTAAATTATTGTAGGACAAGTCTGATACAAAATTTCTTATCTTTTTTTATAAATAGTGCTTTTGGCATCTTGAAGGACATTTCAAAGCTGCATTTTGTTCTGTTTTCTGTTAAGTTGATTTGACATTGCTTCACATTGAGGGTTCAGGCTCTGCGGATGATTCTTCTCATCATCACTTCATCATTCCCACCAATTTCAGTCCAGTTCTCGTTTCATTTGGCAAACCCAAATATTTTCTCCCATTCCTAAGAGTGACTTATTGACAGTTAACCTTCCATGACAAACATTTCTGATGTGGTCTGAGTGAACTGATGACACTTTTTGTTTTTAAGGACATCACCTTTATAGGTACTGCTCTTCTGCTGTGCTATTTCAGGCCTGCTACTTATTTTCTGTTTCCCTGTTTTTTTCCTCCACTCATCTAGTTAGTTTTTATTGTGAAAACCCTGACAAGATGTGACAAATTTCTAGCTAATAGTTCTTTGGGAATCACTTTGTTTGTGTAAAATTGGTCTGTCTACCAAAATTACATTAAAACTTTGAATGACCTTCAAAAATTCTAACATACTTTAGCTCTAGAACACTTTACAAGATTATAAGCAAGTTTGGCTGCTTGAAAACATACAAATAAATAAATAAATGACATGTAGTGCAACTTTTTTTTTCTACTTTACTATACATTGGTATTAAGGATTAGAACAATAATAGTACAATGGAGTGCCTTTACCATTGCCACATTACCAAGTTGAGGACCACATCAATTTTCCATAAGGTAGAAAATATGGTGCTTCATGGAGATTTTCATTATACTTAAATGCCTCTTTAAATGATTATACAGCTTGGCCTTAAGGTACCCAATCTGTAACCCAGGATATTACAACATTGTGTATTTGAAGCAGTTTCGTGGATCCCTGAAAACTGGCTGAAGAAAACTAAAAGCAAGCCTCTCTTCTGGGGTTTGATATGTTAAATTGTTTCACCGTATAGGCTGGTCTTATCAGGCTGTGCAGCATTAGACTACTTCTTGATTATAATGGCCGCTGCCATTTATCTGCAGCAGAGTGGAAAAGCAGGATGAGGAGGATGAAGTCACTCCAGCCTCACTCAGCAACATCACTGTTTGACCTGTCATCATTAGGCTTAGTCATCACTCATCACCCACACACCACCACTCATGCTTCAATGACCTACAGGGCTCAGTATGTGAACTGAAACGTGCACGCCACCGGTCTAAAGCGGTGTACAGTCTTCCTCTGAATCCATCTGTTTGTTTAAAACTGTCTGTCTCCACCTTGAGCTGAGACACATAAACAGGTGACGCATAACAACCGCTCTCTTGATATGAGATTTAAAGGTGAGGCGATGTCTTAAAGGGATTTCAACTTTTCTTTTTTTGAGAATCCACACTGCTGAGTAAGTTGTGATACTTTAGACGGTGCTTCTGCTGACCATGGAGTCAGCTACTTGTTAAAGGGAGAGTGTTTCAAACCGCTGTGGTGTAGGCGGAGTTGCATGGGGATAGGGGGACGTTTATAAGGAGACCAAGGAGGAGGGGACAGGGAAAAGCCAGACAAAAGCAGTGAGAGAATAAAACAAGGGAGGGCTCAAACAACAGGGAGCAGTTCCTTTCATGCGTCCCCTTGATGTAAGCTGGTAACAGCTGTTTTGGCGTGTCGATGACTGATGGCCGTTTCCTGTTGTGGATATTTTAAAAAGGACAGCTTTTCATTATAAGAGGTTTCTCAGCATGCCCAAGTCCCCTCCATCCCGGAGGCATTTCCATGCCTTTCCATGGTCATATCAAAGCAGTATTGCTGGAACAGCCATATAAAACCCCCAGGATGGGGCTGATCGGAGCTGAGGAGGAGCAGACCCCACATGCCCCTCTGATCCTGGGATTTATAGAGCCGTAGAGGCCTGTAATGGACGCCATAGTTCTGTGGCGGGGTCTAATTCATCCCAGTGTTGAAAAGCTGCCGTTAGCTTGACTCCAGAGTAAATATATAATGCTGACATTAGGCAGCTGAATTCTTCAAACTTGGCTCGAGCAAATCCTCATGTGCTCGTTTGTCTTTACTCCATGTTTGGAAGTGCCGAGGCGTCTTGCGGCACGCAAGGGGGATTGGTATCGTGTAGATGCTCTCTCTGATTGTTTAATGAGGGGCTGACATTGATGTTCGCTCATAAGAGTCTTGTTTCTTTTTCCCCCCCAAGTTATTATATTTCAACAGGCCTTTGCTGGTGTCAGCCAGACTTTGACAAGGTCTGGCTGCATGGAGTACTGTACAAAGAGAAGCAGAGAGAGATGATAAAAATGGCAGCAAGGCAAGGGAGGGAAAAAGAGTGTAAATAACTCCTATTTAATTATCTGTGACTGACTTATAGGGTGTGTGGAATGGGAATAGAGGCCCGGGGCTGGGGCTCTGCTCTACCTCGAGTTTTTTCTCCAGCAGTAATAAAACCAAAGAAGAAAAAAAGTGGATTAAGACAGTTTCATGGGGTGTAGCAGACATGGCATTTAGACCCAAACATTTAAAAAGAGCCTCACAGGCAACATTCCAAGCAGGAATGTTGAAACAAGGATTTCCTTGAGCTGAAAGGTCCACAAACAATATCTACCGGAGCTCTTAATGTATTCACACTTCCTCATTTGTCTTTCTGTGGTTGCCTTTCTCCTATCTTTGACACACACGTACTAATCCTTTCACAGCTGAGTGTGCATGCACTCAGATGTGAAAATGTAGCCTTTGCACACAAACATAAACAGACAGGCCAGTGAACATGATAACATCTTAAAGTGTGTGTGTTTTGAAGTTCTTACAGCGTACCATCTATCTGACTGCCTGCATGGTAAATCTGCGTGTCAGAGGCAGAGCTGTGGCTGACAGTCTTATCTCTCCAGTTTAGGAGGGAGATTGTCTCTCTTGTCAGCTCATCACGTCTCACAAGCTAACGCTCTTATCCACTCTGCCTACCTGTCGTCTATCTGTCTGCATTATAATCACACCAGAATAATAGGCTTCCCATCCATGTTCGCAGATCGGCACTTTTATTTCCGACCTCACGCCTTGTCGTACTTGCTACACCTGAAATTCATTCCCAAACAGGCTGCACAACGCCCACACCGATGCAACCTCAAGTTCTCACTACACGCTTGGAAAACAAAGCTGCTATTGTCCTCCATACAGAGAAGTTATCAACAGTATGTGAGAGGAGGGAGAGGAAGATGGAGGGGAGAAGGGCCCTGCACTGCCAGACACTGTCTGCATCAAATCAGATCATCTAGTATTGTTGTGTGAAGTTTTACATGGCATCAAAAGACTTTTTTTTCTTTCTCATTGGTCGTATGAGGAAGGAGTATGAGGGAGGGGGGTTTATTTCAACATCAGCACAATCAAAGTATTCACAAGCTGGGCTTGTGACACATCTGGTAAAATTACAAACAACAGGCCAGGCAAAGAAAATCTCCCCAAACATTCCTGAAGTTTGTTTAAGTCAGGTTGCTTCCTCCAACCATCGCCAGAGTTTCTGCCTTCATCTTTCTATCAGTTTTATGGGTCTGAAGCTGAGAACATAGTGTCCCCTTCTCTTTTTTCTGAATTATCTTCTGTTTTGACAAAAAAAGAAATAAAAGCACAAGCAATTTTCTAAAAATGTCACTGTACAGAATAACATCTTGTTGGGTTTTCTAACTTTGTGGACAACAAGACTCCTGCCAAATAAAAGTGAAGATGACATGAGCGGTAAGACGGGCGAGGCTCAACAGTAAATATCAATCGTCAGCCGCAGTAAAGCAGTCATGTAATTAGCCACGGCTTTGATTTGACAAGGGGTGGCATTGGTCTATTAAGTCTGTCAATGTCAACATAAATCAGCTTCATAAAGACTGCCACATCAAACAAATAGTAATTGAAACGGCATACCCATGCCAATAATGTCTCTGCATGTACATGCCAACCCTTAGTCACTGCAGGAGCAGAAAAACCTGCAACAAACACTACATTCATATGACTGTTAAGCTAAAGGGGGAAAAACCCATTGAAGAAGGTCAGTAAAACTATCCTGCTTTATTTAGCTGACCTAAGTTTCATGTCTGGTCCAGCAAAAGTAGAAAACCATTTTTCATCATTTTCTCACAGATAAAAGGAGTCTCAGAAGAGATGTATGGAAAAAGCATTTCAGACACAAGCCGGGTGAGGCCAAATTATTTTTCTCAGCTGCGTCTTTGTGGTGACAAAGTACCATGCTTGTCCCTGGCAGTAATTCACAAGCACAGATGAATACATGAAAGTGAAACACTGCCATTTATCACCCCTTCCACCCTCCCTCCTACGAAGCGCTGCATGTGAGCGCCGTAAAGTCATACACAGCCGTTTGTTATGCAGTGGTGCATTCTCATTTTGAGCTGTGCTTTGAGGGCTATGGGCCAAGTTGACACTTATGAAATATTTCCCTTGCTGACCTTAGCTACTGCCTCAGCTGGGGAGATTAATCCTCTGTCGGCAGACGCTGGGAACACACCGGAACAGCAGCACACACACCCTGCTTTTTAGTGACTATAGAAAACAAAGCAGCAACAACAACTCTGTTCGTGGTAGTAATTACAACAGCTTCTTTTGATTTATTGCAGCTACACTTGATAGTGTGCTGGTTACAAAGGAGGGAGGAGCGTTGGATAAAATGCAATGCAGGTTTGAGCTGCTGTCACACAGCAAATACTGCACTCACATCCGAGCAGGATGCAGTCTATAGAGTCAACAAGAAGTTAGGCTTTTTTACTCAAATTAATCAAATGAAGTAAGCACAGCAGTAGAAGGTGTGGTGGAAAGGTATTAAAAAGCAAAGGTAAACGTGGTGGTTGGGAATGGCTGGATGGACAAAGCATGAGACTGAAAAGAAAGAAAGGTTTGTGTCGTCATAATCTGTGGACTTCTCTGCATTAAAGCAGCTGAAAACCAGAAAAGCCAAAACTGTGCATCAAATAACATTTATTTTCTCTACATTTTAATTATTTTAAATGAATCAATAGTTTTTTTTAAAATAAATGCTATTTGTTTAAATGTATATTGCCTAAATTTCTTCATCTGAATACAAAATTAAGTTTAAAACAGCTTGAAGAACAAAACATTTCCTGTATTATTATTGATATAAACAATATTAGAGAAGCTGACATGATATCACCATCTGCAAATTTTGTGTGTTAACCCTGAACAAGAGCAGTGTGTAGACTTCTTTCCAGCGACCACTCTGGAACTCACTTCTTCATTCCTTCTCGTCCTTCTGGAGGTTGATCAAGTCTCTGTCCAGCTTTGTCCTCTCTACGCAACAACAGATGACTTGGCTGCATTTGGTCTTTTGTCAAAAGCCCTTCAGTTGCCAGGAGAGAGCAAGCTGCTCTTGCAGTTCCTGCCAGAGTGTTGTACTACCGGTGTATCGTAAATGACTCAGGACAGTGTACAACAACAGGGTTTGTGAGTGGTGGTTTGACATGAGGGAAAATAGGAGAGGAAGGAGAAAGGCTGACGGAATAAGTGCAGTTTTCTTTTTGGTCTGCGGTGATGAATGGGTTTCTGAACAAGGCAGAAAATACATCATATCACCTTTAATGGCTACACTTTTCTGCAGCCGTAACTCAATGTTTAAAAATAAGGAGGGGCGGGTGAAATACGACATCATATATTCCTTCCAACGACACTTTTACGAGCCCTTCCTGCAGCATAAAGGCATTGATTGCTATTTCAAAGCTCGACGTCAGAGTCAGTGAGTGCTGAGTACCTCCAGCTGCCAGGAATCTGAACTCATGGAGTCTAAAATATAACTGGTTTCTATTAAACTAGGTAAATTTTTAGGTTCAAACAAAGTTTTTCTATTTGGAACATTTCTGCCTTAATTATACATGTAGCATTTTAATAAATAAAGTGAATGTTTAAGGGATTATTTGTCTAATCTCTGTGGGTGGTCATAATATAAAGAAAAAAAGAACAGTGACAAGTTGTGTTAAAAACAGCAAACCACAGTTTTTACACTCCACTGTGTCCAAGCGATCCATGTTGTTTAAAAAAAATGACAGATTAATAAACTATTTTGCAGATTGAATAATTAACAGATGTTTAAAACAGGTCTGTTGTACATTTAAGATGTTTTGTTTATAAGATTTAACAGGAACTGACTTAACCATTACTTTTTGATACCAACTCATTGCCTGGCTAATATTTATGTTGTTTGCCTCTTCATGTAAAGTAAAAAATTCTATGCATGCTATGTCACAAAGCAACTGTTGAGTTCCCTGTACTCAGTTTCTTGTCTGATGCAACTTAAAGGAGGAAAATCTTTTCAGTTCTTTGGCGGGTGACAGCACAGGGTTCTACTGAGGCATAGGATGAAGAGCGATGAGAAGAGTACTGTCCCCTGCAGTGCTCCTGAGCTGCTGACCTACTACTCAAACATTTAGTCTGACTAACTAATATGTGGTAATCCAGATGATTGAGGAAGATCCTGCTGAAAACCCTGAAAGAAACAACAGGATCCCACAAGGCCGCCGGCTTTGTCTGAAGGTAAGTGGGCTTGCCGAAGCATGTAGATGACGGAGTCTTCAAGAAGGTCAGAAAACTGCAAAACATCAGAGAGATTAAAAACACTTTTTTTTCAAACTTGTAAAGTATCTTCATGTGTTGATTGTTACTTTTTTTTTTAGTTCAGCCCTTTTCTTTACGCCACTGAGAATTTGTGATTTTTGGCTTGATAAGGGCTACATAAACAAAATATGACTTAACATTGCATATGCTGACATTATTGCTTCTTATATTGTGTGAAAAATATCTGAATGTGTAAAATAATGTACCCTACTATGAAAGTTATCACCAAAATTTAATAAAAAATATTTTTCTGTAAAGGGGAAAAATAAAAATATAAACACACTCAATGAATACCCCAAAACTGTACTTTAGTACTGCACTGGAGTAATTGTTTTTCCAGCACTCCTACAAGACTCTTTATGAGAGTGTGTTTCAGATGACCTCATTCTTTAATACAGCTGTAAATGTGTGAGTGTGTGTACATGTACACACCTGGACAGCGGGCTGCTGTGGTTTAATCACTACTCATTGCACAAACGCTAAGCAAGCCTCTTTTCTTCTCTCCCCATCTTTAACCTCTTCATCGCTCAGCAAGAGCAAAACTTGACATCACGTTTCCTGTTTTGGATTTCTGACTTTGTGTATTGTGTCTGTTTGTTTGTGAAGATGAAAAATCTGTCCTTCAACAGGATGACTCAAGTTTAAGACCCTTAAGTCAGAGTAGATTTGATCTTCTGAAGTACCCATTAGCAAAGACACATATTCCCTCACGGCTTAGAAGACTGGTGGATTCTTACTCCCAGGGCCTCAAATCTGACTGTTTTGTCAAAGCTCTTGGCATCTCTAAGAGAAACACAAGGTGTCCTTTGTTGTCAGCGCACTGACGCACCACCCACAGTATTTTTAGACAGATGCAAAATGGCGCAACGTCACTCTGAATAGTTTTTCTTATGAACAAGTAAAAAAAGCCCCTGTTGGTGGTGAGCTGAGGCACAGTCACAGTTTCCAATCATATGGCTATTTATTTTCCACTTTATGTTTATTATATCTTCTGATTAAAGATACTGGAGTCATTTTTGATGAGTGTGGGAGTGCACGGGTTGATGGAAGCAAAATGAATATCAGCAGATTTAATGTCACAAACACCAGTTTGCTGTTTATGCAGGCCAACGTGGGATATCAAAGTTAAGCCTCCATGACTGAAGAGGACATCATCGAGAGGACAGAAGAGAAGACAAAATCACAAATGAAGTACAACAGTGGGAAGAGAAAGCTTTAAAATGATTAGAACAATCTGTAAAATCCCTAACACATCTAATAAAAGGAAAAACTAAGACTTTGTCATTTCCCTTTGTGGGGCAATCACATATTGTTCCCACAGTGACTCGATTGCTGGAGATTTTTATGACTTGTTATTAAAATGTCAGACATGTCTGTGACAATCTTTGGTAAAAAAAAAAACAAACAGAATTACAAAGCAACAGTTTGTTTGTGCAGCTATTTACTCTCTACTGAAAACAGATAACTACTATTATCTGTTTATGGTGACCAGCTCCATCCCTCTCTTTCACAGTTCTGCCTCTAGTGATCATCAATATTCTGTAATCCTTAAAGTATATAAAGTATGTAAAGGGAAATTCGAATTTCCCTCTGGGATCAATAAAGTACTTTCTTTTTCCATTTAATTTAATTTCATGTTTTATTAGAGCACAGTGAATAGCCTGAGAACACACACTGGGATTAATATTCACCAATCTGACAAATTTATTAATACAGATACTTAAATTTCACTCATTTGCACTTCATCCATGGACAGCTGGTGCTTATCCTTCTTCTCAGAATCAAAATAAAGTTTATTGCCAGGTATGCGCATCCATACAAGGAAATTAACTCCAATTTGTCACCCCTCTTATTATCTACAATGTCAACAAGGAACCATTAAAGGAAAACAACAAAGCTAATACTAAAAATGACATGAATGACATTAAAAATGACATTATTGCTTTTCTTTCTCTCTTAATGCAAAACATCCTCATGAAAACAGAAGTTGTGTGAAAGCAAGTAAAAGTAGAGACTCTACATTAGCTATTTTTAAATCAAGATTATGATGTTATGATGTTTAGTTTGGAACGGCACTGCAAGCTCTATTAGTCTATAATGCTTTAAGCCACTGGAGTGTTAAGAACCAGAATTTTAGGTGACTCTCTTTACCTGGTGTTGATGATGTAATGCAATAGTCCAGACGCTGTCTCTGCATATAAAAAGCCGATTTATTGTATCCATTCGTATACATGCTATATAGGCACAATTAATGGCATCTTGCATAATCACACGTATGAATTATTTTCCAGTAAAACGCTTGTAGTAAAGCGCTCCCAGTAAAGTGGTCAAACCTATTTGGCCTTCTGGCCTAACACACACCTCATACACATCATTTCCTGCCATTTATAGACAGTCGATTAATTGGCTCCTACAAGCAGCATTTCATTGCAATACCACTAACAAATAGTCTAAAATCTCTTTGTCTAAGATCTGCACATGTCCTCGGGGATCGTCTGAATTTGTTTAATAAGAACAGAACTGACTCTTATTTAGCAGATATTTACAGCTTCTTTGACCCAAAGGGAGAGGACAGAGCACACTACACCCTGTGCAGGTGAATGACGGCCTCAGGATTGTGTGTATTTATATGAAGTGCTGAATAATAGATTAGCAGGAATTGCCTTTTCATCTGAGGAGGATTTTAACATCATGGGGTAAATTTTCCAAACAATGAAGAGGAATGAAACCTCTATAGTGTTTTTATTCTTGGTCTTTCTATCTCTCTACTGGATCAGAGTCCTCCCTCAGGCCAACCCATTATTACAGTCAGAGCTTTCCGGAGTAAATTATCTGTTTAATTCCTTGCATTTCTTTCTCACCGCTGTTGTTTTTAACCAGTGTCGCTTTGAGGCGTTGCTTTCTTTGACGAGCCAGCCAGGCCGACTTGTCGTGCCATTTACTGTGAGACTGACAACACTAAATTACAGTTGCTTATGATCTATTATTTCCACACGCTACAAAACATCTTTGTCACTTTTAGCAGAAACAGTTTAGCTGTAACAGGTAAATTATAGGAGCAGTTCTCATGCTGTCATTTCTGTCAATGCTTGTTTGTGGTGTTTGGGCTGTTTTCATAATGGCTTCCTTTCTGTTTTTGCTTAATTTTCTTTGGGAATTGTTTATTACTCTGTACCTGACTGACAACATAAATTTACAAAAGACAAACAGCTAATATTAATTCAGAAATTTGTTTAGATTAGACATAACAAAGCATCAGTTTGACTGTGAAACTGCAGTTGGTGAAATAATAATATGGAGTGATAAAATTAATGATCAAGCAAATATTTGTTAAAATAAGGGAGAACCACTCAAGCTCTCAATTTACATCTACAGCTTAGTAAACTAAGGCGACAACATTTTTCCTTTTGCACTTTATTGGCCAGTTATAAATGAAGTAATGCTTCCCAACCGAATGAATGTGTGTCTGTTTCACTCACTGTACTGTACAAAGCTTTACAAACCTTTTTAAAAATGCACCTGAATGCAACCTGCTCTATTCTGAAGAGGAGAAATTGAGTGTTTTATTTAGTATTGTTTGCCTTGTGTCATATAGTAGCTTATTAACCTTTAAAGGGAACATATCATGCAAAATCCACTTTTTAAGCCCTTAAATCCATGCTGTTGTGCACTTTGAAGTGTTTAGGAATGCAGATGTAAATGTAAATTTATGATGCTGCACATATATCATTATATTCTTTGTGGTCATAATTTTCTGTCCGTTTAATTTTTTCTATTTTCTATTACGTTTATCTATTACATCACAGTATTTGCTGTGGGTCTGCCAAATAAGGTCGTGGACTTCCTGTAATCAATGTGGTGAAT
>JBAMHV010000012.1:22482127-22495252 GCA_037177535.1 Pseudomugil gertrudae
TATATATATTCACAGAATTTCAAGCATAACCCTTTTAAGCTTTTTAGGGAAGCATGATGTAACTCTGGCATCAGACTATTGAAAATGAGAGAACATGTGCAGGATATTTTTTACATACCTACGTTACATCTATCAGTATGGGCAGTGTGTGTTCTACTTATTGCTTCACATATTTATTTGTTGACAGTTTTGTTGTTTTTTATTGTTATCTTAAAATATTGAAGTCAAAATATGACGTGTAGGAATGACCTTACTGACATCAATCCCAGACTGTAAATTCTGCAGCGGCAGTAAAGTTGTGGGTATAAGTAACCTTTATTTAGTTTGGATTGATTTTGGAGCAAATTTCATTTCAGTTTTTTATTTGGGAAGCTGCTGCTCAGACCCCAGTGTTAAAATATCTAACTATATATCCAGCAGAAATAAACATGAGAAAATATGTATCAGAAGAGGATTACAGTCTAAATGTATGCATAATATGAATATTTTAAGTGTTAATGGTTTAAAGCTTAAGGTTATGCATTTTTATGAGTAGGAGGGATTTGAGTGAGTGGTATGGCTTCTACCCTGAGATACAGCTCTATTCTCTACAATTCATTATTTAAAATTCATAATAAAAAATGTATGTATATAAAATCGGTAATTCACTTGAGTGTGAGCATAGCTAAACGTAGTTTTTTAAAAAACTATTTGCATGACCAGAGTAAAGTTTGAGGTAAAAAGCATCCATTCAGATGCAAAATAAACTACTGAAATCATCATGGCAGCTTCTGAAAGAAGAAAAGAAAATAATATCTTCTTTCTGGTGCCGTGTTCTTTTCCTGTAAAAACTTCTGCTATTGTTCACTAATGCCACAGTTATGAAGTAGAAAAAACTGCAGTCCATCCAAGATATTTAGGTATGATTTACATAGAAATGTTCTGTATAGGAAGCAGACATGCAAAAGTCAAAAATCACTGGTTAAAAGGAGTAAAAGTAAAAGGAGAGAATCCTAGTGAATGCATGTGTATCAGAGGTGTATTTTTTAAACAGTACACGTTGCTGAAACAACAGATAATTCTGTTTTGGGATTGATTTATACTGTCTGTTATTCTCCTTTAATCCATGAACATTATCTACACAGGATTTCTGAACCATTAGGTGTATGAGATGCTGGAATGTAAATTAGGCATAATAAATCAAATCAGATGAAACACTTGGAGCATGACAAGTTACTTGCAATATATGGATACCCCCATAACTGCATTTGGATAATCAGGTTCTTGCGCTGTGTAATTTGTCCTTTGTAGTATGGCCAGAACAACACAGGAAATGAGCATGAATAATCTTTATGACCATTGGATATAATGCCCTTCAAGGGATTACTCTTTTATCAACAAGAAACTGACAAAAACAAATAGCTCAGCATGTCTTCCACTGTGGATGCATAAAACACATAAGAACTTGTCATGCTTCCTAGATACTTTCTGGGTAGAAATTTCTCCACAAACTTGGCTCAGTACTTTGTATTCTTTGTATTTAGGCTGTTTGCAAGGTTTACAACAGGTGCTTCTTCCATTTGAACATCCAACTTGGGTCCACAAGCTCAGAACTATTTTGTGTGGTAGATCTGGAGAACGTGAGGAGAATCAGGTCTGGACACTGTCCTCAACACCGATGCACTTAACAGCAGGATATTCTGGTAAATGGGATCACTCCAGTAATTTCTAAGCAAAGGCTGGAGGCCTAAAGCATATACAGGCACTGTTTTATAGATCATAGATGTATTTAACAACAAGTAGAGCCTTTGAGTCTCCTGCATTCTGCCGTATTATACTAATACACATACTACTGTTTTCATAGCACATATAATTAAAGATTTAAGTCAAAAAGTCTTTTATGTGTCTTCTGGTAATATGAATTAAGGATGAAATATCTGAAATTTAGATGCAGCTGTGCAAAAAATTCAAGCACACTGACACTTTCATTGACAGCTAACTCAACTGGGAGCCAATTAGATTAGCTACTAACATGGTTAAGTAAAAGAGCATGACAACCTGCTTGAGTTAATAAAGACCGCACTGTCCCTGCTTCGTTCTTGTAGCATCCCACTATAATCCTAAACTGTGAGGCTGTTTGAGACCTCGTTTCTTTCAACTATTGCCAACTGCTGGAGACAAAAATGTGGCGATACTGAAGATTAGATTTCTGCCTCAGGGTCATTTAGTGGCTAAAACAGCCTTCTCATTATGGTATAGTTGGTATTCTCAGTGCAGATTGCAATGAAAATTTATCAAAAGTGACAAATTAACAGCGGGGTGATGCAGCCTGTCAGTATGGCCGCTACTTCCCAATCCTCCCCCACACTCCCCCCTTTGCACTGTCTATCATCGTCACTTATTCCTGCTTGTTCTATTGAATGATACTGAAGCTTTGTTTGTAAGTGTAGCTTGAAGTCCTCTGCCTTGGCAGGCTGCTGGGCTTTATCACCAAGCCGATGATTTATTGGACAGAGACAGATGGAGAGATGCAGCAAGAGTTAGAGCAGATAAATGGAGGGAGGCAGAGAAAGAGAAAGGGAGGACAAGTGATTGCTCAGGAAAAGCTGAATCTAAATGGCTACAAAAACAGATTTTGTGGCGTAGAAAAACACAGCAGGTTGCTCCAATATTTCAGCGGCATGCACACAAAAGGTTCAACTCCTACCAATTGCTCTGAGTCATTCCACTCAATTGCTGGACAATTGGCTTTGGCTGAACTCACACCCTGCTCCCCACCCCCTTCTCCCCTGACCCATCCTACCCTCTCTTTTCCTCTTTTCAGCCCATATCTCTTATACGCATATAGAGTTGAGCAACTGGATAGACTTTTCCTACAGCCTCCCCCTCCCTTGCACTGCATTTCGACATGGTCTCCACATCAACCAGTGTGACAGATTGGACGATGAGACACATGACTTCAGTGCAAACAGGAGACAAGAATAAGATTGGACATGTGATTCAGTGTGAAGAGGTCAGTGGAAACGAATGCCCCAGCCCCCAAAGACACTCATATACCCTTCATCCAAACTCCAACCAATGCTAATTGTAAACACATGATCAGCGCTCTTCATTGAGATCGAACGACGTTTCCTTCACTTGCTGTGCTCACCCAATTCCAGCCAAGTCACTATCATGCCCCAATCAAAACAGAAATATGAATAAACTACCCCCTACACCACTACAGTGCTGTGGCTCAAATTGAAAGTGACAGCTTGACACATAATATGACACCCGTAATGTGATTAGGCCAGCATGGCACTCTCATCTTAAACTCCCACATCCCAAAGCGCGAGCCTTATGTCCAACTCCGCCAAACACACTCAGCCTCTTGCCTCTGAAAGGGGGTGCACAGAGGGCCGTCTTGTCTCTTGCTTTAGTTACTCTTGCAATGCTTCATGCTTTGAGACGAATTGAGATGATGCCGCTGTTGAATCATAACCCCTGAAGGGGAATTGCAAACACATGTATGGGGGAGGTGAAAGAGAAGCTTTTTGGGTTTAAAGACACCGATGCCAAGAACAGAGTAGCTTAGTGGGAGAAAGTACACAGCAGTATGGATTAGATCAGCCATTATCAGAATAAAAGCTGGCCAGGTTCCTCCTGTCAATCTTCATGATGGAAATGAGCAGTGACACAGTGATATTACCCGCAGCTACTCTTGACTGAGTGGCGAGGTGAAATGCAAAGAAATATTGGTGAAAATAATGACAAATCCAGATGGAGGAACAGTGATCACAACTGATGCAGAGGGGAGTTTTGGAAAGGTTAGAAAGGCATTTAGAAGTTTACCGTGTTGCAAAAGACGAAAAGTGAAACACCGGTGGGACGTTGAGCTGAAGCTAAATATATACAGACTTCAGAAATGAGTCCAGCAGGAAATTCAATAAAATATTTCATGTGAGCAGAACTGACTGAAAAAACTTCCAAAATTATAAAAGTGAGTCGGAGAAATTAGAAAGGATTATTGTATTTGGCAAAACGGAGAGAGATCAAGAGCCGAGGGCTACATTTCCAAATGAGCCGTCATAGACTGAGAGATCTTGATTCAGCTCACATTTAGCATGGAGGGGAGCTGGTACACGTTCCTCCTTGCCTTTCCAAATGAAATCTTACATTCTCCAGAGGAATTCCCTCTTATGTTAGCGATGACAGAAGTAAAGATGTCCAGAAAGGCTAAGCAGGGACACAACATATGAAGTGAATGGATGAGAGAGCTAGCAGTCGACAGGTAATTGGATAACCAAAGTGGGCTGTATCAGTTTGCCAAACATAGTAAAATGCCATAGATTCACAGAGAAAAATGTTTCAACTTCGTTTAAAAATGTGGGAACAACCTGAAAGATGGAGTCAAACTGCAAGGTGTCCTTGCAAGAAATATTTCTTTGATATGCTGAGCCACACCAAAAGCTTACATTGTCAAAAGCAAATAAGTGTTTTACATCAGCCTTGTCTGCCTTCCTCAAGATGCATTTCCCTCTTTCCTCTCAGACTTACATCTCTGTGACTCTCCTCCCCAGCCTTTCAGTTTAAGAAAAGCCTGTCAGAAGAAATCAAGTCAAGCTGAAGACATAGTTGAGTGCCTGTGACAGGCTGAAAGCCATTCAAATGGGTCTATAATGAGTCTAATAATGATGTGGGTAAGCATAATTTACCAGGGCTGGGGCCTCAGTGAGGCTGACGGAGTGGAGGAGAGTGATGGCTTGCAGCGCGGGTTGGCAGGCCATGATGAGCTCTCATTCCCAATGATACGACAAGGCTGGAGCAGAAGGTGGACAAGCTCCAAGCCTGCCAGTCTCACTGCAGGCCAGGCCCTGGGGGCCAAGCCACGGCCAGACCTGCTCATCACTGAGCACTGGACTGGAAAATTACACATGACTGGTTGCTTCCACAGGGCCTTGGCTGGCTCAGCAGCGACCCAGTCTCCTTTAAAACAGAGTTGGGTGACCCCACACTGCCTTGGGAGTATGTGTTAACCATATCTCTCTTTCCCAATGTGTGCAATATGTGTATGATGTTTGTGCGTGTGCACAGTGACATGGGGGAGCTGGTGACAGGCTATATCCACAGGCTAATCATCCACACACCCCAGGGAGATGACTCCTTCGGGACAGGATAATCAAAGTCTCTGGGCAGAAACCAACAAAATGATGTAAACAACCACACACACACAGGGGGAAACGCAGCACACATACGTGTCCTTGTTTGTATTCCTGGCGCTCTCACTGCTGTGGACAGGGTGGTGGTGAAAGCTGTGGCCTCTGGTCTTTCCCACCAGGCTCCCACGCACCCCGACAGCTGATCACCATTCTCCTTTAGCTGTTTACCCTTCAGATTGGATGTCAACAACTTCTGCTTGCCTCTGTCCTAAGAAAACCTGAATGCTGTTAAATATCTTCAACACCTAACAGTGCAAAGGTCAGTCAAAGGAATAGGTTAATACAACCTTATAATAAATTCTCATTGCAGTTTATGGATTTTTAGGCAAGTCTATAATTGTTTAACAGTATGAAGAAGGGCGTTTTATAAAAACCCTGACCTGGATCTCAATCCTGGACCAGCAGGAGGACCTTCAGTCTCTGCACGTGACACTAAGGCAGCACTATTCAGCACCGCCCAGGTCCAGTTTAATTTCACTAAAATCCAAAACAGAATATCTGACGCAAGCTGTTCATGATGAGAATAGTTTTGAAAAAAAGGTTAATTTAGTAAACTCTATATATTTTCTGCCTGTTTGGAATAAACTCCTCATCCACATCATCCATTACAGTTAAAGGAATTTGGTGCTGGGACTGGAAATATAAACCAGAGCAACCTTGGCTGCCAATTGCATCCAATAATGCCCAGGATCTACAAGTCATATACAACTGAATCTTTTTATGGTTCTTAGACATTTTATACCTGAAAAGCATTCTACTGTATAATAATGGCCTTCTAATCGGTTTTATTAATCACAAAAGAAGCAGATTTTACTCGTATTTGGTCACTTAGGAATATTATGACTGAGAAAACTGAGAATCTACTGCTCCATTTATTGATTTAATTTAATGCTCTAATTCTGCAACATTTCGTTGCTGTGCAAGCCATCTTTATTGTTGATCCTATGCGTTGAATGGTTATTAGACAAAACAATTCATCTTTTGGGATGTTAAATAACAGTTTATAAAGGTTTTGGGGTCCTTCTTACTCAATGACAATTTAAAGAATCTATAACTTCTTTATTTGTGGTGTAATGGACTCAATATCACTTTGTCATGTTATCCAACAGTTTAAAGTACCGCTATGTCCTGTATGTGTTTTTCCTCTTTATGCCAAGATAATTAGTTAGGCTGTTTGACAGGAGGCAGCATTAGGCCTGAGGAGTGCAGCAGAATAGCGACATGTCTGTTGCAACTGTAGGATGGCTTACACAGCTGGGGATATGGGAAGCAGCAGCAGCAGAAAAGCAGAGGGTTGTGGGAGACAGCCATCAGGACCAATGCATTGCTGCCAGTGAAGCAGGTAGATGTTTTGGCTGGCTGCCACCTCATCAAAGTCACTTCTCCAAAGTCGCAGTGACACACGGTGCCCCAAGCCCCACAGTTTACATTACAGAACTGGTAAAGGGATAATGGCCTAGAGTTTGACATTTCTGTAGGGGGGAGGATAGGGGCGAGCAGTGCTGGTACAGTTAGATTTAACTGTTTTCTCTGGATCTGGACTCCTTTCATGTCATTTTTTTTCCTTTAAATGTACATTTACTCCACTTCTCATTCTCATTTAAACTTTTTTGTCTCCAGTTCATCACTTTCTCAAACTTACACACATACATCTGTCCCTCAGTTAACATTTTCTTCTTCTGTCCCATCTGTCTAAAGACAAGCCGGTCCCTGTGTGTTTGGCACTCTGGCTGTGTCTGATGGCTAAATTGAGAAGACAGGCTGCTGACAGGTCCTGTGCCACAGCAGAATATGCCAACAGGGAAGATTTGTGAAAATATGCCCTGTGTCATTTCCTCTCCATTTCTCTGACAACTTCACTCTGTTAAAATGCCTGCGTGTGAGTGCTTGGCAAGGTAGTGTGGGTGGGGACCGTGTTTGTTTGTGTGTGTGTGTCTGTGAGGGGTAAGATGTCTTACTGTAGACATGGATGAATGAACGGGTGGAACTGTGATATGCGAGTAAAGGAAGCAGAGACAAAGCAATGAATAATATACCAGTGTCATCACAACAAAGTCTGCAAACGTTCAAGCCTTGTCTTGAATGTACCTCTACCTTAATATTCTTTAACCTTAACTTTTCTGTTTGGTGTACTTGCTCATCAGACGGCTTCCCAAATCTCCACTGCGTTTAATCTTTGATCCCTCCTCTTGGAATGTAGGCTGAAAGATAACATTTCATGCGAGGTAAAGCGGAGGAAAACAGCCTGTAGAAACCCAGCACACTGAACATGCTAGCTGTCAGCTGCTTTCGCTTAATTTGATGCCTCTGTCTCTACTGCCGCCGGTTGAGTCTAATCTTGTTGAGCGCTGGAAATGAGTGTTGGTGACAGGGATGTCAACAGCGGTTTGTTTCGAGCTCAGCAGGAGAACAGTACCTGCCTGTGTGTCTCTGTTACACAAGGGCCCCTCGTCTTTCTCCCCCTTGTGTGCCCAAGTCAGCCAGCGTTACTGTCAATCCCACAGGCCAGCAGCGACATGCTTAATCACCCAACGCTGCTGCTCCACATGCACACACATTTGCATGTCCCACTAGTTGGCAGGTTAAAAATAATCCCTTCGCTCCACAGATTCCAGAACATACCAGCCAAAACCTTAATTATTTATTTGGGTGGATTGTGCAGAGAAGTACAACGTGGCAGCCAACAGGTGAGATTTTCAATGACTGGCCTGGCTGGGGGCCTTGCTGTTTATACAGGGGGCGTCATATCAGCTCGAGAAGCTTTTTAGATGTTTGAACTCTTGCCTGTGCTTGTGGGTGCTCAACCCCAAAGGTTTGTCTCACCTTTTGTTCTCCCGTAGCTTGATAATTCCCCCTCTGCTGTTAATCACCCGGTGGGGCCTGCTGTAAAGAGCCTTGACTTGTGGAAGGAGGGTGCAAGAGGGGGTGACCCACAGCCAGGGTCACAAGTTCAGAGCAAACTGATGAGGAGAGTTCATTTTTTTCTTAAAGAAGAAAATGCACATGTTTAGGTGTGACTGGAAAATTCTCGCCATCTTTAGGATGTACTTGTGTGCGAGTAAAAATCCTTTCAGGAGCAGGACGTGATGTGGGGCAGATCCGGTGTGACAGCTAGGCAGTGAATTCGATTCATCGTGATCAAAGGCTGCTGTCAGTGACAAAGGACCGTTTGTTTAGCCTAAGCATGACATGTATCTGAGAGCCATAAATTACAGGGGGAATTAGAAGAGGTTTGGTGGATTTAATGCTCGTGTGTCTGTCTGTCTATCTGGATACAGCACACACACATCCAGAGTCACGCAGTCCACACACACAAGGGGAATGGAAATGAGAAAACGCATCTGTCTTTGGTTATAAAAGTGATGATGAGAGAGGGGAGCTGACATGTGTCATGCACTGGATGAGAGGCTGAGGTGCAGAAAGGATGAACTTTTAACAAGGACCATGTTAGGGATCGTGCCTGACGGCTGTTAAGTTGCACAGCTCTGTTTATTACATAAACACAAACAATCAAATGGCTTGTCACCAGCTTTGTGAAGTATTTTTCTTTTATCTCAAGACAGCTGAAAATCTTTCCTAAAATTTAAAGGGGTAGCTGGTTAAAATTCAAAACAAGAGATGAGAGACAAAGTACATCAGAATGGTGTGCAGAGAACAACAAGTTTGAGATGAAGGCACAAAAGCAACAGTTTCCATCATAAATTATTCATCATATCATAATATTACATATTGCATGTGACAACTTCAGTGTTTATGATATTATGAAGTCAATAGTTGCCACTTTGAACTAGGATGGCACCAGCCTGGGTTAGTGGTGTATTTACCAAACTGTATATGTGAATCTGTGAGGAAGATGAGTGGAAGTGGCCACTGCTGAGTCTTAGCACTGCTCTGGCCATCCTCCAAACCCTCGTCATGATACTGCAAGAGACTTTTTAAATCACTTTGGATTGATCAATTTGGATGTCATTCTGTTTTTCTTTTTTTTTGTTTTCGCTTTGCAATTAGTCACAACAAAGATTAATGTTTCATTTGCCCTGTGATGGACTGGCGACCTGTCCAGGGTGTACCCTGCCTCTCACCCAATGATTGTTGGGATGGGCTCCAGCTATTGAGCTCCAGGAAATGGAGCTTTTTGGGTTGAATCATCAAATTTGCCAAAGCACATGAACCACACCTACTAACATTTTTGGGGAGAATTTTCCAATTTTGGGGGTGTTTCCAAAGGAACTTCAACAGCCTCGTGATCCAAGGGAGAAGAAAAGGTGTTTAGGTTGCAAAAGGACTGGGTTGCATCTGCAACAACTTTACATAACACCCCACCCATTCTCCTCTTTATGGAACCATTGATATGCAAAACTAAGATCTCCTGGCAAACATATACAAGATACTATATCCCCATCTGGTCTGTCTGGTCATCCTTTTCTCGGTCAGCTTAATGTTACTATTACCTTCCTTCTCAAGTTATGAAATGTCAAACTTGATGCTCCAAAAGCCAAATCTGCAGGTTGAGATTTTGTCTTACACAAATGTTTTCAAAGCTTTTTCATCTTTTATAATTTCATCACTACTAACTTTTCTACTTTATTCCCATATTCTAGTGGTTTTTATCAAGAATATCAAGTACACATCAAAAATACACAGTTTTAAAAACTGTTGATAGGTCTAATCTTAACTCCACTTACATGAATAAATAGAAATATCTCTGTCAAATGTTGTTAAACATTGCTGTCCACACCGATGCATTGGCAGGGTTTAATAGAGGCCCGTTCAGAGTTCACTTGACAATTTGAACGTCAGTTTCATACAGTAGGTAACAATGGATGAAATGGGGCATCTTTTCAGAAAAAACACTAAAAGAGGCAGCAATATATATTGTCAGTGGTGTGTGTGCCCATCAAATGCATTTCTTTGTTCCTTTTGCTGGTCACATATGGATGATATTGTGCAACAGTCCTTCCACAGATTTTAGTAAGACTGCACATCTGCAAGCTCTCTGAACACTGAACTGTGCACATAAAGGTGAACACAAGGCTTGATCTGTTTATTTAACATGAAGCTTGAGGGAGTAAACAGTTTAATACTCAGTGTTCACAGTTCCCATCAAATTAAGTGCCGGCAGCCAAGGCAAAACTGGAATACACTGGACTCTGGCTGACCTAATTAAAGTTTATTTTATAGCTGCATTTAAATGAATTTTTTCTTAACTAATCTTAAAAAATGAGTACTACAAAAGAAGTCCTATATAACATGGCAAACACATGTTGCCAGCTGTTTTTTTGTTGTTGTTTTTGGGGTTGTTGCCACAGTAATTACCCTTGGGTATTTGAAATAATTTGGTATTCTTATACCAATATTCAGTTATAGGGATGGTAACAGGGACCAGTTGGGGGTGGGGGGTATGTATGATTGCAGTAGGAAAAGAAGCAGTGTGTTATGGGTCCTTTGCTGCAACGCCCCCATGAAGCAGGGTTCTCTCTGTCTTGCATGACTTTTGTTTGTTTGATGCTCTGAGCCAAAGGCATCATCTGTGTTTGCTCTTTGCTGGCATGTTTAGCAAAAACTTGTCAATAGTAATTATCCCACTTTAGCACAACATGACTGCTGAATTAACAAAACTACAAGTCGTTGAGCTGATGAGCTATGAATGTTGATCTGTTGCCTGAAGGTTTTTCATAGTCCAATCTCTTGACAGCAGCCCATGGAGATAAATTGTACTTGGGTGGGAATTCAAGCCTATTTCTGTGCAGGGGAATGGATTGGGTTTGGCTGTAGCACACATGATGTACAGTTTAAAGCTTTTATTTTCCAGAATTATCTTTCATAGTACGGCAAAGTACTGAAAACCACATTTCTGGAAGCCTTGTGGAAATAAAGAAAAACTACTGCAATGAATTTAAAAGATGGGGAAACAAAAACAAGCAAGATTTGACAAATTAGTTTGAACACTTTTAACTGTCAAGCCATTAATTTATGACTGAGTAAACTTCCATGTGTTTAGCTTGGACGCCTAACACAGAGGCGCACAGCTCTCAGAGGTGACTGTTATATGAAGCATGGTGGGGGCTGCGCTATTTATTTATTTCTGTCCTTGCTAGTGCTTTCATGGCCCCATTTGTATTAATCCTCACGAGTGTTGTGGAAGAAACCAATTCCTGTTCACATTAATAAAAATAATATTTTGTGGAATAAGGTCTAATGGTCAAAACATCACATCTATGACTCTTTTTTTGTCCCAATCCATAGCCATAACTCATAAGGCAGCTCTTTTATTAGTCTTTTCCTGAAATCTTCTATAGGTGCAGTTTTCTGCATCCACTCATGGTGGTCTGGCCTAGATGGTTTTACCATGTTTTTCCCCTTAATATCATCCTTAAACGTGACAGATTTACAGGGAAGCTTCTGAAACAGCGCCTGTCATGTGATATTATCAGTGTGGACTAACTGAATCTTTCTAAATGAATTTACAACTCCAGAAGGTGTGCAAGTTTGCATCCAACCAAGTGTGGATCACTACCACATAATCTGCAGAAATGTGAGGAGTATTTTACTGTTTTAATTCAAAGCCACGATCAGCAAGATGGATCAATCCAAGCATCTTTGCAAATGTCACTTTTTATGCCTTTTATATTCTAAAAGGCTTTTATTCTTCAGATGTGAAAACGCAAGAAGCTCTTTATCTTTTGCCTCCTCCATTTCCCTCCCCTTCTCACTCTTGGATCGCTCCCCTGTGAGGTGTTTGACTGAAAACATGCGCTCTTTAATCACTCGGGTGACAGTCCCTGCCCTGTGTTTGCGCCTCTGCCCTGCTGCAACAATAAAAGCAGGGTCACGCTCTGTGTCAGCTCCAGGCCTGATGTTTAAAGGAGTGAGAAAGGGTGCAAAGAAGTTAGAAAGAAAGAGAGAAGGAGGGAGGGGGAGAGGAAGGGAATGGATGTGGGGGATTAAAGTAGAAACTGAAAGGGCCAGGAAAAGCTTGGACAAGTGCTGCAAGAGAGTCACCACATCAGCAACAAAAATGGAGCAACTGATCCCAAGTCTTCAGGATTTTGGGTGTTGACAAAAAGAGTTGATATAATTTTGTGGGTAAGTTTGAGTGGCGGGATCTGGCATGTGTGTTGTGATACAGGGTAGCACAGGATCCCATGACCCTGTGACCCAAGGAACCTTGTGCTTCTGTTTGTCTGGCTGATTGACAAATGAAGGGGCAACAGGAGGGGGCCTGGGCCTCTGTATGTGTGAATGAGCATGTGGGCATTGGTGTGTGTGTAACTGCGCTTCACTTTGATACGGGTATGCACAGGTAATTTGGGTTACACTGTGGTAACATGTTTACTGTTGCACGTGTTAGACACACACAGATGCATATGTGACCAGCATTTGTGCACAAACTTACAAGCACAGGTGAAAATCACATAAACGCGTTAGCCATGGTCTTACGAGCAACATGGCAGTTCCAGAATGCGTGTGTGTACAACTCTGAGTGTGTGTTTGTCTCTGAATTCCTGTGGAGTTCACAGTGAGGCCAGGCCCCATGGCGCAGCGCCGGGAGAGCCCATTAATTACAGAGCAGTGACACTGGGACGGCTGGGGCTGTAATTGATGCCTCCTGTGCGTCAGGAGAGGTGCTCAGTCATGCACCGAAAAGAAAGGGTTACCCTGCAGACAGAGTTGGGTTGGTGGTGCTGGCAGTTGGAGAGTTATGTTGAAGGTAATCAGGCCTTGATGTCATCCTTTGATTTTAATGAAGATACTTTCTGGTTTTTCTTGCTTGTTTTGTTTTTGTTTCTCCTTTTGCTTTTTGCATTGTTTCATCTAAGAATGCGTCTGATAATTAGTTGTATCATCATCATCAGCTGTAATCATGCAAGCTAAATGAGTTCCAGCAGGTTTTAAGGAAGACTTAACATGCATGATCTGAACATTTAACACTTTATATAATGATATT